>LPNX010114082.1:701955-728618 GCA_001517045.1 Pseudotsuga menziesii
ACTGCACTGGAAACCTTGTCATGGAAATTGAATTGGAATGTGGGGGAATGGAACAACAGTAATAGCAATAGCCAGTTGAATAGGTAGTAGTAGAGGCCATTGCTGCTGGAGCTGGAGAAACCCCCATGGAACGGATTGACAACAAATGGAATAAATAAACAAATCTCAAGGCCGATTCCCAACTCGGTCTCTTCCCCTAACCGTATAATCTGTTGCTGAAGAAATAAAAACCATGTGTCAGGAAAAATCGCCCCAGTGATACTGTACCGTACTGAGCAATGCACCCACTTTGGGATAGATGCTAATTCCATTAACCTGTCACTATAATGTTGAGAAAAAAAAAACAAAAAAAAATAATTGTTTGCATAAACTTGTATCTGTAGCTGTGGGAGATTGCAGTGAGAATTAGCGCCCACATAGCCTGTAGCCAGCCAAAGTAACTGTATTCGCGCTAGTTCTGAAGGCATTCTTAAGTCTGCAAAAATGGTTTAGTAAACACATTGGCTTTTCCCTCAATAATCATTTGAAAAACACGAATGGCCAGGAGATATCCCACAACGTATTTCCGTGTTAATCTCGAAGCACCCATAATGATAGCAGCATCCAGCCAAATGGCCTTCATGCGCGAGGAAGGAGTGACCTTCTTTTTTTGGGAGGCACCCTGCTAGGGAATACGGGAGGAGGGCGTGCATGCAGCCCAGCCCTTCTCATGGGCCCCTTGGCCTTGATACGTGCGATTGTTAAGTGCGGTTATATCATGCAGCCAAGCTTCCTCATCAAACCACACCTTGTGCGATTTTTCTTAATATCTTACATTGACGGTGGAATAACCAGGTAAGGCCGCGTGGCTTCTTTCATGCACGGGGTAAATACCAATTAAGGTATAAACAGAATCAATTAATTAGGGTTTAAGTCGAGCTTGGTATGCCCTAAAAAGGTTACGTAGGGTTTGAAATTATTTTAGTTTTATTATGTTTTAAGTTTTGTATATATTTTAAGTTAAGTTTAAGTTTAAAGTCAAATTATATAATAATTAAACCATTATTCCACAATATGTAATTATTTAAATAATTTTTTTTTATTAATTATTTATTATAATTATTTAAATTAAATTTTGTTCAATTGGTTAATTTAAATTTTGCTTTAACAAAAATATATCAAATGGATGGAACAATATATGTTTTGTTTTAGGTCAGTTGATAAATAAAAACATATAAATAAATTGAAAATAATAATAATAATAATAATTAACTTAATCCAAAGTTGTTATTATTATTATTTTATTATTCTGGAGTAAGTTTTTAATAAAATTTTATTTTATTATTTAACATTAAAACTTATTAATATATTAACATTTGGTTGTATTTAAGATAACTAATTTTATTTGCGTTATAATTAGTATATTTTTTTGATGTTATGTTTAAATTAAGCTAAGATGAGTTGCATGATTAAAATAGAAGTTAGGTTAATAAAATATAATTTAATGTTATTTTGCTTTAATGTATTATTAAATTTTTAGCTATAACATTTAAATGTTAACTGATTGAAGTTGAATGTTAATTCCACACCTAACAATATAGATAACATTAAAATTTAGATATGGTAACGTTAGTTAGCCTATGTTATTGGAAATTCAAATATTAAACTGAAGACATTACCGAGGATTTGACTCACAGTCGAAGAGGCGAGATGGATGTGAAATAAGAAAAACAAGACACTGCTGAGGCGAGCATTACGAGCTGAACGTTAAAGCATAGATTAAACCTCAAGACGAAATCGTTTAATGAAAGCGACTATGCGAGTTTTACGCAAATATTGACAATTTGTCTTCATGCATAATTGTAAGCATTGCATAACCAAAATATTATCTCTGCGATTATTAGATTAAGATAATAATGGAATAATATTGTTGAATATGCCAGGAATTATCATGGTTCAAACACGCAGAGGTCGAGGTCGAGGTCGAGGGCGGGGTCGAGGTCGACCACCCTCGCCGCCACCACCGACCACAGATCAAGCACCCTCACCGCCGCCACAGATTCCACCACCGTCACTGCCAAGGGTAACCTTCAGTCCTGAGATGGGGGTGATACTCAGATCCTTGGAAACCATCATGGCCATTCTAAACAGGCAGTCGGAGAGGATCGCAGAGGTAGAAACCATGCAGGTGAGCCAAGAAAACTCTAAGAGGGCACAGGTCCCAAGGCAAGAACTGCTTCAGGATATTTCTAGAGAGCTGCAGAAGATCAAAATTCCTGAGTTCTCTGGAGGACAACCGGGTAAGCACGCTGAAGCATGGCTCGAGGGTATGAAGAGGTGCTTCGCACTAAACAAGTATACTTCGAGTTCCAAGGCTAGAATGGACATCTTCCAGCTAAAGGGTGATGCCCTAAATTGGTGGTCAGACCTTGAGAAACAATTGCACCTTACTCCTTTGTCTATTTCATGGGAATTATTCGAGGAGAAGTTCAACATGAAGTATCTTCCGGCTTATTACAGGGAACAACAGGCGGGTTCCTTTCATGCTTTGGTACAGGGAAACATGACAGTGGAAGAATATGAAGCTAGATTCATGGAACTGGTAAAATATGTTCCATACTTGGACTCGGATGATTGACAGGTGGAGCGATTTGTGTATGGACTCAACTACAAGATCAGGGCTGCAGTACGGATGTGGAAGCCATCTTCAATTGCCATGGTAGTTAAGTATGCTCGCTATGCTGAGGATATGTCAGATGCAAAGGGAGGAAGCAAGTTGATAAGATCCAATCAGTATGTTACAGGGAAGGCCCCACGACCATATTTCAGAGGGGGACAATCCAGACCTCCTCCTTATGGTAACAGGTTCACCCCGAGGGGTAACACTTCAGTTAACTCAGTATCGCAGGCTTCATCAACAAACCATGGGAACCGAGGACGAACACAGGGCAATTCCTATAGAGGATCGGGAAGTTTCAGAGGATCTCGGGGAAGGAACACATCCCAGAGGACTCCTCCCAGTAGCATGCAAGCACCACCTAATGTATCTTGTTGGGGATGTGGAGGTCCTCATTTTCAGCGGGAGTGTCCTAAAGGGAAGACCAGCAGCAGGTAGCAGGAACAAAAAGCATCCATGAGCAATTCTGATAACACTCATCGGATTCATGCAGCTGTTCACAACCACCAGGAAGAACATCAGTCCACCGTGGTAGAATCATCTGGTAAAGTAAACAATGTCAAACTTAAAATTTTATTTGACCCTGGTGCAACAGATAGTTTTATTTCACCATATGCATTAGATAAATGTGGGTTGGGAGCCTGCGAGCACGATGATTTTGAATCGGTCGAGATGGCTTCAGGGGTTAAACAGGCAGTAGGTCTTAAGGTAAGGGGGTGTCAAGTGGACTTAGGAGTATGCACCACTAAGTTGGATGCTTATGTCACCAATTTGGGCACTTATGACCTCATTATCGGCATGGATTGGTTAGAAGACCATAGAGATTTCATGGATTGTTATGCAAAGAAAGTCTTGTGCCTTGATGATGAGGGTCGAGCAATCCAAATCCAGGGGCGAAAAAGGAATATATCCCTCCGTTTCATCTCCGCGGTGAAAGATAAAAGGTGTTTAAGACAAGGATGTCAGTTGTTTGTAGTTCAGACGGTGAACGATAGTAAAGGACCTTCCTTGAACTCTTACCGAGTACTATCTGAGTTCAAGGATGTCTTTCCAAAAGAACTTCCACAACTACCTCCAGAGCGAGAGCTTGATTTCACGATCGAACTGAAACCCGGTGTAGAGCTGATCTCAAAGACTCCTTATAGAATGACAACCCCTGAGCTTTGATAGTTGCAGATCCAGTTAAAAGAGTTGCTAGACTTGGGACTAATTAGACCTAGTATCTCACCATGGGGAGTGCTAGTGATCTTTGTTAAGAATAAGGATGGATCTTTGTGACTGTGCATAGATTATAGGGATTTGAACAAAGCCACAGTGAAGAACAGGTATCCTATACCAAGAATTGATGACCTATTTGATCAGATGAAAGTCACATCAGTGTTCTCTAAGATCGATTTGCGGTCGGGGTATCACCGGCTTAGGATTAAAGAAAATGACATTCCTAAGATTGCTTTTCGAACTCGATTTGGGCATTATGAGTTCGTAGTGGTACCATTTGGTTTGACAAATGCTCCAGCAGTATTCATGAGCCTCATGAATAGTGTCTTTCAGAATTACTTGGACCACTTTGTTCAGGTATTCTTAGATGACATTCTTATATATTCTAAAAACGAGAAGGAGCACGAGGAGCACTTGCGGATGGTCTTAACTTGCTTAAGGGAACATAAACTATTTGGTAAATTGTCAAAGTGTTCTTTATTCCAAAAGGAGATTCACTACTTAGGGCATATCATCTTAGGAGAAGGGATCTCAGTGGACCCGGAAAAGGTGAAGGCCATTGAGGATTGGCCAATCCCAAATAATGCGCATGAGGTGCGTAGCTTCATGGGACTAGCAGGGTACTACCGAAGATTTGTGGAAGGATTCTCCAAGATTGCAAAACCCATCACCACCTTGCAGTGAAAGGGAGTCTGATATGAGTGGACCAATGAATGTGATGTCGCGTTTGCTGAATTAAAGAGATTGTTGATGAGTGCACCAATCTTACAGGTACTAAACAAGGATAAAGACTTCATGGTATGTACTGATACCTCGAAGAAAGGGTTAGGAGCAGTTCTGATGCAGGAAGGTGGGATAATAGCTTATGCATCTCGTAAGTTGAAGCCTCATGAGGAGCAATATGCCACCCATGATCTGGAATTGGCAGCAGTTATGCTGGCACTAAAATTATGGAGACACTACCTGGTTGGCAGAAGTTTCACACTTAAAACAGATCATCAGAGTTTACAGTATATTTTTACACAAAGGGATCTAAATGCTAGGCAGCGATGATGGAGTGAGTTCATGAGTGAGTATAACTTTGGTATCTCATATATCAAAGGAAAGGAGAATGTGGCGGCGGACGCTCTAAGTCGAAGGCCGAGGATTTTCTCCTTAATACCCTTGAGAGTGGATTTAAAGGAGAAAGTGCTCGAACAACTCTTGGGAGATGGTTGGTATATAAAGGTAACTTCAGATATTCAGAATGGGAAGAAGTGTGAGTCGAAGTATTATGGGTACCATATTGAGGCAGATGGGTTGTTGCGGTACCAAGGGAGGATGTATATCCCTAAAGAAGGTGGTCTCAGAGAAACAATCCTTAGAGAGTCCCATAGGGCACATTATTGTGCACACCCTGGAGTCAAGAAGTTGTATGCAGACATGAAGAAACTCTTCTTCTGGGCCGATATGAAGAGCGACGTAGTGGATTTTGTTTCAAAATGCCTAGAATTCCAGCAAGTCAAGGCAGATCATCGACACCCAGCCGGTCTCTTACAGCCTCATGATATTCCTGAGACTAAATGGGAAGTCATTTCCATGGACTTCATTGTGGGATTGCCCCTCACATCCTTGAGACATAATGCTATACTCGTAGTGGTCGACAAACTGACCAAAAGTGCCCACTTCATTCCAGTGAGAGACACCTATGATGTGACAGATGTAGCAAGGGTATTCATAAATGAAATTGTGCGCCTTCATGGAGTTCCAAAGAAGATAATTTCTGACCGAGACCCTAAGTTTACCTCCAGATTTTGGACAAGCATACAGTCAGCATTAGGAACCCAGCTGAACTTGAGCTCAGCTTATCATCCCGAGATAGATGGGCAGACAGAAAGTGTGAATCAGGTGATGGAGGACATGCTTAGGATGTATGTTATGGATCAGCAGACACAGTGGGAGAAATATCTTCCTCTAGTAGAGTTTGCTTATAACAACAGTCATGATAGCTCCATTGGTATGCCTCCATACCAGGCATTGTATGGGAGACCTTGCAGGACTCCACTTAGTTGGGACAGGTTGGAGGATCGTGTTTTAGTCGGGCCTGAGTTGCTTCAGGAGATGGAAGAGCAAGTGGTACAGATCAGGAAGCGGCTTAAAGAAGCACAGGATAGACAAAAGAGTTATGCTGATGCACACAAAACCGATAGAAGTTATGAGGTAGGGGATCGAGTATTTATACGCATCCGACCGAATAAAAGTACCATTCGGTTCGGAAAGGGGACCAAGTTGTCGTCTCGCTTTATAGGGCCACTCGAGATTCTGGAGAGAATCGGACCGGTAGCTTATCATCTTGCACTGCCACCCCACTTGTTTAGGACTCATAATGTATTTCATGTTTCAGTATTGCGACATTACATAGCCGATGAGTCTCACAAGATTCATTGGAAGGACTTGCAGGTCTCGGACGAGGGAACCTTCACGGCCGAACCATTACATATACTGGATCATAGAGTTCGACAGCTCCGTAATCGATACGTGGACCAAGTCAAGGTCCAATGGGACAAGTATAGCCTAGGATCTGCTACCTGGGAGGACACAGAGACTATGCGTCGAAATTTTCCCTCACTATTTTGACCATGACTTCAGGACGAAGTTTCCTGAAGGGTGGGTGTATGTAATACCCATATTTTGACTCCGGCATATTTATCACTTAGACTTATTACAGTGTATTTACTTATTATCTTTGGACTCAACTATACTTCATGAACTATGTTTTGGCAGGTTATATGTGATTATTTACAGATGTTATGATGTTAGCAGGATTATGCTCTAATTATGATATTATGATATTATCATGCTTATACTACACTTTGATCATGATGTTACGACGATTAACATGCCTATGTAGATGCTTTGATTACGATGTTATGAGGATTATCATTTATATGAATGTATTGTGCTTATGCGATTATCATGCAGTAGTTGTCATCAGATTCATTTATTTCATAACTAAAACACATAGTTGATAGAAATTCTTGGTATGATGTGATATGTATGATGAGGTACATGGGTACCCATCCATGATATGATTTATTTTGTGATTTTATGATGAAAGGAAATAATGTGAATGATAATGGACCAACTATTGATTTAATGTTGTTATGAATGCATGTTTTGCATAGTGCTAACCTGCAGGGTACAGGGGCTATGTGAGAGCCGAGTATGTGATACAAGTTTGACTCAATACATAGCGTGAAGAAGAGCCTTATTGCTAAATGATGATACGATGACACGTACCAATAAAATGGATAGTAGCAAAGTATGTTTTGATAGGGTATATAGACCCAGGATGTTGAGAGGGATGGATGTGTTCCACCCTATGTTTTTATGATACCCGAGGTCGTGGGAGGGCAGTGCTGAGACACGCTCCCCATGTTGTTGTGATGACAATGGTCGGGTACCCGAGGTCGTGGGAAGGCCGTGCTGAGACACGCTCCCCATGTTGTTGTGATGACGACGGTCGGATGCCTGCTAGGAGAGGCTAGGTCCGCTGTTCAGCCGACGCTAATCACTCTCAGGTTCTTATGTGGTCAGGTCGGTGAAGCCGACATCCAATTCTATACTAGCAGAGGAAGGATAGGGAGGATGCGGACGTAGGTTAGGATGGGTGGACATCTTAGTTATTATGGTTGAATGTTGTACAAATATGATACTGGAAGTAGTGATGGTAGGTACCAATCTTAATTGACTAACTAATAAGAACATAATTGTTAAATAACTCTGAATGTCACAAGAAATCATATTATATCTGTATATGGGTCATGTTGCGTGAAATATTATTTGTATCAGTTAGAATTTAGGGGTTTTTGCTATAGTACATGTGCAGCCTGTGCATGTACTGGCCATGCATGCACACCTCACACATGCACGCTAGTATGAAATATTTAATAGTTGATAGGTTAACTAAGTAATTGTGAATTGCTTTAAACCTATAAATGTACCTAGTATCACTATATTTGACCATAACTTCGGGACGAAGTTTCCTGAAGGGTGGGTGTATGTAATGCCCCATATTAATTAATGATTATTAGTAAGTGCTTTTAATTAATTTAAAAAATAATAATAATAATAATTATTAAGGTTAATTATTAAGTAATTATTATTTAGTTATTAATAAATAATAATTAACAAAATTATGATTATCATTACCTTTCCGCTCAGTATAAAACTTAGGTAAACCATTAGGTAAATTTCTAGGGCATTTGGTTAGGTGGTATAACACGTACCGTTCAATAAAAATAACACATGTCAAACCAAAAATGGGAACTACACTGCCCAATAATAAGAATAACATAAATTAATGAAAGGGGGGTGGAAGAAGGGGCGATGGAAGAAGGAAGGCGGTGGGGGAAGGAGGTATAAGGGAAATTTTTACCAAAGAACAGGGGGAGGAAATTTTTACGGAAGAACGGGAGTGAAGAAATTTTTACGGAAGAATAGAGAGGAAGAAGGGAGAAATTTTGGGATTAACTCCAGGCAGATTTGTACTCTGAGTGAAGGAGGTTGCTGTCCATTTTATTGGTACGTGGGATCGGGGGCTAGGAAACCCGTCGGTTTCCTAGGGCCAGCAAACCTGCTGGTCGGCAGGGTGGAAAATCAGAGCTGGCAATAGGGATCCTTCAGGAGCAGGAGAGGGAAAGGCAGGAGCAGGAGCAGGAGCAGGAGAAGAGTAGGGTTCAAGAGCAGGATTAATTCGAGGTATTTCACTCGTAAACTATCTCTTTATTGCACTAAATTAAATGAAAAATCTGATTTTGAAATAGATATTTTTCTTCACTGTTAAGGATTGACTGAGTGCTCTGCCTGGCAGACAAAGCACTACAATAGTACTGTTCAGATAAAAATTTATTCTTGAAATATTTCTTAAATATACTCCAATCAATATTTTTCTCCGTAATACCTTTTACTCTTTTTAGGTCCTGCCACCAAATATCTTCTTTCCCTGTAAGATTATAAATAGCCATCCTGGCCTTCAGTTGATTAGAGTAGTTATAAATTAAAAAGTATTTCTTCATCCTAGACAGCCAGGATTCTGCCTCTTCTCCCTTCTCAGTTTCACCATTAAAGGTTGGTGGCTTGATTTTCTTGAATTCTCCAAAGATTTCTTCGCAAGGTTTAAATTTTCTTTTCCTAGTATGATGATTGTCTTCACTACTATCACTAATATATTGATAATTTTGTTTATGTTAATCACCATACACTTTAGAAGATGAGCTAATTTTGAGTTTAAGCTGTTTATTCTTTTTATCTTTATGCTCGTAACCCATATCTCCAGACTCAGTTCGTTTATCTTTTTCCTCATTATGAAATCTTTCCATCAAAATCTGATTTAGCTCCTCTTGAGCTCTCAGAATCCTCTCATTTTCTTTTTTGACCATTTCCATCTCTGTTCTTAGTTCCTTAACTGTTTGTAGTAGTTTAGAATAATTATTAGTTATTTCTTCTTGTATAGGTTTTCCTTGAAAATTATTCCATTCAGTGTAGGGAGACTCCTCATCTGCATATTCCTCCAATCTTTCCATACCTGCAGTTAACTCTGAAAAATTCTCTGGAAGTATCATTCAAAAGAAAGTAAAATCAGTATACTTGTTTAAATTTACTGTTCCATTTATGCAAGTTGATCCATATTCAGGCCTAGTGTTTGAACCTTGTGCTCTGATACCACATGTAATAACTCAAAAAATCGTAAAATTTTAAATTTTTTATGTTACATAAAATTTCAAGTGGCAATGCTAAAGAACCATTAATTGTTAGCGAATATTTAAACAGTTTTGAAAGAAAAACAAAGATTACTTCTTTTATATGGTTCTGTATAACTTAAAGGCTTATCTTAAATACTATATTAGTACTGTTTTAACATAGCAGTTGTATTTTTCAGAAAGTAGGAAAGAAATATGAATCTTAACTAATGCTAAGTGTGTTATTCTCTTCTTTCGTCAAGTATGGAGAATTCTTAGGTGTGATCAGGGCTTACTTAGCTTATAGCTAACATAGTGGAAATGATGGTTCTTTTCTAGGTTCTAACAGGTAAGCGTTTTGTTCCAGTAAATATCCATATCAAGAAAGATACTTCACTAGCATAAATATAATGCTAGTATTAAAAAATCTTTATTTGCAGCCTGTCTCTGTAAGAGGTAACGTTGACATTGTTAAAGTCGTCAAACTATCTAAAGATGATAAAACAAAACTGTGTAAGGATGGGTTAAATGCATGACCAGTTTACTATCAAAATGGAATCAAATCAAACTATATGATTAAGAACATTTCTAAAGAATACTCTTACTTCTGCTTATAAGTATTCTAATGTTTAAATAGGAAGAGATATGTTTCGCAAGCTTATGCTTAAATTTCATATCTGTCATAAAACATTGGAGTTTGGTTTTAATCGTACTCATTTAAAGTATTACAAAATTTACCCTTACCCTAGGGTTTCTATAATTATATTTTTCTTAATAGATAGAAAAACTACTTTGACTTTTGAACTTCTTTTCTCAATAATTGGACATTCATTTACAATTGAGACTCTTATATAAAAGTTTATAGATTGCACTTACTTGTCTCCCCAACTACGCATTGCATTCAGAAATTAGTCCAAGGTTTCTTTTACAGTTGAGTGAGTTCTTCTTCAAACTTTAAAACTCTACTTAGAAGTCTTTTTATCTGTCTCTTTTACATCGTTCCCTAGTGTATCCTCTAGCTATAAAATACACTTTCAAATACAATTGTTTTAATTTGTAAATCTCTTGAGGTATTGTTGTCATTTTATGTATTATAGAAGGTCCTATATTTGCTTGGGCCATGGTTAAACAATTACTCACAAAGCTCCAAGATTCAAATAACTACTTCAAGGGATGATTAGATTACCTTCCTCAATAATGTTTACTATTAAAATAGGGTCATTTATTTATACTCTATAAACATAGTTAGATAATAAATATCCTAACTTATCTAGTAGATAAAACAATAAGGAACAACCATTTCATTAATCCTATGTTTTAAAACTAGATATCAACATGACCATGAATAACATGATTGACAATAAAAAATTCATATTATTGATATGGTTTTGACTTGATTCACAATGATATATTTGAGATTAGTAAACTGTGTAATCGACTAAAGTTTTAAGACCCACGATGGTGAAATCATTGAGGACACGTGGGTGGATATTATACCACTAGGTTTTTGATGACTTATGAACTGTCTGAACCCTACATTTCACATTTGTGAGGGTTTCTTCAATTGTGGAGCGGCCGAGCTGAGATATCGTGGCCGCCTTGAACCTATGTTAACCTCCCAAGATGTAAACCTGTCCTCCAAAAATCTCTGCAAGCTTGGGTAGGGTGAAAATACGCTGTGGTTTAGAAGCTTAAAGACTACAGAGGAGGCACTTGTGTGTTGAGACTTCTTTTACCACCGACTTGAAAGACTGTGGATGTTGTTCAAATAATACAGTGGACGAAAGTTTTAATTTTAGAGTTGCTTCGGTTTCTTGTTGTTTGCTCACTTCTTATGGTGTTTATCCCCTTCAAATCATGTTCAGGGTATTTTGTTGCTCTCAGCGCATTCACAAATTCCAGGCATCTTTCTATGAGGTGCCATTTAGCTGGGCTCTAGTGGCTTCGCTTCCACGACTTCTCAAACACGATTTTTACCCAGGTAACGTCCTCTCAAAGTTTAAAGTTTAATAAATTCATATTTTTTTTATTACATTTTTAAGAGTATAACAATAACTATTACAATGTGTAGGTCTCTCTCCCGACTTCAATTTGAATGTTGGATGCTAAACTTCCCTCAATCTTCAGCCACGAATTCCCTGGTAAGCCCCGGTGATATCTGAGGGTTTTTTCTTGCACTTGAATTAGGGTGGAAGGAATAGGAGCATTGCCATAGTAGTTGATTGCTCGCCCATGGTTTACTATTAGGTTATTACTCCTTGTTTTTATATTATTTTAAAGCCCTAGAGGCTTTTGTATGAAAATGATAAGGCTGTTGCAACAGTGACTTAAATGTTTTTGGTTGAGCCTTCACAGACTGTAATGATATAAACGAAAGTAATTTATTATACTCGGCTTTAAGTCGTGACAGCATGGTCTAACCACTGGGTGTTTTTTTTTGAATATTTAAGTTGGTTTTTCTAGAAATAGAAATTACAGTTTTTTTTTAACATTTCTTTAAACAAATGAAGGGTTTTTACTATTGTAATTTGTAATTGTAATTATTTGGTTTGTAAATTCTGTTTAGACTTGAAGAAGTCATTTTGGTCAGGGTTAAAGCCTCGATGGTTATTATAAAAGGCCATGGGCCACAATACTTGTTAATTTCGTGTCAGTTTAGTTTGTTTACAACATTATTTTTAATTTAGATTTACATTTAAGTGTGAATGGTTTATAGCAGTTTTATTATTTACTCTGCACAGTATTATTAGGTGAATAAAATATTATGTTTCTCTTTAAAGATTATTATTGTATAATCTAAAGATCTATAATTATTTGGTTTTCAGTAATAATCTTAGCTTTGTAATTATTTTGTTTATAGTATTAATTATTTACTGCTATTATTAATTTTAGAAAAACTCTGTTAGGTTTTTGCATTATGAATTAAAATGTATTAATCTATTTCTAGAGATGATTCCTATCTCTTGCAGACCCTAGATGGTTCTTTGAGGTTTGCAGTATTAATACATGTGCTTACAGTAACCATAGTTTGATTGCAAGTCTGAATAAATAGTTAAAATGACCTATGAAATTAAGAATTGGGTTAAACCCTAAGTAAACCTTTTACTATTCCTATATTTATTTATTGTATTTATTTGAGTGTTAATACTAGAGTTAATTTTTATAAATATTATTCTTACTGGTGTTTGTTATATAAATCTATTCTTTCCTGTAATTAGATTTTGTAGTGACAGTACAGATACAACTATATTTTTGTAAATCACTTACATAAAAACTATAGAAGTAAATATTTACATCTGCATTCAGAGTTAATGAAAATATACTTATATAAACTAAGCATACCCATTGTACTAGAGTACTGCCTTGTAAAAGGCGTGGAAAAATACAATTCGGTAATTTTTTTCTATCCATCTATTACTTAGCAAAATATTTACTATTTAATCATAATTTGCTATTTACTAATTTTGTCAATAAAACAAATGCTCTTTCTTCTTCATTAACCCTAATAAAATAACAATATCCTAAACTTGATAAACTCTTAATCATTTTATGAAATAGTAGATAAATAAATAAATAAAACTAAACAAGTAGAACATGTCAAATAGATGAGGTGACAATAGCTTAAGGAGGTTGTTCCTCCCAACCAACTCCTAGAGAGAAGCTTAGTCTGCAATTCTTAGGACCCCCGAGCCTGTCTCCTAGTCAAACTGGTAGAGTACTGGGTGAGAGATGTAATTCTTGAGATCCTCTACAACTTTACTGAATATACAGCAGTAACTCAGCCCTGCTTATAGCAGTAATAACTTCAGCTTAGAATAGCTGCACAAGTTCAATCTTCAGCATTTATCCCCTCAAACTCACTTCAACTAGTCCCCTCCATCGAATTTCTCATGTGCACTTCATTCACTCAGAATGATCACCATTCCAGAATGAGCAGCCCCAGCTGTCTTCAATGGGAAGTTTTATATCAAATCCTAGGTCTTCTAGGTCAGTTTTTACTTAATGAGACACCTGCTCCTATTCCACTTTTTGGGGGAATCATGACCACAAATATAGGGAAGTTGCCACATGCAACAGTTAGAAGTAGTTTGAGGATGCTGCCACTTGTCAATATACTCTCAACCCAGTCTTCTCCACCAAGTGACCAGTAAACACTCATTTAACAACTTCCCTAAGTTGTTGTCTCATCATTTATTTATTTATTAATAAAATATTCTACAATACATTAAATTATCCTTGACCCTACTAGGTCATTAATTAGAAACTTTATCATAAAATATAACATATTGTTTCTCAATGACATTAAATTGTTTTGCAAATTGGGGCATGTGACATTTACTATCTTTAATCTAAAGCAAAAAATACTAATACTAACATGATTAGGGATACTAACTATATTTAGTTTCGAAATTATAGACTAGGAAATTGATATAAAAATAAGAAGTGCACCGATGCATTACTAAGTTGATCGTATAGGAAAAATTTGGAAATAAACGATACAAATTGGAAATAGACGATTCATATCCATTTATGTGCAAAATTCGATTTTCAAAGAAAACCAGAATTATTAATTTAAGTATAGACGTCAATCATAGAATTTCCTAACTACTACTAAACATTTAATCATAGCATAATTACTAACTAATACATACTAGGTCCTACATCAACCTCTTTAGATCTAGAAATAAAAAATTCTACAACCATTTTAAAACATAGATTATGAACCTGACACCAATGTTGGGAAAACAAAAGTGGAGAAGTTGTTCCTCCCAACCACTCCCAAAGAAGCCAAGTTACTTGCTCCAGAATCCCCGAGCATGTTCGTTGAACCACAAGAGTAAAATACTTCAATGAGCCATCTCTTGCATTCTTAGATTCAATCCTCGTCCAATGCTAGCTTCATGTTCCTCACGGACATACTAATATATAATATTTTTCCTAGGACTTGGTCATTTATAAGCCTCCTCTTTAGCACTCAACTACGAGTTGTAACATGTTTTTTGGGGATAATGCCTCCTGCATCTTGAGTTCTCACTCAGTGGCTTCAACCACTTGCATTTTCCTCTTGTGGGTCATCAAACACTCTTTAACAACTATATCCACTTTTGTCCCTCTTCAACATATTTTATTAAATAAAAATGTTTTATTACACGTTTTATTTTTTACTTTCTGCCAAAAAAATAAAAATAATACAGATAATACAAGTAATAGTTAAAGTATTTTTCAGCTCAATTAATAATAAATTTAATTCTTGGTGTATTACATACACCTCCCCTTAAAGGATAACACCATCCTCGGTGTTATAAGTTTTCTGCTTTATTCTTCCATTTCATCATCTTGGAATAAGACTAGATATGCCTCTCGCATATTACTTTCTAGTTCCCAAGTAGCTTCTTATGGACTAAGGTGCTTCCATTTCACCTTGACTTGTCTGATGGTATGGTTCCAGAGTAAAAGTTTCCTCCTATCAAGAATGCGCTTCATTCCCACCCGGGACTCTCCTTCAAGTTCCACATAGATCACATTCCAATCAATCACATGAGAAAAATCATGAACATATCTTTTTAAAATAGAAACATGAAACACATTATGCACTTTAATATTAGGTGGTAGAGCTAACTGGTATGCAACTGACCCTACTTTAGCCAAAATTTCAAATGGCCCACAATACCTGGGTGCCAACTTTGAATAATTTCCCAATCTCAATTAACGTTTCTTGGGGATTACCTTTATATACACATGTGCACCCACCTGGAACTCTCTAGGAGTTCTTCTTAAATCAACATAACTTTTTTGGTTGTCTTGGGAAGCCTTCAAGTTTTGTTGTACATGTTTCAAGGTTATCTCCATATATTTTAACAAATTAGGTCCTAACATTATCCTATCAAGTGGTGTGCTCCATGAAATTGGAGTATTACACTTGTGTCCATATAATATTTCAAAAGGACTCATACATGTAGAAACTTCAAAATTATTATTGTAATCAAATTCTACTAAGTGTAGGTAGTCTTCCCACTTACTTGGTTTGTCCATGAAATACATCCTTAGCATGTACTCTAAAACTTGATTTAATTTTTCATTATGCCCATCTGTATGCAAATGATATGCAGTACTGAAATTCAACTATGTTCTTAAACCTTTAAACTAGGATTTCCAGAAGTTACCTGTAAATTTTACGTCTCTATCTAAGACTATTAATTATGGTACACCATGTAACTCGAATATCTCTTTCATAAAAATATCTACAATGTTAACAACTTTATAGGTAGATTTAACAGGAATAAAATGAGCATCCTTACTTAATTTATCAACTACAACCATGATTGAATCATGTTGTTGAAAATTCTTCCGTAGGTCTATTATAAAATCCATACTAATTGTTTCCCACTTCCATTCTAGAATGGGTAGTGGATACAACAATCCTACTGGATGTTGGTGTTATGCCTTAACTTGTTGGCATTCTAGACAACAAGTTAAGTTGAGTTTGATTTCTGCTATGTTTGGTATGTACAACCTGTTTTTAGGCAGCAATACTTCTTGTTTATTTAGGATGAAATCTATTTTTACTTGATTTTGTTCATTTTTAGCAGTATTTTCTCTTAAAATATGATATTCCCTATCATTGTTTTCAGCACTTAGGGTCTAATTTTCTAGATCAGATTCATAGTTGCTGCTTGCAAACAATAAATTTGCATGATGACTTAGAGCGTCTTCGACTTTGTTTTCTTTTCCTTTTATGTGTTTGACTTCAAAATCATATTCTCTTAAGAAGGACAACCATCTTGCATGTCTCGCATTTAAAATTTGTTGATCAAATAAATATTTAAGACTTATGTTATCTGACATAAGCAGGAATTTCCTTCCAATTAGGTAACGTCGCCACATTGTTAAGGTGTGAATTATGGAAGCAAGTTCTAAATTGTGTGTAGCATAATTTTTTTCATGTTCTTTTAATTTCCTAGATTCATATGCCAGGACATAGTTTTCTTGTATTAAAACTCTGCCTAACCCTTCCTTGCAAGCGTCGGTAGATACTATGAAGTCCTTGAAAGGATCAACAATATTTAGGATCGACGCGGTAGTTAGTATATGTTTTATTTTATTAAAGCTTTCCATACATTTTTCAGTCCATTCAAAATTTTTACCTTTCTTATGTAAAAATTTTATGGGGTAGGCAATCTTAGAAAATCCTTCGATGAACTTCCGGTAGTATTTGGTAATCCCCATAAATGATCTGATGCCAGTGAAGTTTTTAGGAACCAATCATTCAGTGATGCCTTTATTTTTTCGGGATCGACAGAGATTCAATCTTTGGACACTATGTGTCCGAGGTATTGAAACCTATCTTTAAATAAATCACATTTATTGAACTTTGCGTAAAGTTGTTGTTCTCTTAAGACTTGCAAGATTACCCTTAAATGTTCCTTATGTTATTTTTCATTCTTTGAGTAGATTATTATGTCGTCGATGAAGAAAACCACAAAATTATCCAAATAGCTACTTAAGATGTTGTTCATTATACACATGAATGAAACTAGTGTGTTTGTCAACCCAAAAGGAATTACGACAAACTTGTAGTAACCATTTATGAATGAAGTTTTAAAGATATCCTCATCATTTATCCGTACTTGATGATAAACAGACCTTAAGTCTATCTTTGAAAAGATAGTTTCTCCATGGAATTGATCAAATATAACATATATCCGAGGTAACGGGTAGCGGTTCTTAATGGTCATTTTATTTAAATGTCGATAATCTACACACAACCTTAAAGTTTCGTCTTTATTTTTCACAAATAGGACCGGTGCTCCCCAAGGAGAGACACTAGGTCAAATATACTTTTTAGAAATCAATTCTTGTAGTTAAGATTTTAGCTCTGTAAGTTCTATTATGTTCATTCGATAAGGATATTTCAATGTGGGTACTGCTCCAAGTATCAGATCGATTGTGAAGTCAATGTCTCTTTTCGAAGGAAGTCTAGGGACTTCTTCTAGAAAGATGTCTTCAAACTCCTTGAAGACTAGTATGTATTCTAGTTTAATTTTATTGTCATTTTCATTATCATTCATTATATAGACATCAAACACTTTACATCCTTTTCTTACTAATATTTTCATTTGTAACGTGGATATTTATCTGATTGTAACCTTCCTAGGAATCCCTTTTACCTGTACAATGTTTCCATTATCATCTGTATATGTAAAGGTTTTGTCAAAACAATTTAACATTACTCAGTGTGTTTTTCTATCCAATCCATTCCTATTAATAGATCATAGGAACCTAAAAGAAAAATATTTAAATCAACACATGTCATGAAATCATCCATCATCGATTTACAATTCTTAACAAGACTAGTGACTTTACACTTAGTACCGGTGGTAATTATACCAACCATGACTTATCAAAATTTCTTGGTACTAATTTACATAATTCCACTATTCTAGGTGATATATAACTTAGACCTGCACCTGGATCAATTATAACGGAAATAGGTTAACTGTTTATCATACCTTCAATTTCAACCATGGAAGTCTGATGGTCTACTTGTCGTTTTTTCAATGCAACAAAAATTCTAGGCATGATCCTTGCCATGTCTACTAATGTAACTACTTCTTGGATAGAGTGAACATTAAACTTATTATTTCTTACTGGGTAGTCTTTAAAGTAATGTGGCCCACCACACTTCCAAAATTTTAAGGGTTCTTTTTGTGCTAGGTTCTTGTTAATCACAGTAGAAGGCTCTTTTACTGCAGAATTATGCGGTTTAAAGCATTTGTAGTTATTACCCTAATACCCCCTAAATTTACTTCCTGTGTTGTTGTGGAATTTATTATGTTTCTTTCTTGGATCAAAATTATTTTTCCTTTTAGTCTTCCAAGTTGGTACATTTTCCCTTTTATTTTTGTTTTAGTCGTAACAAAAGTTTGCCTTTCTCATCGTTTCCTCTAGCGTATTTGGATTATCATGCTCAATCCATTCTTTGAACATGATAGGAAAGCAACCGAGAAAACGTTGTATTTTAGTTTTTTCATAAATTATGTAAGGTATGTGACAAAGTAGGCTCAGAAACTTACTACATATTTCTTTCATAGTAATGGCTCATAGCCTTAACTCATAAAAAAAATTGGCCTTCTCTTCATAGTATTGTTCTGATAAGTGTTTTCTTTTAAAAATATTTTAAATGTTTTCCAAGTTACATATCTTTCTTTTATTTCCTTGAGCTTATTTATAGCTTGTTGTCGTATATCTTCCTTTCCAATCAGATTATAGATGGCCATTTTGGATTTTAATTCGTCATAATAGTTGTATATTTGGAAATAAATGTTTCATTCCTGACAACCTAGCTTTCACCTCTTCGCCTTTCTCATTTTCCCCATTAATACATTGGTGGTTTAATCTTCTTAAACTACCTAGATATTTCCTCATATGGTATGCATGTATTTTTATTTTTGTTATCATTGCTGCTTTATCTTGACTCTTGTTGTTTTTGTGAATGATGTTTAACTGATTCTTCACTGGAAGTTTCAGGTTCATGGATGGAAAATTCCAGCTTCCTTCCCTTGCATTTGTGAGGTGTAGTTTTAGGTAGGTCATATTCAGATTCTTTATTCTTTTCTTTTTCATCATTATGTATCTTAGCTAATAGAATAACATTTAATTCTTTTTGATCTTTTAGAATTCATTCATTCTCTTCTTTAACCTTTCTTAGCTCTTATATAAGTTCTTTCATAGTTCTACGTAGTTCAGATTTATTATCTGGACTATCATTTAAGTCTACCCAAATTTCCCCATCCATTAAGTTTCCCTCTTCATTATGTAAAGTATTTTCTGGGTGACCTTCTTCTGTACACATCTCTGTATCTGTCATGTTTTCCTGCAAAATACTATTATCCTTCTCTTTCTATTTTTTTTAAGAGAATTTAAACCAAAAATAAAGTAAAACATAGTTTTCTTGGTTTATTTATCAGTGTAAGTGTTGAGCCGATTCAATCCTAGTGTTGTAACCGTGCTCTGATACCATTATGTAACACACCTAAAAATCGTAAAAAAACAAAATTTACATGCATTATTTCCATACTTACTTAACAAATTTATCATGATTTACTTCTGTAAGTTTTAATATTTTTATCAGGTTTGTTTATGACAGGTTATGCTGATTGGGAAAATGGCTTGATCCTACCAGAACCTAGAGCCATGTCCACACATGTAATGTTTTTCATTTTATATGTTCTTCATTGTTTATTTTTTATAAGGGATTAAACTAGCCTAAGGCATGGGGAGACTATCCATAATATTGACCCCAACCGTTACATATTACATTGTTAAGTGATAATTAAAAAGGACTTAGGCCTTGCCATAGTTTAAGCTATGGTGTGTGGTGACCTCCCCTTTAAGCGTAAGGTGCTTAGGGTTTGTAAGGCATATGATACCACCATATGGTGACCTTTTGCTATATTAATAAGGTTGTGAAGGTTTAAAAGATAATGTTTTTGGGATAAGAACTATATGGTTTATGATTATGATATGCTATACCATATGACCCATGATTGGTTATATCTCTTGGCATTTTGGTTTAAACCTTGATTGCAATATTATAGGGTTTCGCATATGGATTTACGCCATGGTCGCACTGTAATAAAGGTATATGGTTATTGGCCTTACAAAACATTGGCATTACATGCCATGGTCCCAATGACACGAAGGTTCTTTGCATTCAAGTTACAATACAATGTTTTGATTGCAATGATTACTGTTTAAATGATTATGTTGTCGACTATTATTATGCTTTGTCCTTTGTTAAATTTGGAATTAAAATGTGTGACCTGGCTATGAGTTGAGAGTGCAGCCAAGTCTTTCATGTTGATATATGGATACATTTCCACCATCCACATGTTCAGATCGAATCTAGGGTTTGGACCATGGTTTAATTTGCTTGGAAACTTGTCAAAGCCTCATTTTTCCTGTTTGTTTGGTTGGGAAGGTAGATCCGAGCTCTTCTGAGTTCGTGGTGGAAATGTACAAGTGGATTTGATCTTTTTGTGTGTTTATTAAGAGCTGAAGGGATCTTCCCTATTTACTGTGGAATGTATGGGTTGTTGAGTCTTTTGTGTGGCCAACAAGGGCCATAGAGCTCTGTTCTGTTTACTAAGTTATGGTGGTGTAAGGTCTTTCTTCCTGGTTTTTGCAAGTGTTAAAAATGGATGTTTGTATCTTTCTCGAGGTATTACTAGGTTTCTCGACTTCCTTGGCGGAATGTAAAGCAAAGTTTGTGCCATGACTTCACCATTCACATCTGTCTGGTTATCAGGTAATGGTTTTAAATGAATTTTAACTACAACATTTTTTATTGTAAAGAGTTAGAATTTCCACTAACAGAGTGCTTTCGTTTGTGTTGCAGGAAGGGGAGGGATAAGGGTGCTCTAGAGGAGCCGACCCCTAGCCCTCTCTGCAAAATCGTCGAGGTAAGGTTCTGTTCCACATTTTTTTTTCTCCATTTGATTTAATTCACAAATATTTATTATTTATGACTGTAATGATAATGTACAAGTTAAGGCACTGGAGAGGGAGGAAACAGGGTCATCTCCTCCCAGGCCCGTGTTTCCAATCGCCAAGGTAAGCTCGGCTCCACCCTGAAACAAAATTTTGTTCTTTGTTTTAAAGTTTCAGACAGTCTACTTACCAAACCCTATTATGCTTGTAGGTCACAATGGGTAGGGGTTGTGAGGTTTCGAATGGTAGCCACCATCATTTGTTAAGATAAGTATTTGGTTTTGATTGCCTGCTTTTAGTAAACCATCCTTGGTTTTTTGCTTGCACCAAATTTTCAGCCATTATGATGGCACTGTAAATTTGAAGATCTGTAATGTTTTTAATGTAAACCTGGCATTGTTTGGGTGCCATTTGAATGGTATTATTCCCATTACTATTTAAAAACCTATATTTCAAAAATTGTAGAAGCCATCAACGATAGTCTTACAACCAATTCTTAATATACATTTTTTATTACTAAATAATGATGGATGGCCTTCGGCTATGTGATTCCCATAATCAATTTTGTTTTATACTTATTTGTATACTTTCAATTAAAACAAAGGAGGCCATCATCGATGGTCTTACGACGATGAACACAGTGATTTGTTTGATGTTATACTACTGCATTTGTTTAGTGAATATAATGGATGTGTTTGAATGTTATACCAAGGCTTTTCCTCCACGTAGATAGTGGTGGCCATGATATGGACTTACGACCCTATCATAATTTTTTTTTATTGAATTAATAAGTGACCTGTAGGGTCTACGATTTCCTATACAAGAGATAGCATTTGATTTATTTTTAAGAAGGGCTTGGCTTCCATCCATGATGGCTTTAACATCAATCCTCGAGAAAATGAACACTTGTTTTCATAGCTATAAAAACTAGCACGTAAGTTGTAAATGTGTTATGATCTAATTTTTATCTCCATTTAATTTACCTTGTCGATAATGTAACTCTAGCTTAGGATCTTTGATCCATATATGGTCGTTTATGCAAAATCTGGAAAGATTTTCTTAACAGAATTCCTTGATTTGATTTTGATTTGATTATAAGGTAAAGACTGATAAAATCTTCATTTGTTTATAATGTCCTGTAGCCTGTTAGACTTAGATAAACTGCTTTCATATTTTAATACTATATATCTACAATTTAGGCGATCTAAATCGTAGATGGTGTATGCTTTCGAATTCTTTGTCCGGTCATGTCGTTTGCTTAGATTCCTAAGATTGGTTTTGATTTATACACTTCATCTTGGTTTGATTCCAGTGGATCTATGGTCTTTATTTCTTTAAAAATACTAATGGATCCTCTATCTGGAATGGAAGTAAATATATCGTCGAGTATGGTTACTCTGTATGGATTGTTTGTAACCGATCTACTCCATACCTTAATACTCTTTAAATTAAATCTATATATGGTGATAATATTCTTGTCTATATGTATATCTAATTTTGATATTTTAAAGATTAGAAGAATATGGTATATATATATATATATATATATATATATATATTTTACTCTGTTTAATATGAAGCAAAAGAGACTAATACTAACATGATTAGGGATCCTACCTATATTTAGTTTCAAAATTACAGACTAGGAAATTAATATAAATAATAAGTGCACCAATTCATTACTAAATCGATCGTATATGAAAAATTTGGAAATAAGCGATGCAAATTGGAAATAGATGATTCATATCCATTTATGTGTAGAATTCCATTTTCAAATAAAACCAGAATTCTTAATTTAAGTATAGACGTCAATCATAGAATTTCCTAATTGAAACTAACCATTTAATCATAGCATAATTACTAATTGATACATACTAGGTCCTACATCAACCTCTTCGGATCTAGAAATAAAAAATTCTACAATCATTTTAAAACATAGATTATGAACCTGGCACCAATGTTGGGAAAACAAAAGTGGAGAAGTTGTTCCTCCCAACCAACTACCAGAGAAGCCAAGTTACTTGCTCCAGAACCCCCGAGCCTATTCACTGAACCAAAAGAAAAAAATACTTCAATGCACCATCTCTTGCATTCTCAGATTCAATAGCCGTCCAATGCTAGCCGACTGCTGCTCATTGACATACTAATATATAGTATTTTTTCCTTTGACTTGGTCATTTATGAGCCTCCTTCTCTGTAACACTCAATTAGGAGTTGTGACCTAATTTTTAGGGATGATGCCTCCTACATCTTGAGTTCTCACTCAGTGGATTTAGCCACTTGTATTTTCCTCTTGTGGGTCTTCAAACACTCTTTAACATCTATATCCATTTTTTTCCCCCTCCAACATATTTTATTAAATAAAAATGTTTTATTACACAATGTTTTATTTTTTAGTTTATTCCAAAAATAATACAACTAATACAACTAATAGTTATAGTATTTTTCACCAGAATTAATAATAAATTATTAATTTTTGGTGTATTACATACACCTTCCCTTAAAGGGTAACACCTTCCTCAGTGTTATATGTTTTCTTCTTTTCTCTTTTGTAGTGCTTCTCGGCGTTGTGATTATTGCGGTGGTGCTTCTTATTTCCATCTGTATTCTTCATCAGGATTAGGGAATAAAACCTATCTGCTTAAATGTGGGAAGTACTTGGGCATAGAACTAAAAATCATTGTGAGGATTACCATAGGAACCCCAAAGTAGTTGGCTATTGAGAGTACTTGTGAAGTGAAAGGGAAACGACCCCTACCTGATTGACTAGTTCCCACCTGTGAGGTAAACCAAGAGTTTTCGTTTTTGCAAAGAAGTTATCATTTTTATGTAAGTCATGGAGTGAGGGGTACTGCCCCAATACACAATTCGTTAGACAACATTGGTGGCTGAGTGAATCCCCTGAACCTTTAGGAATCCGAACATACCTGGGGTCCATATCTATTTCTAGTTGATAAAGCCTAGGTTTCCAGAGCTACCACATATCAAGTATAAATTTCTTTTTTTTGGCCATATCTTCTTTGTTTTAGCTCAGTTTCCCTTGAAAATTCACTATAAACCCCGTAATTTTGTTCTACATATTTTCTTCCTTGAGGACACTATCCCAAATTCCACTTCCCAAAATCCCTCACTTGTCTATTTTTAGGGTTTTCCATAACATTTTCGATTCTCACCCAATCGCCTTCAAATTTTTCCATAGTCTTCATTTCCCATTTATGCTTCCTTGTCCCTCTCTGACAATTTTTTGCATTCTTTCACCTCTCTTATAAAATTCTCATGTTCTGCTTTCATGTCTCCCAAAAGTGTACAAACCTAGTCAACCCCCAATTACCAACCCAATTTTTTCCCAACTCCAAATTTTCCTTTTCTAAAACCCTTTTTGTTTTTATTTTTTTACCCATTGCCNTATCCATGGTATCACATATTTTCACACCAGTAGAAACATTAGAGGAAGAAAAATCAAATTTCTCTTCACTTTCAGAAGCAATTACTAGTAAATTTTGCACAGAATTTAAAGGAAAATCACCGGTGAATGTTTGCATGGAAGTGCAGCAGTGTTTTTCTTCAATATCAGAGATTCGAATGTCTTCTTCTGTTTCGGAAATATGAGGATATGAGATATCATATATCCCATGAAATTCCAGAGCATCAAGAAAAGGAGTCACTGCATGGAGACTGTCTTCAATTCGAATTGACTATGTAGAAGCTTCTGCTTCATCTTCATCTTGAACAACTTCATCATAGAGAGTAGAGGCCGAGACTTTTGAATCAAGGATGCTTATGGTGCTGGGTGTGCTCCATGTGCTTCCAAAGGTTTTGTCCAATCTTGTCCAGAGTTCCTCTGGATCTTTAATAGATCTACTGTGGTAGCGCATGCCAGGAGAAAGAGCCAGTTCCATTATTTCAAAAGTTTTATCCTTTGCTTTTAGCCAGTCATTATCACTCTAAAAATTATGTCTACCAAGTCCAATAGACACCGAAAAGAGTTTTTGTCTTCTTAGACATATAATCATCTTCAACTTCCATTCAGAATAGTCTGAGGCATCTGAGGATCGGGTGAGAAGAGGAACTGATGAATTCATTTCGAAGTTGTACCTGCAAAACAAAAAAATGATCCAGTAGGAGATCCGAGGAGGAGAAGTGCCTTGTCCATTGAGGCTCTGATACCATGTTAAATTTGAGCATATAGATTTGTAGATAAACACACAACTCACAAAGAAGATCTCACAATTTACTCAGCCATTGAAGAATGAAACAGTGCAAAAGGCTTGCAGCTGTGAATGCTTTCATTAATAAAAAAAGTAATCCAGATAATAATTACAATGATGTAAAATGGCTTTAATAGCCACAAGTAATTCGAATCCACATGAGGAAGTTCGAATTGATGACTCTACTTGACCGTAGGTAACCAAGACTTGTCTAAATCACTATTGGAGGACCCAGTAGTTAACTGTCCTTGTCTAAATCATAACCGGAGTTCTAAAACACAACCAAGTGTTACATTTAGTATTAAATAATGGTTAACTGACTGTGGTAGGTGAGAAAAATGACCCACATGTGTGCAATTAATTAAACCATTATTTAACTGAATGTAGAGAGCTAGAAATGAATGTAACTGACTCCTAACTTGGCTTGACTAGTCATTAACTGAAGTGAACTGACCTTGGTTGGTTTCGGCACTCCCAGTTGCTTCCTAAATTGTAGGGATTGATCTAGGAGACTCCTAATATTATGCAATCAAGTGCAATAAGTGGCAGTGAGCCTCAATTAGTGTTCCCCACACTTTGGTAATTGAAACATGTGCCCCAATTAGGTCAAGTTTAACCAATGGTGCTAATGACTATAAATAGACTGGATGGACTCCCGATTTAGACATATGACCAAATTTGGACAAGGGAGGATTAATAATCCTAACACCCCCCCTAAATGCTAACTTGGAAAAACTATGGGCCCTGGTAACTAAGACCATAGGTCACCCATTACATCAAGTAAAGTAAAGTAACTGCTCAAAAATAAGGTGCTTGGGAAAAAACCACATGGGAAAAAAACCCCCCCTTCTAATTAAGCAGGTAGAATCAAGATCAATCTGGTTCTTCTGTGCACAGGTATCCTGGGGCCTGGCATGTGAAACTCTCCATCATTAATTCTGGAGGAATCTTCCTCTTTGGAAGAAGAATGATATGCTCAACTAAATCAGAAATATAGACAGCTGCCGGATGAAGACTGGACCCATGTAGAGCAACTGAAGTCAACTGAAAAGTGAGGAAAGGTTCTTGAGAATTCAGAGAATGTGAAGAAAACTCAAGAAACTGATATGTTGCAGCCATGAACAGCAAACCATGAGTGGTAAGAACAGCCCCAAGTGTTAGGAGCAGGTGTCCAGGCGGATGCAAAAAATCTTCCTCTTTACTAGTTCTGTGAGAAGATGAGCATGTGATCAATGGTAGAGAAGCACTGGGACTGTTGAGAGTGAATAATGGAGCTCCATAGTCTAATATAGCTTCTGAAATAGATAATGAATCACATAATAAAATATCAGCAACCTCATATGAGGAAACTAACACCAAATCCCCATCAGC
>LPNX010114082.1:728786-876046 GCA_001517045.1 Pseudotsuga menziesii
AGATTCGAATGTCTTCTTCTATTTCAACAATATGAGAAGATGAGATATCAGAGATCTCATGAACTTCCGGAGCATCAGGAGAAGGAGTCACTGCATGGAGACTGTCTTCAATTCGAATTGATTGTGTAGAAGTTTCTGCTTCATCTTCATATTGAACAACTTCATCAGAGAGAGTAGAGGCCGAGACTTTTGAATCAAGGATGTTTGTGGTGCTGGATGTGCTCCATGTGCTTCCAAAGTTTCTGTCCAATCTTTGCCAGAGTTCCAGTGGATCTTTAATAGATCTACTGTGGTAGCGCATGCTAGGAGAAAGAGCCAGTTCCATTATTTCAAAAGCTTTATCCTTTGCTTTTAGCCAGTCATTATCACTCTCAAAATTATGTCTACCAAGTCCAATAGACACTGAAAAGAGTTTTTGTCTTCTTAGACATATAATCATCTTCAACTTCCATTCAGAATAGTCTGAGGCATCTGAGGATCGGGTGAGAAGAGGAACTGATGAATTCATTTCGAAGTTGTACCTGCAAAACAAAAAATGATCCAGTAGGAGATCCGAGGAGGAGAAGTGACTTTTCCGTCGAGGCTCTGATACCATGTTAAATTTGAGCATATAGATCTGTAGACAAACACACAACTCACAAAAAAGATCTCACAATTTACTTAGCCATTGAAGAATGAAACAGTGCAAAAGGCTTGCAGCTGTGAATGCTTTCATTAATCAAAAAAGTAATCCAGATAATAATTACAATGATGTAAAATGGCTTTAATAGCCACAAGCAATTTGAATCCACATGGGGAAGTTCGAATTGATGACTCTACTTGACTGTAGGTAACCAAGACTTGTCTAAATCACTATTGGAGGACCCAGTAGTTAACTGTCCTTGTCTAAATTATAACCGGAGTTCTAAAACACAACCAAGTGTTACATTTAGTATTAAATAATGGTTAACTGACTGTGGTAGGTGAGAAAAACGACCCACATGTGTGCAATTAATTAAACCATTATTTAACTGAATGTAGAGAGCTAGAAATGAATGTAACTGACTCCTAACTTGGCTTGACTAGTCATTAACTGAAGTGAACTGACCTTGGTTGGTTTTGGCACTCCCAGTTGCTTCCTAAATTGTAGGGATTGATCTAGGAGACTCCTAAACTTATGCAATCAAGTGCAATAAGTGGCAGTGAGCCTCAATTAGTGTTCCCCACACTTTGGAAACTGAAACATGTGCCCCAATTAGGTCAAGTTTAACCAATGGTGCTAATGACTATAAATAGACTGGATGGACTCCCGATTTAGACATGACTCCCGATTTAGACATATGACCAAATTTGGACAAGGGAGGATTAATAATCCTAACACTTGTCGCCCTCAAGACCAAACTCCAAGATATGGATGAAAAATTTCTCGGCCTCCATATTCAACATTCATCTATGAGAAACTGATGACAACCTGAGTCTTCTGCACAAACTGGATTCTCTTCTTCTAGCAATTTTCGTGGGCCAAAGCTTGATTTTACTCCTTTTAATGGTGATTATACAAATAGATGGATTTACAGGGATGAACAATATTTATGTTTGCATAACACTTTTGATTTCAATAAAGTCACACTTGCATCCTTTCATTTGGAACATGAATCCCTTCAATGGTTTTGTGGGTACATCAAGGTCATGAAGAGACAAACTGGACAGATTTTTTCCAACTCCTTTTGCAACGATTTGGTCCTAGTGCTTTTGATGACTTCACAGGAGCACTCACCAAACTTCACCAAATTGGCACTATGAGGGAGTATTAGACAAAATTTGAGAAACCAGCCAGTCACACAGAAGGATTGTCTGATGTATTCTACAAGAGTTGTTTTTATCAATGGTCTAAAGTATGCAATCCGATTTGAGGTTAAAATGTTATGTCCCAACACACTGATGAAAGCCCTAGGGTTGGCTAAGTTGGCGGTGGACAAGATCATGTCTCAACAATGCTCCAAATCCACTTTAATTCCATTCATAAATATGGTTCCCCAAAGACATCCAATCCCGCCAAATCCTAGAACCACTCCTATCAAGCATTTGTCTAAAACCGAGATGCAGGCACATAGAGAAAAATGGATTTGTTATAATTGTTATGAGAAATTCACCCAAGGACATTGATGTGCTGAGAAAAATCTCTATCTCTTAGATGTGGATTCTTTGCCTACACCTAATTTTTTTTTATGATGCTTAAAATCCAGTAGATGATAAGGATGACATTCAACAACTGCCTATTGACCCTCCTGCTCAGGATGATCATCCAAAGATATCTCTCCATGCATTAGCCAAAATCACCAACCCACAAACCATGCAGGTCAATGGTTTCTTCAAAAATATCCCTCTCACAATACTCATTTATTCTTGTAGCACTCATAACTTTATTGACCCCAGGATCGCCAAACATGCTGATTGTTTTGTCCATGATTGCTCTAGATTTGAATTCATGATTGCTAATGGGGGCACCTTACCTTGCAAAGGGAATTTTTGTAGTGTGTGAATCTCTATTGGAGACTATAAATCTCTCTCTAATGTGTTTTCCTTGCCCTTAGGTCGATGTGTGTGGTTTTGGGCCTTCAATGGTTACGCACACTTGGACCCCATTTTATGGGATTTTGCTGAAATTTGGATGCAGTTTTCAGTCAATGGGAAAAAAAACATTGAAGGGTTTTCATCTAGGGTCTCTTAGCATCATCATTTCATATTACATGGAAAATATCCTTAAGAGAAATTCACATGGTGTCATCGCTCAGCTACATTTCATTCAGATGCAACCTTCAACGGTCTTAACTACTCCCTTGGATATACAATAAATTTCAGATCGATATGCATGTGTTTTTGCTAAACTAGTGGGATTTCCACCTTCAATACCATAGGACCATCATATTCCTCTCCTTTCTAGAAATTTCCCTCCCAACATCAGGCCTTATTGCTACCCGTTTCACCATAGGACAGAGATTGAGATGCTTGTTCGAGACCTACTGAAGCAAGGTATTATTCTCTATAGTACCAGTTGCTTCTCTTCACCAGTTTTTCTTGTCCGAAAAAAAGATGGGTCATGGTGCCTCTGCATTTGAATTTAGAGCACTTAATCACATCACAATCAAGGATAGGTTTCCAATTCTTGTTGTTCATGAGCTTCATGGTGCTAATTTTTTCTCCAAGTTGGATATTTGTTCTGGGTATCACCAAATTCAGGTTCATGAGGATGATATCCATAAAATAGCTTTCTGCACGCATGATTGACACTATGAATTTTTTGTCATGCCATATGGCGTCACGAATGCTCCTTCCACATTTTAGGCACCGATGAATAAAATATTCCATCCCTACTTGCGGAACTTCATTCTAGTCTTCTTTGATGATATCCTCATATATAGTAAAACACGGGCTAAGCATCTCCAACATCTAGATCTTGTATTGCAATTTTTTTGTGATCATCATATCCATGCCAAACATTCTAAACGTGTTTTTGGTTAGAAGGAAGTAGAGTATCTCAGGAATATTGCTTCAGCACAAGGGATTCATGTAGATCCTGCCAAAATAGATGCCTTTAAAAATTGGCCGCATCCTCAAACACTCAAGAGCCTTCATGGGTTTCTGGGACTAACTGGCTACTACCGCAAGTTTGTTAAGTATTATGGGAATATTGTAGCTCAATTAATAGCTCTACTAAAAAAGGATGATTTTACATGGACACATGCTATAGAGTGTGCATTTGACAAACTGAAACAAGCTATGTGTACTACACTTGTTCTAGCTATGCCCAAATTTTCCAAGCCCTTCAATATTGAGAGTGATGCTTGTAACAATAGACTTGGTGTTGTTCTCCTTCAAGATGAACATCCCACTACATTCACCAACAAATCCCTTTCTGGTAAGAATTTAGATGCCTCTACATATGAGAAGGAAATGGTGGCTATTTTGCATGCAGTACAAAAGTGGCGGCTTTACCTATTAGGGAATCATTTCTACATCAATACTGATCACCAAAGTATGAAATATTTCCTGGAAAAATGGGTCTCATCCCTAACACAACAGAAATGGGTTAGAAAACTCACGAGTTATGACTATGAGATCACTTACAATAAGGGTAATGACAATATTGTGGCGGATGCTCTTTCCCGCACATTTGATGACCATGTTTCTCTTTCAGCTATTTCTATGCCTATTCCAAATTGGTTAGAATATGTTCAATAAGGCTATGTCAATGACTCTTCATTATCTGAAATCATCCAACAGTTGGGTAGTAACCCTTCTATTGTACCACTTTACTCTTGGGATGGTTCTTCTCTGAGATATAAGGGTTGTTTAGTTTGCCCACTTAGTATAGATATTCAACAAGTTGTCTTATGTGAACTCCATGGTTCTCCATCAATAGGGCACTCTAGGTTCCTCAAAACGTATGGGAGGGCATGGCGTAACTTATTTTGGAAGGGAATGAAACGTGAAATTAAATATATGGTGGCCAAATGTGATACCTGCCAGTGCCACAAGGGTGAAACGACACTCCTTCCCAGATTTCTCAAACCCTTTCCCATCCATACAAGGATTTGGATAGATATTTCGATGGATTTCATTGAAGGGATCCCTAAATTTGGAGGGAAGATTGTAATCTTGGTTGTGGTTGATTGGCTCTCAAAATATAGTATTTTTTTCTCTCAACCATCCATATACCGCCTCCTCAGTCACACAAATTTTCATGGACAAGATATTTCATCTTCATGGAATCCCTTCTTCCATTGTCTCAGACCGCGACACAACTTAACAAGTCATTTTTTGATAGAACTAATTATCCTCACTAGCACCATATTGAATATGAGTTTAGGATATCACCCACAAACAGATGGTCGGACTGTAGTCATCAACAAGTGTTTGGAAACTTATCTTTGTTGCTTCACCTCTAAACAACAACATTAGTGGGAAAAATGGCTCCCTCTCATTGAATGGTGGTACAATACTTCCTACCATATTGCATCCAAAATTACTCCATATGGAGCAGTTTATGGTCAGGAACCGCCATTGCTCCTTCCATACACCCCAAGCAGTTCACCAGTTTAGGAAGTTGACACGGTTCATCGAAACTGAGATCATATTCTTCACATTCTGCATGGTAATCTTCACCTAGCAAAAAACCACATGAAACAATAGGCCGATCAACATCATTCTGAGTGCAGTTTTCAAGTTGGTGACATGGTTTTTCTTCATCTAAAACCTTACAAGTAATCCTCCTTGAAACTTAAAGGGCATCAAAATTTGGATCCAAAGTTCTATGGGCCAGATAATGTTCTTCAGAAGACTGGGTTCATTTCTTATAAATTGGAACTTCCTCCTTCTTCTCATATTAACCTAGTATTTCATGTCTCGTCTTAAGAAAGTGATTGGCACCAAAATCAAAGCACAAATTGCTTTACCAAAACTGGATAATGAAGGATCCATCATTTTGGAGTCGGAGGACATTCTCAATAAGCACACTTTCCAGCTTTTCTCTCGGTCCAAAAAAGCTCTTAATTCAGTGGCATGGCTTGCAACCAGAGGATGCTATAAGGGAACCACTCCTTTCGATTCAACAACAATTTCCACAACTAAATCTTTGAGGAACAAAATTTTTTAATAAGGAGGGGATGTTAAGAAACTGTGTCAACCCTCCTCTTTATTTCATTATTATATTTTTGTTGGACGCATATGCTTTGTAATTTGTCCCGTGAGTATATTGTATTATCCCACATTCATGGGGAGTAATAGTTGCTTATATTAGGCTTAATATATAAGTACATGTTGAGGCCAATGAAGGCATCCACAAGTTATTTTGTATTCAACTTTTTCAAAGGAGGTTCCCTCCTTGAAGTGGCATGCAATCAATAAAATCTCTATTGTGCTCTAATATTTCTATTATATCGTGCATTTTCATTGTTTATTGTAGGAGGTTCCTAACATATACAACACAAGTATCATGGAGAATGATTCCAGATGTTGTACATTTAACACTCCCTCTCAGTGAGGGAGACATTCTCTAGCATACCAAGCTTATCTCATAAGTGTATGAAATTCGTCACAGATAGAGGATTTGTCAACACATCTACAATTTTCTCATCAGTAGCTATGTATTGAAGTTAACAATACCTTTCAGGACCATGTCTCGAATGAAGTGATACTTTATTTATATGTATTTTGACTTGTCATGAAAGATGAGATTTTCATAAATATTTATACAACTCTAGTTGTCACACATGATCACTATAGGCTCTATATTTTCATCAAATAGTCCTCCAAGTAGCTTTCTCAAACACACTACTTCTCTGCAAGAAGTACTAGCAGAAATGTATTCATCCTCTGTGGTAATCTGGGAAACTGAAACCTGATCTCATCTAGATAGAGAAATCATAGCAGAACTCAAACTAAAATAGTAACTGGGAGTTCTCTTCTGATCAATAATGTTGCCACCCAGTAAATCGAAGCAGTACCACTCCTCCATTGGAGGAATACATGAGTCCATAAGAAACTGTACCATGGAGGTATCTCAAAATATTCTTATCTGCAACCGAGTGTCTATGTCTAAGATCAGTCATGAACTGACTCAAAATGTTAATTGTATAGAAAATGTATGGCCTCAAATGTATCATGTACATCAATGAGAAAATTGATTATATACAATGTGGGGTTCACTGAATCCGATCCAGTATCAATATCATGGGGTTTCCTCAAATTGGAACCCATTAAAGTATTCATGGATTTACAATCCACCATGCCAGATATACGCAAGATGTCCTCAATGTAGTTCCCTTAAGATAGAAATATCTCATTATTCCTCTGCCAAATCTCAAGGCCTAGAAAGTAGTGCACAACACCTAAGTCTTTCATATCAAACTCTAAGGTAAGATTCCTATTACAATTAACAATCAATCTTTCCTCTCCAGTGAGGAAAATATCATCAAAATATAGAACCAATACTAGAGGTTTGTTCTCCACTATTTTGAAGTACAAGTTTAAATCTGCATCACTCTTTAAGAAGCCTAGTTTCTGAAGATAATTGTCTATTCTGGAATCCCAATCTCGAGGATCTTGCTTTAACCCATAAAGGGATTTCTTCAAATTGCACACGTGGGACTCCTTCCCATGTATTAAAAAACCATAAGGCTGCTAAATGTAAACATCTTCCTAAAGCTCACCATTAAGGAAGGAAACCTTCACATCCATCTGGTGAAGATTCCATCCCAATAATGATGCAAGTAAAATAATATATCTAATGGTGTATACATGTTCACTAGAGAAAAAGTATCCTCATAATCGATTATCTCTTTTTCAGAAAAAACATAGGAAAAAAACTTGGCTTTGTACTTGTCCACACTACCATCTTCAACATGCTTTATCTTGTAAATCCATTTGGAAGTTACGACTAGCCTCCTCTTATGTCTAGGAACAATATCCCAAACACCATTCTCCATAACAGAATGATATTCCTATGTCATAGAATCTTTCCATGCTTGATGGTCTGCAACCTCTTCATATGATGAAGCCTCTGTTGAAATATTGTAACTTCGAATAATATTCTATTATATTTTACTATTGTAATTTATTCAAAGATGGTTTATTCCTATGTCGAGATGTTTTTATTGTATTTGGTCATCATAGATTCATGAGGTAAAACCTCCGTTGTAATTCGGTTCGATATAACCCTCTAGAAAGTAATATTATATTGTTTTGTGTCTTCCTAGGCAAGTCAACCCAGTTAAGTTTGTTGGGGCCGACCTAGTTAGGGAAAAATTCAAGCGAAAGAGAAATTATAAATAGGAGTGATGTGATCCTCCTTTGGACACACAAACACTCACTTGTGTAATGCTCATAGGACACACACACACACACACACACACACACACACACACACGCATGCACACACACACGCACGCATGCACACACGCACACACGTACACACAAACACACACACACACATGCAAGGAGAAGGAGCACTTGTTTGGGATTTTATCTCTGTACTTTTGATCATTTGTATTGAGGAAGTTTTGTTGGTTTTTATTCCCCTAGAGTGTTTCCCAGGATAAATCAATTTCTATCTTATGAATTTGTTTCTTTCAGTGATCCCGTATATGATAATATTGTGAAATCAAATTGAATAATAATGTGATCTAGATTATCATATTGAATCTTAACAGCCTCTAAGCCACTGATGTTTCTCATCAATGCAACATATCCTGAATACCTATCAAAATGCTTGCACTCTTTGGAAGAGCCTACTGGTGCTCCATTCTTCTCAACATCTCTCAATACATCTTGGCACCATGTTGACCTCCTCTTTGTAGGAGGTTTATCAACCAGTTCAATGAGTTCATCAATGACATGTAGCCATGCATGTTCCGCTGGATTCTCCCTCCAAACATTATAAGGGGAAGAATCATCATCATGATCTTCTGATATAGGATCCTTAGCCTCCTATGTCTCTAGATCACATTCAAGCTCTTTTTACTACTTGAATGTTTCCTCCTCTTGGAAAGTCACATCTCGACTAACCTCAACATGTCTCTCACTAAGTACATATATTTTGAATGCCTTGGAGGTCTCATTGTAGCCCACAAAAGTTAGGTTTCTTTCCAGAAGGTTCCATATTAGTTCTCTTTTCTTTTGGTATGTGAATATACGCAGGACATCCAAATATCCGAAGATGTGAAGTGACTGGTTTCTCACTACTGAAAAACTCTTTAGGTGTTTTCTCATCAAGAACTGCATGCAGAATTCTATTATGTATGTACATTGATGTATTAGTGGCTTCTTCCCACAAATAAGCAGATAGATCCTGATCATGTAACATGGATTTTGGAGCCTCACAAATAGCTATGTTCTTTCTCTCTGCAGCCCCATTATGTTGTGGGTTGTAAGGAACTGTTAATTGTCTACATATCCCTGCATCACTACAAAACTCATTAAAAGAATTTGATTCAAATTCTCCACCATTATCAAACCTTATGGCACAAATATGCTACTTTTCTTATTCTGTACTAAGTCTTTATATTATTGAAATTTACTGAAGGTTTCACTCTTGGATTTCATGAAATAGATCTAGGCCTTATGGGAGAAATCATTAATGAATAATACATAGTAAAGGTGTCCACTGAGGAAAAGGGATGACATCGGTCCAAATACATTTGAGTGCACAAAATATAAGATTCATTTATATCTAGTATTGCTACTAGGAAACATATTTTTAACATTCTTTCCTAAATCACAACCTCGACAAACAAGATCATGCACAAAATCAAAACTAGGCATATCTTTCATTCTTTGTTGCAAACCAAGGAGTCCTCTAAAGTGAAGGTGTCTAATACTCCTATACCAAATCTCACATGGGATGATAGTATGATGTCTCATGTCTGAAATATACTTTCCTGGTACCTTGTAAATTCTTTCCCCTCGAACTCCAATAACAATTGCAGTATCAATGTTTTGGTTCTTTGGCCATAATTATGCTTGATTCTCCATGAAGATGACTCAGAAGCTCTTATATTCAATAAATGAAATGGAGAGAAGGTTCTGATTCAATCCATGGACATAAAGAATGTCATCCACATGTAGTGCATCTCTCAAACTCAGCTAGAAAGATGTGGATCCAACTCCTTGGATCAAATACCTGGAATTGTCTCCCAATTATATCATGCATGCCAATTGTTTTTATTTTAGGTTGGATATTTCTCCCTTGAACCTTGGAATGTGCTTGGAAGCACCATTGTCAATCATGGCATGTATCTTCTCCCATGATGAGAAATTGAGACAAAGCAAAGACAAGGTAATACTCCCTCCTTGGCTCTTTCTCCTTGGGTGTATATTTCTTGGAAGTTTCTTCTACAATAATGGAAGCATGGACTCTTACTTCTATTCTTTTCCTTATATGGAAATCCCATACAGAGTGGCTAAGATTTTGACAATAATAGCATAAAATCTTTGATTTGTCAAATTTTTTATTAATATCTTTCTTCTTTGCATGAAAGAATTTCTTGTGAACTAATGGCTTCCTCCCTTTCTTTGTGCTTGCTGTGATGGCAAGATTCTCCTCTTTATTGCATGGTGTCTTTGTTTGGATGCACCCCTCTTCTTGGATGCAATAATGCTAAATCATTTCAAAGTTGGGTTGTTATTCTCTTCAATTTATAGAATCTAGTAAGGTCTCCCATGAGGAGGGGAGAGCATTGATGGCAATTTGAAGAAGGTCATCCTCATCCGTCTTCACACCGATGCTTTCTATTTGATCCGTCACTTGTGAAATCCTTGTGAAGAAGGAAGCTACGGCCTCATATCTTTCCATATTCATATTTCACAATTGTTCTTTAAGCCCCTGTTTTGATTAGGAGCCTTCTTCTCAAACAATTTTGTGAGTGTGTCAAAACACTCTGTCGTCTTCAATGGTGTAATCACTTACATGAGGGTTTCCTTCACGGAGTCATATATGACCCTCTTTTCCTTCACCTAATTCTTCTTGTAATAGATTCTTCTTGTAATAGATTCTTCTTGTAATAGATTCTTCATAAATTTTTAGTGGGATCTTTGATCACAATGGTCACAAAGTAGTCGAGATCATGCTCTTCAAGAATGCTAAACACGCTTTCCTTCCATGTCTTGAACTTTGATGTGCCTTCAATTCGGTCTTTCGGTCAGATGGAGATTGATGCCATTGCTTCAAGCTCTTTTCTCAATGCTTCAAGATCTACATAGGTTTAGAATTTTTGCACAAAACTAAGCTCTTACACTCCCTTGCTCTGATACCATGCCAATATTTGATAAAAAATTGAAGATGCTTGAACTTTAAAAATTTTCTTTGATAATCAATCATAACATATGTTAATCTCATAAACAATTCAATCACATAACACGCACGAGGTATCATGGGAAAACCATCCAAATATGTAGGATGAAAATTCCAACAATCCTTTGAGCATGATAGATAATTGCAAAGAATGATTTACAATACATGAGTAGATTTACTGATAAGAGATAGCAATAGAGAAGATATCACAAGGAGCACTCTATCAACCTTTCCAAGTGAAAAAAAACTTTAATAACAAGCTTACAATCATACACAAGCGAAGGTAGAAAATGGTTGCATGATTTTGGTGTACTATGAACACTTTGGGCACCAAAATTACTTTACCACATCAAACATTGGTTCCTTCATTGACTTGGTGCCAAATTATCACCTCAGATTATCTCCCATGCAGAATATATGCATCTTACTTCTTTCACTAAGTGTTAACTGACTATAAGTGAATTTGAACTAACTAAAATGAATGTGAACTTATTGGACTAAACTTAATCATCAACTAGTTTCTCGACCATTAGTTAGGAGTTTAACATAATGTATTTAGTTCTTCACAATCAGTGCCATCCATAAACAAACACTTTGCATAAATCAAGGAGAAGATTCCTTATTTAACTTAAACTTGTTTTTCCACAACTGAGACTTAACTGATGTTTTTTCAATTCGATTTCAGTGAAGGTATGAAATGGGAAATTTGAATCCTTACTCTTTCTCTATGCTAATCTCATTTATAATTAATTAATTATTGCATGGTCCATATATGTATTAATTAATTAACCATCTTATCATATCGTACTCAGAATAATTGTTCCATACCTATGATCATATGTATTACCCTGGGTCATATAGTCATATGCTAAAGTAATTCACTCTAGGGGTAGCTAATCCCTAAAGGAGACGTATAGCACCTAGTGAGCATGACTAGAAATACATAACATAGTATATCCACATGAATTGATACAACACAAGTCTAGACTTTGATACAACACAAGTCTATAGTCTTGATACAACACAAGACCAATATTGATACAACATAAGACTCCAATATTGATACACCACAAGATTATGATCTCAATACATAACACACGATCCTGATCTTGATACAACACAAGATCACAGTACATGCATATTTCATGAGTAGGAATTGATACAACACAATTTCCTAGATTGATACAACAAAAGCTTCCTTAACTTAATACAACATAATTTCCTAACTTGATACAACACAAGTTTCTGAACTCGATAAAACACAAGTTGTTATAGCTAATTTTACCACACCAGGTGAATCACACTTGTATGGCCTCCCCCTGTCCCTCTACAGACTCCTTAGACCCCTTGGACCATTTTTTGTCTTTTGATGTTTCCTAGACCATCCCTATAAACATGTGAAAATTGATACATGTGACTTTTAAACCCCTAATCACGTATATACGTGGGTTTGACCCCTAAAACCGCGTACATTGGGATGTGTACAAAATCCAAATCCTTTTGGAGTTTTCCTTGACATGGATCTGAATCACTTGTCTCTTGGCCTTCCATATTCCTTGAGATCGCTCGGATTCGACCTTTCATTACCCCTTTGAAAAGCTATATAAGGAACTCTTTGGATACATTGAAGGCATAAGAGAATTGAGAGCAAAGAAACTATAGTCCATTGTTTCCAGAACTTGTGCTTGAGTCTGCATCCCTTTGTCCCTTGGAGCACTTTTGTGTTCTTCCCAAGCTTGCCTTTTTCTTGTGAGCTTGCTTTCGAGAGATGGAGGATTGAGGTGGTGGAGGCCCAAGTGGGGGATTCATTTTCTTCGTTTCGCAGACGTGCCGACAGAGGTTGTATCCATTGTAATCTCTGATTTTATATTAATAGAAATATCTTTTCCTGTCCAATAATGTATGTTTGAATGAATATTTTATCCATGGATGATTTCAAATGCTTATACATTGTTGATTATATATGCTAGAATAGATATAACACCAATATATATAGGATGCTTATCTTGTTTACTTGTTGTTGAGGAAGTGATTAATCAATTCAAGCTGATGTTGGAAAGCTCAACGGGGATCTACTTCAACCGTCCGGAATAAGGTACGAGGTCTGATCCTTTGGTGTTAGATATTTGATTTCTAGTGCATATTGGAAAGGATTGATTTCTTGAGTCAAGCTGTTTGTTGTGGTACCCCAAGCCATAGGAATTTCTCTCCATAACACAAGTTCCTAACTTGATAGAACACAAGTCTCTTGGAGAATGATCTACTTCAACCGTCCGGAATAAGGTACGAGGTTTGATCCTTTAGTGTTAGATATTTGATTTCTATTGCATATTGGAAAGGATTGATTTCTGGAGTCAAGCTGTCTGTTGTGGTACCCCAAGCCATAGGAATTTCTCTCCGTAACACAAGTTCCTAACTTGATAGAACACAAGTCTCTTGGAGAATGACTCTTGATGCTATACATTTAACACTCCCTCTCAGTGAGGGATACATTCTCTGCCATACCATGCTTATCTCAGAAGTTTCTAAACCTCGTCACAGATAAAGGATTTTCCAATGCACCCACAATCTGTTCATCGGCAGCTATACTAAAGTTCAACAATACCTTTCTGGACCATGTCTTGAATGAAGTGATACTTCATTTATATGTGTTTTGACTTGTCATGAAACAAAAAAAAAATTGGAAAGATTTATGAACTCTGGTTGTCACACTTGATCACTGTAGGCTCTATCTTTTCACCGAACAATCCTCCAAGTAGATTTCTCAAACACACTTCTTTTCCACAAGTAGTACTAGTAGCAATGTATTCATCCTCTACGCCACTCTGGAAAATCAAACCCTACTTTCTACTAGATAGAGAAATCATAGCAGAACCCAAACTAAAACAATAAGCATAAATTCTCTCCTAATAAACAATGCTTCCACCCAAATTAGAATATTTAAATCCAAGCAATAACACCTCCATTGGAGGCATACCTAAGTCCATAAGCAACTGTACCATGGAGTTATCTCAAAATATTCTTACCTACAACCCAGTGTCTATGTCTAGGATCAGTCATGAACTAACTCAAAATGATAACTACATAGAAAATGTTTGGCCTCAAATGTATGAGGTACATCAAAAAGCCAATCAATTGTCTATATAATGTGGGGTTCACTAGATCTTATCTAGTCAACGTCTCATGGGGTTTCCGCAAATTGAAATTCATTAGAGTATTCATGGATTTACAATCCACCATGCCAAATCTACACAAGATGTCCACGATGTACTTTCCTTGAGATAGAAATATCTCATCATTCCTCTACCAAATCTCAAGAACTATAAAGTAGTGCATAAGACCAAAGTATTTCATCTCAAACTCTGAGGAAATATCAATCTTACTCTCAACAATCAATCTTTCCTCTCCGATGAGGAAAAGATAATCAACATATAGAACTAATATCAGAGGTTGGTTATCCACTAATTTGAAGTACAAGTTTGAATTTGCGTCAATCTTTAAGAAACCTATTTTCTGAAGATAATTGTTTATTTTGGAATACCAATCTCGAGGAGATTGGCTTAACCCATACAGGGTTTCTTAAACTTGCACACGTGGGATTCCTTCCCATGTATTAAAAAACCATAAGGTTTCTCAATGTAAACCTCTTCCTTAACCTCACCATTGAGTAAGGAAGTCTTCACATCCATCTCGTAAAAATTCCATCCCAATACTGATGCAAGAGAAATAATAGAACTAATGATGGTATACCTTGTCACTAGAGAAAAAGTCTCCTCATAAGCAATGCCTTGTTTCTAAGAAAAATCACGGGAAACAAACTTGGCTTTGTACCTGTCCACACTACCATATGCATTATGCTTTATCTTGTAAATCCATATGGAAGTTACAATTGAATTCCTCTTAGTTCTTGGAACAATATCCCAAAAACCATTCTTCATAATATAATGATATTCCTATGTCATAGCATCTATCCACACTTGATTCTCTGTAGCATCTTCATATGATGAAGGCTTCGAGTCACTGATGTTTCTCATTGATGCAACATATCCTAAATATCTATCAAGATGATTTCTCTGTCTAGAAGAGCTTACTGGTGCTCCATGCTTCTCAACATCTCTCAATACATCTCAACACCATGTTGGCCTCCTCTTTGTAGGAGGTTCATCAACCAGTTCAACAGGCTCATTAATGATAGGAAGCTATGCATGTTCTATTGGATTCTCCCTCTGAACATTATAAGGGGAAGAATCATCATCATGATGTTTTGAGATAGGAGCCTCATCCTCCTTTGTCTCTAGATCACATTCTGTTAGAAAAAAAGGATCACATAGCAATAACAATTATATAGTTAAATAATTAAACAAGATCCAAACAAATTAAACGCATTACAAGAGAGACACAGATAAAATGTGATTCACCCAAGATGGGCTACATCCACACAGAAATTTCCGGTCCATTTTATTATACCGTCCAACAAAATAAAGGGATACAACCTGCAATAACCCCGCTGCAATTCCTCTTCACACACTCACAATCTCTCTCACACAATCACAAAGATTGTTTACAATGCTACATTACAATACAATACACAACCGTATTACAATTCTTTCCTTTTATAGGGGAAATTCCATGGTAAAATACTACGGGTCACCCAATACCATGGTTTCACAAACTGTTGGCCAACCCCCCACACCCGCCAGCTGGGACGAGTGTACAGTAAATATGGGGTACAAACACAAATGAATAACATATCTGATTCTAGAAGATCAAGCTCCACAACCAACACATTCAATCTCGTTTAACTGCTTGACGTCTTCCTCTTTTTGGAAAGTCATGTCCCAACTAACCTCAACATGTCTATCACTAGGTAAATATATTTTGAATTCCTTGGAGATATCATTGTAGCTGAAAAAAGTTCCCTTCTTTCTAGAAGGTACCATCTTAGTTCTATTTTATTTTGGTATGTGAATATACAAATGACATCCAAATATCCGAAGATGTGAAATTCCTGGTTTCTCACCAGTGAACGCCTCTTCAGGTGTTTGTCATCAAGAATTGCATGTTGAATTTTGTCCTAGTATAGAACTAATTTTCCCACAAATAAGAAGATATATTTTGACAATGTAACATGGCTTTTACAACCTCACAAATAGTTATGTTCTTTCTCTCTACAACCCCATTATGTTATGGGTTGTAAGGTACTACTAATTGTCTACATATCCCTGCACCACTACAAAACTCATTAAAATCATTTGATTCAAATTCTCCACCATTATCAAACCTTAGGGAACACATATGCCTACTTTTCTTATTCTCTACTAAGTCTTTATATTCTTGAAATTTATTGAATTTTTGACTCTTGGATTCAATTAAATAAATCCAAGCCTTATGGGAGAAATCATTAATGAACAATACATAGCTAAAGTTCCCACTGAGGGAAGGGGATGAAATGGGTCCACATACATTTGAGTGCACTAAATATAAGATGCCTTTAGATCTAGTAACTTCTTTTAAACATAATTTCCTAAAGCACAACCCTGACAAACAATACAATTCACAAAATCAAAACTAAGCATATCTTTCACTATTCGTTGCAAACCAGGGAGTGCTCTGAAGTGAAGGTGTCCAAGAATCCTATGCCAAATATCGCATGGGTTTATTGTATGATGTATCATGGCTGAAATATACTTTCCTGAGATCTTGTAAATTCCTCCCTCTTGAACTCCAATAACAATAGTAGTATCAATGTTCTAATTCTTCAGCCATATGCTTGATTCTCCATGAAGATGACTCGGAAGTCCTTATCTTCAAGAATTGAAACTAAGAGTATTTTCTTCTTCAATATAGGTACATAAGGGTTTTCCTCCACATGGAATCCCCCGAACTTAGTTGGAAATATGTGGATCCAACTCCTTGGATCGAATATGTGGAACTGTCTCCCAATTCTATTATGCATGCAAACTATTTCTCTTTTAGGTTGGAGATTGTGCCCTTGAAACCTAACATGTGATTGGAATCACCATTTTCAATCAACCATGGGGGCTTCACTTGTCTACCAATATCCTATCACATTAGTTCATATTGTGGGTTTTAAAATTATCAAAAATTGAACCAATATATTGTAGGTATTGGGGGGATGAGGGGTTTAAGGTGGGGGNATGAGAGAGGTTCATTAAGTGAATTCCCCGTGCAATCAACCTTGTATCTTCTCTTGTGATGAGATATTTAAACAAAGAAAGTACAAGATAATAATCCCTCCTTGTCTCTTTCTCCTCGGGTTTATATTTCTTGGAAGTTTCTTCTACAACGATGGAAGCATGCACTCTTCCTTCTCTTCTTTTCCTTGTATGGAAATCTCGTGCAGAGTGGCTCAAATTTTGACAATAATAGCATAGAAGATTTGATTTTTCAAATTTTTTATTAATATATTTCTTATTTGCATGAAATAACTTATTTGGAGCGAATGTCTTCCTCCCTTTCTTTGTTCTTTCTGTGAGGGAAAGATTCTCCTCCTTAGTGCATGGTGTCTTGCTTTGGATGTGCCCCTCTTCTTGGATGCAATCATGCCAAAGTATTTCAAAGTTGGGATGATATTCTCTTCCATTTACTGTATCCAAGAAGGTCGGGCCCGTGAAGATGGGAGTCCATCTATGGCGGTTTGAAGGTCATCCTCATCCTCCTTCACACTGATGCTTTCTAGTTGATCCTTCACTTGTGAAATATTTGTGAAGAAGGAAGCTACGGTATCATCTCTTTCCATATTCATGTTGCACAAATTGTTCTTTAAGACCCTCTTTTGAGTAGGATCCTTCGTCTCATACAAGTTTATGAGTGTGTCAAAACATCCATTTTCCATCTTCAATGGTGTGATCACTGACATGAGGTTTCCCTTCACGAAGTCATATATGATCCTCCTTTTCTTCACCAGATTCTTCTTGTAATTGATTCTACTGCATTTGTAGTGGGATCTTCGATCACAATGGTCACAAAAGATTCGATATCATGCTCTTCAAGAATGTTAATCACCCATTCCTTCCATATGTTAAATTTTGATGTGCCTTCAAGTTGGTCTTCTAGTTGGAAGGAGATTGAGGCCATTGCTTCAAGATCATTGCTCAATGCTTCAATATCTACATAGGTTTAGAATGTTTGCACAAAACTAAGATCTTGCACACCCTTGCTATGATACCATGTAAATGTTTGAGCAAAAATTGAAGAGTATTGAACTTTTAAACTTTTCTTTGATAGTCAATCACATCATATGTTAAACTCGCAAACGATTCAATCACATAAGACACAAGATGTACCTTGGGAAAACCCTCCAAATCTAGAGGATGAAAAATCCAAAAATCCTTTGAGTATGATAGATAATTGCAGAGAATGATTTACAATGCATGAGTATATTTCCTGATAAGAGATAGCAATAGAGAATAGATCACAAGGAACGTTGTATCAGCCTTGTCAAGTGCATAACACTTTAATAACAAGCTTACAATCATATAAAAGAGAAGGTAGCAAATGGTTGCATGATTTTGGTGCACTATGAACACTTTGGGCACCAAAATTACTTTAACACATCAAACATTGGTTCCTTCCTTGACTTGGTGCCAAATTGGCACCTTATATTCTCTCCCATGTAGAAGATATGCACCTTCCTTCTTTCACTGAGTGTTAATTGTCTTCAACTGAATGTGAACTGACTGAATTGAATGTGAACTGACTAAACTGAATGTGAACCGATTGAATTGAAATCAATCATCAACTAACTACTTGACACTTACTTAGGATTTTAACTGAATGTATTTAGTGCTTCACAATCAGTTACATCCATGACATCCAGTGCCATCCATGGATGTAAGATTCACTAGATGGATGTGAATACTTACTTCCTCAATGGTGAGGTTGACGAAAAGGTTTATAATAAGTAGCCTAAGGGTTTTGTGATTCATGGGAAGGATTCCCATGTGTGCAAGTTGAGAAAATAATTGTATGGGATTAAGCAAGCTCCCCGAGCTTGGTATGCCAAAATATATAGTTATCTTCAGAAACTAACTTTGTTGAAGAGTGACGAAGATACAAATTTGTACTTCAAAGGAGTGGTGAAACAATCCTTGATATTGGTTTTGTATGTTGATGATCTATTCCTCACTAGAGAGGAAATATTGATTGTTGAGTGTAAGAGGGAGCTTACCTCATAGTTTGAGATGAAAGACTTAGGTATGATGCACTAATTTCTAGGCCTTGAGATTTGGTAGAGAAATGATGAGATATTTCTATCTCAAGGGAAGTACATTATGGACATATTGTGAATGTTTTTCATGGTGGATTGTAGAGACAGGAGTACTCCAATGGTTTCCAATTTGAGGAAACTTCATGAGAATGAGAATGGATCGATCTAGTGGGCTCCAATTTATATAGACATATGATTGGCTCATTGATGTCCTTGATACACTCTAGGATAATTATTTGTTTTGTAGTCAGTATTTTGAGTCTGTTTCTGTTTGATCCTATACATAGACATGGGGTTGTAGCAAAGCATGTTTTTCGGTAGCAGTGTGGTTGAGAAATCTACTTGGAGGATTGTTCGATGGAAATATTGAGCCTACAACGATTAGGTATGACAACCAGAGTTGTATGAAGATTTATGAAAATTTAGTGTTTTATGATAAATTGAAACACATAGAAATGAAGTATCACTTCATTTGAGGAATGTCACAGAAAGGTACAATGAAACTTCAGTACATCGCTATTTATGAGCCGATTGCAGATATTTTTATCAAAGCCGCTGTCAGTGACAATGTTCAGATATGTCATAGATAAGCTTGGTATGGCAAAGAATGTCTCCCTTACTGAGAGGGAGTGTTACATGTACAACATCAGGAGTCATTCTACGAACTTGTGTTGTATCAAGTCGGGACATTGTGTTGTATCAAGTACGATATTTATACTCATGTGTTGAGGTGGGATTCTAGTAATGTGTGTGCTCTTGTGTTGTATAAAAGACTATGGAGTCTTGTGTTGTATCAAAAACTGAAGTATTCTGTTGTATCAAGACTGTAAACTTGTGTTGTATAAAGTCTATACTTGTGTTGTATCAAGTCATGATCCTAATGAAGTGTCATTTAGGTGGACCTCCATTTGTTAAGGTGGCATGCTTTAATTGGTAATGTAAAAATACTATGTAATGTATTACTAGTAATGGTCATTGGGTGCTACAAGTCTCGTTTAGAGATTAACTACCTCTAAAGTGATTTTACTATAAAATATGACTATATGATCTGGGGTAATATGATATGATCAACAATATGTGTGACAATTCTTATGAGCATGATATGATAAGATGGATGAATAAGAAATACAAATGTGGATCATGAAATAAATAATAAATGATAAAGATATAAGCATAGAGAGAGAAGGATTCGAATTGCCTATGTATGCCTCCAGTGAACTCAAATTGTAAAGGCCTCAGTTGAAGCCTTAGTTGTAATAAAGAATGTATCAGTTAAATAAGAAATATCTATGTGATCCATGCAAAGATAAAAATAGTAAATAAAGTGATTTGCATGGATGTCACTAAGAGTGAAGCATTGTGACTCATACTTAGTCTCCTAAACGTGTGGTCATGCATTCAGTTGAAGACCGAGTTCAGTTCAAAGTCAGTTAGATTTTAGTTAAATCTATTCTTGGAAGATATGGCACATGTAATTTGCATGATGAATAATCCAAGGACAATGACTTGGCACTATTGCAAGAAGGGTTCTAATGTTTGCATGGATAGAATCCCATGCACTGGTTTTGATTCTCCCTCAGTTAATTCAAAGTTATGATGCTCATATAGCATTCATTGATGAACCCATTCACCATTATTTACATGGGAGGTTGTTTTGACTTGTTATTAAAGTGGTGGGAATTTGACAAGTTCATCATAGTTGTATGAGCGGGTCTCTTCTCTATTGCTTGGTTGTTCTCTCTTATCAGAAAATATGCTTATTTTGTTGTAAACCATTCCCTCCAAATCTACCTATCATACTCAAAGAATTGTTGGTTTTTTCATCCTCCGTATTTAGAGGGTTTTCCTAGGATATATCTTGTATCATATGGATGAGTGATTTACATGGTTGATTTGTTTTTATGAGATTCATATGTGGAGTGATTTATTGATAACATTTTTATAGTTAAAGTATCTCCAATTTTTCTCAAACATTGATAGCATGTATGACCCAAATGGATTATCCCTATGAATATTGAGATCAATACTTTGGGAAACCCAACAAATATATATGATTAAATTAGGGAACATCCCATGAATGGTCATGATTTATCCATGCTACACCTTGTGGATGTATGTGATTTCATTTCTTCGGGTGGAGTCTAAAAGTCGCTACATAACTATCTGTGACATATAGTTGTGTCTCATCATCATGTATGAGGTCCTCTCATCATTTACTCTCCCACATGAGAGAATCCTCTTGACAGGTTCTCATCATGGTTCATTTAGCTTTGTGTCTGCATTATATGGAGCTCCTTGTTACTTCCCCTACTATATAAGTTATTTATTTAGGAGGTGATTTATGGTTTGGTGTTCAAGGAAGTCTATGCATGATCACATGTTGGTATCTTGGGTTAGGGTGGTCATGGGTACATATTCTACTCAAACGATCTATCCCCCAACAACCCTACACTTGCACTATATTGGGGAAATTTGATAGTGGGTCTAGTTGGGTGGGATGTTTGGAGATTTATTTTGGAACACAAAAGAAAACAATTGAAGATACAATTTTGGAGGAGTCGGGTTGGGATGTGATTATAGGTGAGGTAAAATCCTCCATTCGAGATTTGAAAATCATAATGCATAGAATGAATTCACAACTAGAAGGGTAATGGATGCTATTGAACATGCGACTTCTCATGTATCTCATTTAGAAGTCTGCTTTGACGACCTAGAAGGGAAAGTGCATGTGCAAGGAGCCCAATTATAGTTTATTTATCCATAATTGTGTACCTTTATGGATAAATGCTAATTGGTGGTTCGTAATGTGAGATCTAGTTTGTAGGTTCATGGAACATGGACGAGGGTTCAATTCAATAACTAGCTAATGCATTTGTGGATATCTCCAGTTCATGAGAAAGATGAAGATAATAAGGAATTTCATGAAATCCAAAGTGGTCATAGTTCTCTCTAAACTTTTTTGGTGTAATGGTTTTTTGTATTTTTTTGTTGGGTCATATTGTCAAACTATATAGTTATCACATGAATGTCATCTATACTTTAATATCTTCAAGTTTTCACAATGATAGTAAGCTACAATGTAATGCCCTAAATAGATAATTGGAAATTTTGTTGTGTGGAACTCTTCATATATTTGTGGTTGTTTCCATCATCCTTTTAATATAAAAACTACCCATTTCAATGCGTGTGTGTGTGAAAATTGTGATTAATTTTTTAATAAAAATAATAATTTAATCAATTACTTAATTGCAATGTTAATAATAATAATGTTCTTTATTTTTTAATATTAATATTTATGAAAGATAAATAAAATGAACATATTTACTATGTATAGAATATAATTTTACAAATATTTTTATTGTAATTTTTTTATAATCCCAAATATGGCTAAAATTTTAATTTCTTATTACTTGAATTCATCCATGGATTGAAGTCGCTCTTGAATTGAATTCAACCTTGGATTGAAGTCAACCTTGCATAAAAGTTAACTATGCATTGAAGTCAAAAATAGATATAAGTCATTCTTGAACACACAGTTTCGGCACATCATTCAAGCAGAGAATATAAACATACTCAACAAATCATAAAGAAGAACAAGTATTTAATAAAATGTTTAGTGAGTTAGTTTATTCATCTTGAAAGGTATTTTAGATAATATAGGAGGAGGTTGGATTGGTTACACCTGATCCAACTACTCATTTGTTATGCTTAGTTTACATTAGTACATTACATGATGACAAATAGAAGGCCCTAAAGGCCTCGTTAACAACCTTGGATTAAAGTCAACCTTGTTTAAAAGTCAATTATGGAGCTATTGGTGAAACTAAACCATGGAATAAAGTCCAAATTGGATTGAATCCGACCTATTATCATGTAAATTGGAACTTCTCCATCCAAGTATTGATACTCAATGTGTCGGTACACAAAAGGACAAAGTGGATAGAAGTGGCCAAAACACTATAGATGGGCGTGACCTTTGATGCATCATCCTCCTACCAGTTAGGCCTATTTTTTGTATGGACATTGAGGTGAATACATGACTATTGACATGGAAACCCGCGTATCATACATGAGTATTGACACTGCAGCTCGCGTATATATGATCATGGTTGAAATCCATGGGTTTTCTATTATGAAAGTCGTGTGTCATACGCGACCTGTTAGTATTGATAGTCTTGTATTCCTTAATACAAAATTAAAAAATACAAACAAGTTTATTTGAGGACACTTGGGACCTTACTCATAACTATCCCAACTTCCCTAACCATCTCAACCTTCGTAACCTCTCTCTTTCCTCATGTATAAATAGAGGGTAGGGGTTGAGGCTAAACAATCATCAATTGGAGAGCCAAGTTATGCTGGTGGTTTTCCTTTAGATATCTTGGAGCAATAGAAATCCGTGTCCTTGGCTAGCAAAGGAGCACTTTTCTCAGAGGCCGTTGTAATCTTACCTCACTTGTTTATCAATAAAGAGAGTCTTTCTTCCAATGTTGTGTCTTTTCACTCTTATGTATTATGATTTGTGAATTGTCATGTTATTTCATTGTAAGCATATTGTTTCATTAATCTTATATATAATATATAATATATTGCAGGAAATCTCTTTCTCTTTACATGTGTTGGAGATTCCCAGAAAGATATGGAAGCAATTTGAAGTGAAGAAGAAAATCTAGGATCGACCGTCATAAATAAGCTATGCCTAATTTATTCCTATTTCTATTTCAAATTCTGAAATGGTTGACTGTATGCAAGTTAATTTAGTACGTTGGTAACCCCAGAGACCCTAGGTTATAAGGTTGTATTCTCCTGAACAACAGAAATGACGACTCCACTGGGGAGTCCAACCTATTGTGGGTTATTTATTTTGGATTTTTTACTAGTCTTGCTCTACCTGATTCTGGGAGAGATTTGTTTCGATTTTTCCCATAATTTTCAGTATTGCATTCCCATAGTTGTCTGTCAATTTTTTTTCTATTTGAAAATTTTTGACACCATATGTGGGTTTCTTTGGTAACAGTCGCGTATTTCCTATTGTATACATGGGTTGCTTCAGTGATAGTCGTGTATGGTACGTGACATGCCTTGATGACAGTCGTGTATTACTTGTAGGTATCTGTGAGTCTATGAGGTTTTTGCTTGTCCTTGTTTTTATGATTTCTCAGATGCTTTTAAAGGTTCTTTTTGGCATGATACTATAGTTTTATATGTGTACATCTCACTGGTTTCTTGACCTTTCAGGTTTTTTGAGTGAATTTTGATTTGGTCTTTCCATTTGTGAATGAGTTAGATTCCTTCTTACTTGGATTTTGGTCTGAGTGCAAGTAGTTTTGGGTCATTGATCAATCCTTACGACATTGATATTCTTTGTACTTCTTTTATAATAGTATGAGTCAGTCATTCTTCCCATTTTTTGGATCTATTTATCCTTATAAGTCAATAGTTCTGTTGAGTCTAGGGTTTGAGTCATTTCTTCCTTTTTGGTTGAAATGTGTTACTGTAGGGTCTGACTGCTATCATTTATAGTTTTGTGACCAGGTCGTTTATTTCACTCAAAATTGAATTTATTTCCATAATATTTTTTGAATTTTTTGAAAAAGAAAAGACAAAAACTCCTTTTTTGCATTAGTTGTCATTTTCACTATTTTTCAGAAAAAATTAAAATTTTTAAAAGTCTTATAGTTTCTCATGTTACTTAAAAAATCATTAGCTTTCATCTACAAAGAAAAAGAAAAGAAAATTTGCATTTTGTAGTTACATTTTCTTTGAAATTGTTTATACATCATTTGCTTTCATTTGTTGAGTCGATAACATCATCCAGTCTCATTCCGCTACCTTTGACTAATGTAACCCATTAAAAAGAACGATTAATAAAAAATTATTAGTAAGTTTCTTTTTATAGGTTCATACATCAACTAGCTTAGGCTAGGTTTTTGTACTATGTGTTTAAACTGTCCAAAGACATTTGATTTCAAATGCAGTGGCATTTCATTAGGTAAATCCTCTTCTATAAGAGACCATCTGGAAAGATCCTCTCACACAGGAGTTAAGAACGAGGCCACGTAACATCTCGGTTCAGGAGATAACCCTCCACTTCCTTGTTCGAGCATATACCAGGATTTTTATGCATTTGGGGATCTTGTCAATACCACCTCTTTGGCCCCGTGCAGTGCCGGTGTTGATAGGGCTTTGGGCTTTGCTACCCTTCCCATGCATAAGGTTCAGGCTTGCAACTATTCCACCAAACACTCGATGTAGCTTTGGTATCCTTTAGTATCTTGACACTAGGGATCATACACATGTGTTATTGGAAGGATATTTCCAATAAACCTAGGACGGACTTGGAAGGTAACCCCAATAGACAGTTTGGAAGGGAAGTTGGGTGATTACAGTGCTTGCACCCAAGAATATCTTCACAGGACACCAATTAACCATCCTTCAGTCCTCACTGGTTGGACCTGGGCCCTAATCATCCCAATATTTCCTTTGGAAGGGGTACCTCATATCTAGTGTTTTTGTGTGACTTTAGGATATTTTTAGTGAGTGTTGTTTGGTTTGTTTGTGTTTAGTTGGCCTTCATATTTGTGTGAGTCAAATTTATAGCTTTGGAGGACCAACCTCTTCGTAGGTCAATAAGGTTGCAAAACCTTCCTCCATCTTCTGCAGTGGAGCCTCCACCACCACCTGAAAGGATGAGACTAGATACCGATGGTTCTTTTGAACCAATAGGTGTTAGTGAAGTTCCAGGTGAACCAGAACTTAGGATTAACTAGGAAGAAACATTTGCAGTAGAGATAGAAGACTTGTAGGCTAACAAGTTTGCAAGAAATTTTAATCCACCTCTAACTGATCTGAACGATCCTGTACTAGTCCAAGTTCTTCCTTTTAGTTCTCCTGTTATTGGTGTTCCTTTGAGCTGAGTCATGTCTCGCTCTGGATAAGGTATTTCTACGCCAAATTCAGCCATTCTGGATGGTGGAGTGCCACCTCCCTAGGTAGGTTCTCCAAGACCAAGTGCATATGTTGCTCCCCTTTATCTAAGTATTCAAGTGGTATAACCCTCGACTCCCTCTAATGTAGTAGATCCGTCTAGTGGGGTGGTCACTAGGATTCCCAATGCACCTTTTGCATCACCTTCCTTTATGCAAACTGCTCAAAGCGGTCCAAGTGGATCCTCCTTGTTCATCTATGGTTTTTCGTGGAATGGGGGGAATATTCCCCCATCCAATCGTTATGTAGGTCCTACACCTACATATGTGGGTATGCAGTCTGGAAACACAAATGATTTTGGTCATAATTTTCATACACCTGTTTCGACCCCTCTCATGAGCTCTGTCTTTTCACTTTTCAGTGGAGGGATACCTGTTACTATATTTCAACCTCTAGTTTCTTCTGGAGTGGCTCAAACCAAATATCATGCACCACACGCAAGTAATCCACTAGATTTTGGGTGGAATCCTTTTTAGAGTAGTCCAACTACATTATAACCGATGGTTGGGGGGAACCCCACCTTTTCGTTTGGGAACCAAGGGGCAGGTCCTTCTACATCTCGGACTCCTTATTATCGAACCTCGGTTAGGCCAAAGTTTCCTTACCTGGCAACTTTATTTGCCATATTTGTCAAACTTGATGAATGACCCCATGCAGCATAGTGCGGTATGTCCACCTGGTCCTATTAAGTTAAATTCGCAAATTCCTAATTTTGAAGGAAAATATGGTGAATATCTAGGTGCGCACAATACCACTTTCCACCTTTGGTTCTCTTTGAACTCAATGAACGATGACTCCATTCGGTTAAGATTTTCTAGATAACCTTGACTCATGTTGCAGCCAAATGGTACATTGAACTTCCTTCCACTGCATATGACAATTTTTTGGACTTAGCAACTATGTTCCTTAATCACTTTCATCTTCTTGTCTGGTATGATGCCGTCACAAACTTGTTGTAGACTTTTTTGAAAAACAAGGCCACACATATTTCTGATCACATACAACAGTGGAGAAGATGAAATAGGCTCATAAAATCCACTATACCTCATGAGTTTTCATTAGAGTGGTTCTTAAAATATTTATTGCCTTATATCTATAAGGATGTATCCACTTCGGGGGTGACCACATAAGAAGAGGCTATCCTTAAGGCCCAACAACTAGATTTGATATATGCTCAGCCTGGGATTTTGTATGAAATCATACCTGAGGCACCGAGGTCTACTAATAATGCATATAAACCCAATCCTGGCCCCCATGCTGATGGTGTGGTTGGTTCAGTTAGTTCTCCTACTGTAGAATCACTGGCTAAGCAACTCCATGAGTTGTCAGTGAAACAATCTGCGTCAGAGGTAGCTAAGGCTGCCACCTCCTCACCTAAAAATGCAATTGTTTTCGCACAATATTCTTAGAAGGGAAATCATCAGCCTAGTGGGAAAAATAAGAAATGGATGAAGGGTGAGCGTAACCAACGAATCATACCAACAAACAATGTTGATGGGGGTAAAAAAGACAAGAAAAAGGTTAAGTTTCCTTGTAAATTGTGCCATGGAGACCACCTAACTTATCAATTCCCTCTTATAGAACAAGCTCAAAAGTTGTTGAAGAATCAACAATCGGTTGTCTTGAAGGATCCATTTCCCCAAGGACAAAATGCAACTTCTATTTCAAATGTAGCCGGGGGCACTTCTGGTGCTCCTCCTGATAAAAAATATATCAACATGGTATGATCTAATAGTTTACTCCAAGCAAGAAATAAGAATTATGAATCGGAGGATCTTGAGAAGGGTAAGTCTATTATTGAAACTTCTAACCCTCTCACTATTGAAAAACCTGTTGATTCGATGCCCAAGATACTGAAAGATGTCTTTAAGAAATAATTTCACAATCCTAACTCTAGGGCTGCTTCTAACTACTTCGTAGTTGAAGACTTAGCTCAAATTGCTTATGCAATGTCGGCGTTGGAGGTGTTACAAAGTTGTCCTTCTCAGTGGGATTTCCTCTTGAAAGCTATAGGTAGCATGGACTCCTCGATCATGCTAGCGAAATTCAATCTTTCAAATGTTAATATTCACTTACCATACCATGTGGCTTTGTCAATTGATGTTGTCCATGGAGGTAAAACCGTTGGACATACAGTGTTTGACGAAGGTGCTTCCACAATTGTAATGTCGATGTCTTGTTGGAAATCTATAGGTTTCCCATATTTAGTTCCTTGGAACACTTTACTTACTGCTTTCGATAGAAGGTCTTTTCATGCACACAGTATCCTACCATCATTCGAAATAAATATGTCAGGGAAACAAGTTTCTATAGATGTAGAAGTGATCGATTCCCCTTTGGATTATAACTTGTTGTTAGGGAGAAGTTTGACTTACACTATGTGTGATATCTCCTTGTTTATTCTTCAAGTAGTAGTGTTTCCACACGAAGGGAAGTTGGTTACTGTTGACCAACTTAGTTTTACTTGGAAGGGTCGTTTGGAGACAAATGAGTCCACTATACTATTGATTGATTAGTCCAAACCAGCTAATGAGAGCTTGGTGGTTGGAATGTACACATCACTAATGGGCACATTTGACATCCCAACCCTTATTAACTACTTAGGTTCTACGAGTATAGGAAAGTCTATTGCTATGGTTTTCAATAGAACTGATCCTTGGGACTTTCCTTCTTGTCATGAACCTCAAGTGCCCTTGTCTGTAGTGGAAGTATATTATCAAGACATTGTTAATGCCACTGTCAATTCTATATCGATTCCTTTAGTTTTCGAGGAGTTGAATGAAGCTTATTTGCCTGCCTGGGTGAAGAAATATTTGTATTCTTCTAATTTCTTAGATATGGTTTTGCCTTTGGATGAAGCCATTATGGAAGCTATGACAAGACTTGAAAATACTTGTGAAGATTTGCACCATAGGTCCTTCTTTCTTCCATAGTTGAGAAGGATTGAGAATCAATAGTTTCATGTGAGACTGGAAGCGAATGTTGATTTGTCGATTAATCCTTTACCAAAGGAGGGAGTTTTTTTTAAGGGGAATATGGAAAATATCTCTGCTACCATTCCAATTAACATATCTGTAAACCCCAACACCGTTGAAAATGTGTATATTGGTGCAAACTGCTCTCCGGAGGATATTTCCACTGTATATACTACCTTGTTTAAGGAATTTCACGATGTGTTTTTTTGGTCATATAAGGATATTCCATGCATAGATCCATCTATTGTAGAACATGAAATCCGTACTTACCCCGATGCTAAACCGTTTCGACAAAAGCTTCGACCTGTAAATCCACGAAAAGCGATAATTGTCAAGGATGAAGTGGATAAATTGTTGAAAGCATGGTTCATTTACCCAATTTATCTAATGGAATGGGTATCCAACCCTGTTCCTATTGATAAAAAAACAAGGGACCATACACATGTGCACTGATTTCTATGACTTAAATAAAGCATGTCCAAAGGACAACCACCCCACACCCTTCATCAATCAGATCATTGATGCTTGTGCGAGTAGTGAAGTATTTTTGTTTATGGATGGATTTTTCGGCTATAATCAAATCCAAATTAAGTCAGAAGACCAACATAAAATGGATTTTATGTGTCCTTGGGGAACCTTCACGTACAAAAAAATGCCTTTCAGTTTGAAAAATGACAGAGCTACCTTTCAACGGGCAATGAAGGTTTCCTTCCACGACATCAAGAATATTTTTGAGCTGTATTTAGATGATTTTCCTGCCCATTTTCGTAAGAGGAGGGATCATCCATATCACCTTCACATGATCTTTGAATGATGTAGAAATTATAAGATACGCTTGAATCCCCACAAGTGTGTTTTCTACATCGAGTTAGGGAGGCTACTAGGGTTTATTGTGTCAAACGGAGGAATACAGTTGGATCCTTTGAAAACATAGGCTATTATAAATCTTCCTCCTCCTCGTTCCATCAGGAAACTTTAGATCCTACAAGGAAAATCTAATTTCCTTCGATGTTTCATAGTTAATTATGCCAAGATAACTAAGGGTTTCATGCGTCCATACCAATTAATAAATCATACAAGCCAAGTGGCAGAACATTAAGCTTAACTGTAGTTTTAAAATCATTCATAAGCAAGGCACATTCTTTCACATAACATGTTACTTTCCTTTTTGCCCCAATTGCTAATTGAACTAACCAGGAACTATCAAACTTTTCAACAGTCAAATTACACTTTTCCACTATCTGAGGTGAAACGTAACTAAGACTAGCTCCTGGATCAATTAAAATAGTTATAGGGGTTTGATTAACCATACCTTCCACTTCCACCATGGAAGTCTGATAGTCAGCTTGGTGGTTCTCCAAAGCTGCATTTATTCTGGGCATAGTCCTCGCAAATTCTCCAATGGTCATTTCATCCTGCACGGTGTGAATATTGTTGTTTGACTTTTTCCAATTTGGGAAAACCGAGGAATAGTGCGGGCCATTGCAATCCCATCACTTAACAGGCTCCTTCCGTTCAAAGTTCTTAGTGAAATTCCCATGATTGTTTGCACCTTCCTTGCCTTTAAAATTATTGGAATTATTAGAATTATTAGAAGCACCATTTCTATTTCCCTGAAAATTCTTACTGTTTGCATAATTTATGTTCTTATTGTTCTTGAAATTCTTCTGGGGTACAAATTCCTTTTTCTTGAACTCAGACTGATTACTGTTCTTTTTAGCCTTCTAGTTGGCTATACCTTCTTTCTTCTTGTTCTATTCAAAACATAAATTAGCCTTCCGCATGGCTTCCTCCAGAGTCTTCGGGTTATCATACTCGATTCTGTCCTTGATGTGATATGGCAAACAGCTGAGAAACCACTACACTTTAGGTTTCTCATTGACTAAATAAGGTACATACCTTAACAAGCTTAAGAATTTACTATTTAGATCCTTCATAGTCATGGATCCTAACTTTAATTCGTAAAATTCTTTAGCTCTTTCTTCATAATATTGTTCGGACATAAATTTCTTCTTGAAGTACCTTTTAAAGGTACTCCAATTAACTTATTTTTCCTTGATCCCCTTGACTCTTTTCAGATCTTGCCACCATATGTCTGCTTTTCCAGTGAGATTATAGATTGCCATTCTTTCCTTTAGCTGATTTGAATAGTTATATATCTGAAAATATTTCTTCATCCTGGATAACCAGGACTCTGCTTCCTCCCCTTTTTCAGTCTCTCCATTGAAAGTTGGGGGCTTTATTTTTTTAAACTCTCCAGAAATCTCTTCATATGGTCTATACTTCTTCTTTCTGTCATACAACTCAGCCTCACTACTACCACTAGTAGTGTGATAGCTTGGTTGTTCCCTGAACCCTTCATATGATGAATTGTTTTTAGCTTTAGCCAGTTTCATCTTTTTAGATCCTTTCTGATGGATAGCCTCCTCAGATTCGGATCTTTTGCTCCTCCCTTTAGTCTGAAATTTTTCCATCAAGATTTGGTTCAACTCTTCTTGAGTTTTCAAAATCCTTTCATTGTCCTTCTTGACTGATTCCATTTCAATCTTCAAATCCTTTATAGTCCGCATCAGCTCTAAAGAGTGAGCAGTTACCTCTTCTAACATAGGTTCTCTGGAAATTTGTCTTGTCTCGGTGTTTGGAGACTCCTCCTGAGCATATTCTCCTAGGTTCTCCATACCTGGCTGTTAGATTCAGAAAAAGAATTTTTTTTTTCTTTACATAAAACAAAATACAGGTTAGTACATTATTTTTTTGCTGTTCTGTGGAAACTAGTTGGGCCACCAGATTACTCTCAAGATTTTATATTGTATTTGGCTGCATCAGAGTTGACTATAGGGGTAGTATTGGTTCAGGAGGATTACAAACTCCAAGAGCATGTTGTTTATTATCTCAATCGTGCATTAGCTGGTCTAGAACTCAGATACTCCCACGTCGAGAAGTTAGCATTAACAACTGCCTATGCTATTTAGAGGCTACATCACTGCATTTTACTAAGGACAACTACAGTGGTGGCATATGTAAATCCTTTTCAGTATGTTTTGTCCCGACACATAATCAGGAGAAAATTAAACAAGTGGATAGTCATTCTCCATGAGTTTGACTTGGATTTCCAGTCTGCTAAATCCAAAAATTCCTTAGCTTTTGCAGAGATAATATTAGAATTTCCTACGGAAGAAAATGTAGTGGTGGAGGATGACTCATTCCCAGATGAGTACATATTTCTGATTTCTACCTCTAATCCCTGGAATGGAGATATTCTTGTATATCTTCAGAATATAAAGTCTCCTACATCCTTCTTGCGTGAATATCATCGTAAGTTGCGATTCAATGCAAAAAACTACCTGATCATTGATGATACCTTATATCGAAGGGGGTATATTCTATTTTTTGTCGGTGCCTCACCCATGAGGAGGAAAATCTTTTCTTGAATGATTCCCATAGTGGAGCTGTGGAGGTCATTTATCTGGGTTAGCAATGGCCTAGAATATTTTACGAGTCGGTTATTTCTGGCTCACGATCTACAAATATTGTGTGGAAGCTATGAAGCACTGTCACCCATGTCATCTCTACACACGAAAAATGCGGTCGCATCCCACTCCTTTGTTTCCTGTTATTGCGGTAGGGACCTTAACTAAGTGGGGGGTAGATTACATGAAGTGCAATCCAGTTTTAGTTGGGGGGCACAAATATATCATTGTCGATGTGGACTACTTCACAAAGTGGGAAGAGGCAATTCCTACCTTCAAAGTTGACGACAAAACAACAGCTTACTTCCTGTTTAACTAGATCATTACTCATTTCAGTATACCAAAGACGATTGTCACTGACCATGGGGGTCACTTTTAGAATAGTATGATGACCGAGCTAACCACTATGCTAGGGTTTAAGCAAGATCATTCATCTTCCTTTTACCCTCAAGCAAATGGACAAGTAGAGGCAGTTAAACAAAACCTTGAAAACCATTCTAAGGCGCACCATTAATGCAAGCCGATCAAATTGACACATTGTGCTATACCCTGCACTTTGGGCATACCAGACTAATGTAAATGATGCTACTGGATTTTCACAATTCCAACTTGTTCATAGAGTGGAAGTAGTCACGTCTGTTACAACTGATTTTACTACACATGGTAGATCACACATATATGGCCTTCCCTGTCCCTCTGCAGACTCTTTGGACCCTATGGACTATTTTTGTACTTTTTATGTTTCCAAGATCATCCCTAAACACACTCATTATTTTCCATATTGGACTTTTAAACTCTTTCTTGCGTATACACGCGGATATAACCCTTAAACCCGCATACATCGGGATGTGTGCAAAAGGCCAAATGTTTTGGATTTTTCCTTGATGTGGATCTGATTCATTTGTCTCTTGGCCTTCCATATGCCTCGAGATCGCTTGGATTTGACCTTCTGTTACCCCATTGAAGCATTATATAAAGAACCCTTTGGATACATTGAAGAGGATAATTGAAGACCAAGAAAACTATAGTCCATTGTTGCCGTAGCTTACTTATACTTGAGTCTGCATCCCTTTGTCCCTTGAAGCACTTGGTGTTCTTCCCAAGCTTTCCCTTGCTTGTGAGCTTGCTATCGAGAGATGGAGGATTGAGGTGGTGGAGGCCCAGGTGGAGGACTCATTTTCTCTGGTTCGTAGACGTGTCGACAGAGGTTGTCATTCATGTAATCTCTGATTTATATTAATAGAAATATCTTTTCTTGTCCTATGATGTGCATTTAAATGAATATTGAATCCATGGATGCTTTTAATTGCTTATACATTATTGATTATATATGTTAGAGTAGGTCTAACACCATTATACAACATGCTTGTCTTGTTTTCTGTTGTTGAGAGAGCAAAGTGTTAACACAAGCGAGATTGGAAAAGCTCAACGAGGATCTACATTAACCATCCGGAATAAGGTATGTTTTGAGATCCTTTAGTTTTATATGTTTTATTTCTCTTGCATATTGGGAAGGGATTGATTTCTACAGTTACTCTCTTTGTTGTGGTACACCCCAAGCCATAGGAAGTTTTCTCCGTAACAGAATTGGTGACCATACTGGGGAGTTCCTAGTCATTTCCTCTAGGGGTTTTGTCGGCATTCAATGTTCTTGAATTGCTTTGATTTCTTTGTTTCTGAGTGGGGTTTGGGGGCATGTTTTCCCAGTAGTGTCTTACAGGAGTAAATTTTGTCTCAGCTTGTTTGTTTACCTTCTTTTTATCTCTTTTTCTTCCTATATGCGGGTTTTGCTTCCACAGTCGTGTGTACACGCAGGTTTTCCTAGAATAGCCGCGTATATATGCGTATTTTATGCAAACAGTAGCGTATGCCCCAATTTTTTCCTTTTTAAGGAAGATTAAGTGTTGCTAGGTGAGTTTGGATGATTGCTGAGTATTCTTAGATGCTTTTGGAGTCTGTATACACCTCTGTTTCTGACCAGAGACGCTTTTTAGTTTAAATTTTTGAAAATGTTCTTTTCATTTCATTTTCTATTTTTTGTTTTAGGATTAGTACATTAGGTCTCTTTTACCTTGGTGCTTTGCTTGGGTGCTGTCTGGTAGTGCTTGTAGAGTTTGAGGGTTGTAGAGTCATACTTTTGTTTTTTATCTCATTTAATTCAAAAAATACAAAAACATTTGCTTTTTGCATTATTATGCATTGTTTGCATTTTGCATTTGCATGGTACTTGCATTAGGTTTTCTTGGAGAGTATTAGTCAGATTTTCATATAGGAATGATTGCATATTCATTTGAAGGAAAATTTTGCACTTCACATAGTAGCATACCCTGTTCTTCTTTTGACACAGTGCATTTGCATTGATTGTTAGGTGTGCATTTTACTTCTTGTTGCGTCATAACATCATTAGTTGCACGACCATTTTCCCTTTGAGTAATAAGAAAATTAAAATAAATGCATAATAAAATGAATTACACTCTTTTATTTTATAGGGTGCACCAACAAGACTAGGTTTTAGGGTCTTGGAATAGTTCATAGTGAGTAAATTCTCCAAGACCACTAAACGAAACATTTATGTGTCTGTCTAGGTGAGAGTGTGAAATTCCTTTATATAATTAGTGTTCTCAAAATCCTCGTCTTACAAGGGAGTTAAGCATGAGGCAATGTGAGTGGTTATGATTGGGATGACCCCTAGTTGTAACTGAGTAGCACCAGAGATATTTCCAGGATTGTATTCGTATTTGGGGGCTCTTTCGAGAGTTTCGGGCTTTGCTACCCTACCCATACGGTCAATCCCACCCTGACTATCTACCTAAGCATTGATTATATTGAGGTGACCTTAGTTTCCTTACCTAGGTTATCGAGGGGGTACTTCGCAAAGGTTATTCTACAGGTGTCCTGGCTAGGCAGGGGTTGGATAGCACATTTGCTATATGCGTTGAAGCTGAGGGACACTATAATTGGTTACGAACCTCTGCTTGTTGTGTATGGGAGTCTCAAGCCTCTCCTAGGCAAGACATACTTGCTTCATTCGGGAGCTCACATATCCTACCCTTGTTTGCTTGCGATTTGGATTTAAATTTTATAGGTGTATGCTCTGTGCATGCTAGTTTGCCTAGGGTTTGTGTAATTATATCGAGTCTTTTCATTTTTTGAGTCATTGTGGATTCAGGAGCTTCATCGTTCTCATCATTTAGCAGGAATTCCGCCTTCCACGTCTCCTCCTCCTTTGGGAGAGAGAAACAGAAAGTTCGGGCAGATTACTTCTCACTTTGATTCACACACTATGGGATATCATGAGGATGAGATTCCAGAGATGTACTCTCCACCTCATGAGGTTGGGGAGGAATATCCTACTCTTGTATATGATACTTCACCAAAAATACCTTCACAATCTGGTTATCATCCCTCATTCACAGGTCGCCGGTATTGGTTACCAGGCGACGAGACTCATTATGAACCCACAAGCACTAGTCATGTTCGTTATGGCATGTCTGATATCCCTGAACCTGATTCGACACATCATGTCAAGTCAAAAGTTGAACCTAGAACTATGCCTAGGGGAACTCCTATTCCTTTCCATGAGGAGAGATTTGGGAGCACTAGTCACATTGCACCTTCCATCCCAGTGGTGGAAGCAACCTCACATGTCCGTCCTAGACCTAGTGTTAGTAATCATATGTGGATACCAGAACCGAGATGAGTGACCATTGGGAACACCACTTACATTCCTTCACATGTCCCTTCGTCCTCGAATCCTACTCCTTCAAATGCATTTTTGACAACCCTTCCTCCCCTTCATTCACATGGTCCTTCGGGCAAGAATATCGCTACTAGCCATGTTCATGCTGCGACTGTTCGCACAATAGTATCTCATAATCAAGTACCTCTTGTTGTGTCAGGAGGTCATATCCCTATTTTTTGATCATCTTATGGTCCATCTCAAGGAGTTCCTCATATCCCTAACTATGGACATTCTCATGGGACACCTTATGGAGCTTCTCATGGACAGTCTTATGGACCGCAGTATGGACATAAATATCAACCCTATGGGTACGGGTATCAACAACCTTCTTACTCTTCCAATTATGGCTTTGTAGCACCGCATAATCAAGGTACCCCGCATCACAATTCTTCCATGCATCCCTATATGGTTCAAATGGGAGGATTTTATTATGGCCAAAGCCATGGTATTTATAGCAATCAACCTTACATGAACCAGAACTATCAGGGAGCATGGCATATACCAACTCAACCTAGGATTCCTTTCCTCGCAACATTGAACTCACCTTACTTATCGAGACTTATGAAAGATCCGGTATCTCATGACTCGGCCTGGCCGGCCATCCCTAACAAGATTCCTTTGAACATTCCCAAGTTCGAGGGTAAAGCTAGAGAATATCCTAGTGATCATGTCACTACTTTTCACCTTTGGTGCTCTTCCAATTCCTTACATGACGATTCAATCCGTTTGAGGCTATTTCAATGCACCCTCACCGGGCCTGCAGCGAAATGGTATATAGAGTTACCAAGCGGGGCATATGTTTTATTTGATAACCTTTCCATGACTTTCCTCAATCACTTTCAGCTACCTGTACATTACGACATTGGTACCAAACTCTTGTCGACATTTTGACAAAACAAAGCTACACATATCTCGGATCATATTCAAGAGTGGCGTAGACAGAAGCGGTTGATTAAAGCCTTTATACCACCGGAATTTCTCCTTGAGTGGTTCCTCAAGTCATTGTTACCTTACATTGCGAAGGATGTTTCTACATCCGGAGTCCAAAATGAGGAACAAGCAATCTTTAGGGCACAAAAGTTGGATTTGATCTAAGCTCAATCTGGAATTTTGTATGAGATTATACCTAATGCTCTGTGATCTAGTTTCGATCCCAAGATTAAGCCTAGGCCACATGTCGATGGCATTGTGGGCTCTACAAGTACCAAAACTGTGGATTCGGTTGTGAAACAAGTGAGCCAATTGTCAATAAATCAATCTGTGTCAGGACAAGCCATGGCTTCATCTCAACCTACCCAATCGACGAGTGTACTTTCCGTGCAATTGTCAGACCAGAATGGAAACCAACATCCTAGAAGGAATAAGAAAAAAGGGAAAAATAATCGTAAGGGTGGGAATAACAACGAAAATCCTAATTATAATGACAAGAACGCTCGTAATGCTGGGGGGGACAAGCAAACTAAATGTAAGGTAAAGTTTCCTTGCAAGTTATGGAAGATGCGTCAAGGTTCATAGCACAAGGCCCAACTGTGCTAACTAATCCTTTACCTAATAATCAAAATATGAACTCGAGGACCATTGATCCTCATTGTGCATCGGGTGGAGATCAAAATCCATTGAAGGCCAATACTGGTCATGGTTGCATCAATATGGTGCGCACTGCTAAGGTTGTGACTCATGTGAAGGATTATGGTTCGTCACAACCAGACCTTGGAAAGGAACCCGCTCCACTTGAGAGCCCTTTGCATATCAAAAAACCTACAGATAAACCTGAAGTTCCACCTCGCATTCCTAAGGGAGTCCTAAAGCGTTCAGGGCACAATCCTAATGCCCAAGCCACCCATAAGTATTCTGTTGTCGAGGAATTGGGCCAAACTCCTTGTGCAATGTTCACGCTCGAAGTACTTCAGACTTGTCCTCTGCAGAGGAGAGCATTGCTTTCTTCTCTTGGGGTTAATGATGATAACTCTTCTTCCATTATCAAATTTGAAACCATGGGAATATAGCCTCTCTTACCTTACTACATGTCTCTTTTGATTCATGTAGAATGTCTTAATATGACCATCAAACACATTGTTATTGATGAAGGCATTGCTACTTCCATAATGTCTTTGTCATGTTGAAAGGGTTTGGGTTCTCCCGAGTTGTCTCAATCTACTACTATGTTGACAGCTTTCGATGGAAGATCATTTTGGCCACACGGGATTCTTCCTTCTCTTAATATCCGATTGGGAGGGAATACCATCGCGATCGAGGTTGAGGTGGTTGATGCGTCCCTTGACTACAATATTTTACTGGGCTGAAATTGGATGTATAGTATGCAAGCCGCAGCCTCTTCTCTCTTTCGAGTGATATGCTTTCCATTTAATGGGAATATCGTTACGATTGATCAGACATCATTTCGTAGTCCAAATGTTAATGCATCATCGAGAACTTCTATCCTAATTATCGATCATTCTCAGCCGACAACTGGGAGTGTGGGTGTGGTATGTATACGTCTCTTATGGAAACCTTTAGTTTTCCTGCACCCGTTCTTATGACCGGATCTAGTTTTGATGGGGCTTCGTCCTCGTTGAATTCAGTATCTTTTCGTATTACCCATATGGAATATCCTTGGATTCTTCCTTCACCAAGTCCTTCGATTGGACCTATCGAAACAGATGTGTCATTTCCTACAACGATGGTAGCATATAAACCAAATAATGATCAAGTTGCACAGCCTAGTCCTTCCTCTTTGAGGACGGAGGAGGAGGACCTGTATGTGCTACCTGCATGGGCAGTTGATTCCTCTAACGCACATGATTTCCTCGATGATGTTTTTCCATCGGATGAAGCCATTATGGAGGCCATGTCTAGGGTTGAGCCACCTTGGGAAGAGTTACATCATCGATCATATTTTCTTCCTGAACTCCACCGTATGGAGCGTGATGACTTTAGGGAGATTCTTAGCAAGAAGATTGGTAGTCCTGTGGTTCCATTGAGCTCTCTTGGTCAGACGGCCGATGGGAACATGGCAAATTTATCATCTACTATTCCTATCAATATTTCTTGGAATCCTGGAAAAGTTGAGAACGTCTACATTGGGGCGAGTTGTTCCCCTGATGAGATCAAGCAGTATACCGAGCTATTTAAAGATTTTTATGAAATATTTGCTTGGTCATACGAGGAAATTCCAGGTATTGACCCTCGTATTTTCGAACATGATATTAATGCCTATCTGAATGCGAAGCCAGTTCAACAACGTTTGCGTGCGGTGAATCCTAGAAAAGCACCCGCCATTAAGGTTGAGATAGAGAAACTGTTAAAAGTTAGTTTTATCTATCCTGTTCCCCTGATGAAGTGGGTTTCAAATCCCATTTCGGTTGATAAGAAGTAGGGAGCAATTCGTATATGCACTAATTTCTGTGATTTAAATCGTGCTTGTCCTAAGGATAATTTTCCCACACCATTTATTGATCATATTTTGGATGAGTGTGCGGGAAGCGAGGTATTCTCCTTCATTGACGGTTTTTTCGGATATAATCAGATCCAGATCAAACCCAAGGATCAACATAAGACTGTATTTATTTGTCCTTGGGGTACTTTTGCATATCAAAATATGCCTTTCAGCCTTAAAAACGTTGGAACTACATTTCAATGGGCTATGACCTTAATTTTTCATGATCTCAAAACGATTATCGAAGTGTATTTGGATGACCTTGCTGCTCATTCTCGTTTGAGAGTGCGTCATCCATACCATTTGAGGTTAGTGTTCGAAAGATGCCACCATTACCAAGTGCATTTAAATCCTCATAACTGCATATTTTGCGTGACTATTGGTTGCTTGCTAGGGTTCATCGTATCAAGGGAGGGTATAAGAGTTGATCCCTTAAAGGTTGAGGCAATACTTCAATTGTCTCCCCCACATAATATTAGACACCTTCAATGTTTTCAAGGCATGGCAAATTTCTTGCAGAGATTCGTAGTTAATTTTTTCAACTTGACTAAAGGCTTTATGCGTCTTTTAAAGAAGGACACTCCTTTTTGCTAGGATGAGCAAGCCCAGGAGTCCTTTGATGCTCTTAAGCAAGCCTTAGCAGGGGCCCCCGTGCTTAGTCCACCTGACTATAGCCATGATTTCTTGATTTATGTGGCCGCGTCTATGGAGATAGTTGGTATGGTTTTGGTTCAGTAGGATGAGGAGCTCCACGAGCATGTCATATATTATTTGAACCAAAACCTTATTGATGTGAAAATCCATTATTCCTATGTGGAGAAGCTTTCCTTGGCCACCGTTCATGCAGTTCAGAGATTGAGATAGTACATTCTCCTTCATCGGACCTTGGTTGTAGCTCATATCAATCCGTTTCAGTTCATCCTCACTAGAAGGATGATTGGGGGAAAATACAATAAATGGATTGTTATTTTGCAAGAGTTCGATCTCAAATTCATTTCGGCGAAATCAAAGAAATCATTGATCTTTGCGGAGCTCATATCTAATTTTCCAAGTTTGGAGGAGGAAGAGGTTTATGAGGATTCTTTTTTTCGATGAGCATATTTTCCTTATCTCAACTTTGGACCCATGGTATGGGGATATCATTGTATATATTCAAATGTTGAAGGTCCCTACTCACCTTTCACGGGATGAGCGATGATGATTACGTCATGTAGCTAAGAACTACCTTATAGTGGATAACACTTTGTAGCACTGTAGGGTAGATTCCATTTTGTATCGTTGTTTAACCCATGAGGAGGATGAGGTTGTGCTGAATGATTGCCATGGAGGGGTGTGTGGTGGTCATTTATCTGGGCTTTCTATAGCCCAAAAAATCTTGAGAGCAGGATATTTTTGGTCGTCGATCTTCAAATATTGTGTTAATGCAGTCAAGAAGTGTCTCCCTTGCTAGGTGTTTGCACACAATATGCGCTCGCATCCAGCCCCATTACATCCTATTTTTAGCGTCGGTCCCTTCACCAAGTGGGGGCTTGAATTTATGGATTGGAACCTAGCTTCGGCTGGGGGGAATCATCACATTATAATGGTTGTATATTATTTCACGAAATGGGTAGAGGATATGCCCATGGTTAAATCTGACAGTGAGACAACCGCGCATTTCATTTTCAACCAAATTATTACTCAGTTTGGCATTCCGAAAGAGATTTTCAGTGACCATGGTAGGAACTTTTAGAATAAAATGATGGAAGAGTTGGCTTCAAAGTTAGGGTATAAGCAAGATCACTCCTCTTCTTATTACCCTTAGGCAAATGGACAGGTTGAAGCAGTGAATAAATCACTTAAGTCCATTCTCCAACAAACCATCGCACAAAGAAAGATGAATTGGCATATCATGTTATATCCTGCTTTGTGGGCCTATAAAACCGTGGTTAAGACTACCACCAGTTTCTCTCCATATCATCTTGTACATGGGGTGGAGTCTGTCTTGCCAGTTGAATGTGAAATCCCTTCTCTGAAGCTAGCTATAGAGCTTTTACTAGACACTTGCACATTGGAAGAATGTTTGGTCCAATTAGAGCAGCTTGATGAGCTGCGCCGAGATGCCTTACTGGCTCTAGAAGTAAATAAGTGTCGTGTCAAGGTCCAATATGACAAGTCTGTCTGCTCAAAGAAGTTTAGTGAAGGTGATTTGGTCCTTTTGTGGGATCAAGCTAAAGAACCCTTAGGGGTAGGGAAGTTTAATCCCATGTCGCATGGTCCTTAAGTGGTCAAATGTGTGTTAGAGGAGGGAACCTATGAGCTAGTGGATTATGAAGGGATAGCCTTAGCGGAGCCTAGAAATGGGATGTATATTAAAAAAATACTATGCATGATCTTCAGCCAGGGCTGATTGTTGTATATTATTGTATAGTTTTTGAATTGCATAGTTAGGTTTTCTTATGGTGATCGAGTTTGTTGATTAGCTTTCGTTTCTTATGGCAGATGTTGATGGAGTTTTCCATTTACATAGGATTCATCGATGGTGCTAGCTGTCACACTCAAAACTCAGCTTCGACTGCTTCGGTGATTAATACTCCTACGGGTCAAGTATTGTCTTCAGGAGGCGTATGTTTAAGGCCTTCTTCGAACAATGTTGTTGAATATAGTGTCGTTATTGAGTTATTGTGTGATGCCATTTCACATGGTGTTCTCTCTCTTAAGGTACGTCTTGATTCGTGGTTAGTGGTTTCACAACTTAATGGCTTGTATCATATTAGGGATCCTATATTATTACGAAGATTCTTATGTGTGATATTGCTAGAACGACAATTTGAGAATATAACATACATTCATGTTCCAATAATTTTTAATTAAGTTGTTGACTCATATGCTAACTATTTCTTTGATTGGAATTTGTTTCATAGACCATAAGCATATCACAAACATACATTTTTTCACACATGTAAATAAATAAAATCGATCATCATAAAAAAAAATTCATTAATATCCAAAAAGTGACGTCATAATACAAAATTGGGGCTTCCGAGCCACCAAAATATAATACATGCCCATACAAAAAGAAATACTCTCAGGTCTGTAAGCTTGAGGAGGAGGGGGCTTCTGATCATGGTATCACACTACGGATCTAGCTAGCTATCAGAATAATCGAACCCATGCCCATGGTACACCAACCACCTAGCGCTGCATGGCCTCAGGAAAGTCCTCGACTTGCTCCATGGGTACCCTATGCGTCAAGCATACGAAGTTTGTGTGAATGATTTGGAGTGTCTGCTCCACACCCACACCCATTATATCGTTTCCTCTTCCCCTCCATCGATGACGAGGGAAACCATTCGGTCATCACGGTCCAACATCTGCATACACATGAAAGATTGTCACTATGTGTCGTCACACCAAAACATGTCTTTTGAGTCAATATATCAAAAAACACAAAAAAAAAATTAATTCAAAAAACTTAAAAAGTGGGTTTGGGATTCGTTACCTATGTCGCCATATGCCACTCCCGGGGGGTAGGGGCATGTCCGGATCTCCACGAAATTCTATCCCTACATAGTGGTAGCCATCGATGGCGATGATCTACCTCTGCCACCATGGAAATAAGTTTGATGGGTAGGGGTTAGCCACCCTACCTCTGCCAAGTTTGCACATGTCATTTTCCCAACATCATTGGGATGGATCTCAAACTCCATGTGGAAAAATGTCCACTCTAGGGCTTAGCCCTGGTACCCGCTCAAAGAAGAATGTGCTCAGTATGCTACTGAAACCGAAGTTCTGCACCCTTCCCATTTTTTAGTCACTGAGCTGCTCTTTCATGTTGCTCAACAACGTCGTGCTCCAGTCATACACTGTGGGTCTCATACACTCCACCACATAGAACATTAGTGGCCGAGAGGCCTGATGGAGTGAAGCTAATCTGGTTATCCTGCCTAATGCCAATAGTATGGCCTTTAGTCCCATAACCTGGATATAGTTTGTCGGGATTTTACTCCCAACCTTTTTCATGTCTAGAAAGCAGTACACTACTATGTAATCATCAATAGTCAATCCACCTCATGGCACGCGAAATCAAAAATTTACCACCTCTCCTCGTCAGGATAAACCAGTGATAAAGTATATGTCCTCAACCTCAATGCTGAGCGACATCCCGTTAATGTGAAAAGCCTTAGAGTCTGGATCACAACAATCCACTAGCAGTGGGAGAAGTCTTGGTTTGGCCCTCAGGCTTCCAAGACACCAAAACTTATACAAACCACACGCCCATAATGCTTGTTGGGCCATAACATCACCTTGCATGGCCTCTTCCACATCACCATGTTCTCTCTCCCTCCACTCTAACACCATCCTGCACAAAAAACTAGAGTTTTGATTAGCATTTGCCTTTGAAAATTGTATTTGCGGCCTCATACACGACTGTTTGCAAAACAACCATGTATGTACATGGGTTTGGGTGTTTTTTTCGTGTGTGACAAGCCCTATACGTTGAAAAAACACCGATTTTTGCATGGGCCGAAATGCACAACTTGGTATGGCCTAAAAAATTGATTGGACCATGAAAAATTCAAAAATTTACATGAAATGGGAAGGGGAGGACATGAGAAGTTACCTGGATCAAACGGTGTCGGATTTCGTCGGACGATTCTCCCAGAATTCGCATCGAAAGTTTTGAGCTCAAATGGGTAAAAATTTCAAATGGTATGGAATTTTTAAATTTTTTACTATTTATAGAAATTTTTTGAAATTTTTTACCCACTTTCTATAGTTTTTGACAATTTTTGACCATTTTGAACTAATTTGATGATGTAGGAGTCCATTTTGAGCACGGTTTGAGCGTGGTTTTGACCCGTTTGTGCCTATTTCAAGTATTATGTCTAAACTAGAATATAGGTTAGGTTTCACATCTGTTTGCACTTTGCATGACCTTATGACTGTTTCATTCTAACCTTAGGTACGAAACCATTCTATCTTATCACGAAACCTTCTTATTGCTTTTAGAAGTGACATGATGTGAATGGTAGAGCTTGACCATACATGGGTACACTAGTTAGCTCCTGTTTCACATTTGGTGCCCATGCTGACATCTTTCCTTTAGGGTGTGGGATTCCTTTGTATAGTATCGCCATGACTTTGCGCAAGAGCTTCATACTCATCTCAATATTTTTGCTAGCATTTTCCCCTAGACTCCCTTATGTCAAGTTGTAATTGCATTATCATGAGTTTTGCTTGCCTTATTGAGCCTTATGTCAGCTTCCTTGACTTTGATTATCAGCCATATAGCCTGATATTGTCTCATGTCCAGCCAAGCAGAGCCATTTTATATATATTTTGTAGCTTGATTTCCCTTTTTACCAGAAGGGGACTTTCCCCCAAGTGTCGTTATCCTACAGATGTTTCCTTGCATTGAGCATGGGTATGTTCCACTGCTTGGAACTAGTTTGTTTGCCCCTTGACACTCGTATCCTCCTAGATTTGTAACTATAAAGAACTTTTATTCTTTTTCAAGCTTTTCAAAATATCTGAAAAAGTCCAAAAAAATTAAAAAACCAAAAATCCAGAGAGGAAAAGATGTTATCTTTGGCAGCAGTTAAGTCGTGTCGCCTTCGAACATAGCACTATATATCACATCCATTGGTTGGGTTAATAGTTTGACTTCGGGAGTTTGTCGGGATTTTACTCCCAACCTTTTCTGTGTCCAAAGAGTAGTACACTGCTATGTACTCATTAATAGTCAATCCACCTCCTGGCCCACGAGATCAGAAATTTACCACCCCTCCTCGTCGGGATAAACCAGTGATAAAGTATATGTCCTCAACCTCAATGCTAAGCGACATTCCGTCAATGTGAAAAGTCTTAGAGTCTAGATCGCAGTAATCCACTAGCAGCTAGAGAAGTCTTGGTTTGGCCCTCAGGATGCCAAGACACCAAAACTTATACAAACCACACACCCATAATGCTTGTTGGGCCATAAGATCACCTTGCACGGCCTCTTCCACATCACCATGTTCTCTCTCCCTCCACTCTAACACCATCCTGCACAAAAAACCAGAGTTTTGATTATCATTTGCCTTTGAAAACTGTATTTGCAGCCTCATACATGACTATTTACAAAACAACTGTATATGTACGTGGGTTTGGGTGTTTTTTCTGCGTATGACGAGCCCTATACGCAGAAAAAACACCGATTTTCACATGGGCCAAAATGCACAACTTGGTACGGCCTAAAAAATTGATTGGACGATGAAAACTTCAAAAATTTACATGAAATGGGAAGGGGAGGACATGGGAAGTTACCTGGATCAAACGGTGTCGGATTTCGTCGGACGATGCTCCCGGAATTCGCGTCGAAAGTTTTGAGCTCAAATGGGTAAAAATTTCAAATGGTATGGAATTTTTAAATTTTTTACTATTTATAGAAATTTTTTGAAATTGTTTACCCACTTTCTATAGTTTTTGACAATTTCTGACCATTTTGGACCATTTTGAACTAATTTGATGATGTAGGAGTCTGTTTTGAGCACGGTTTGAGTGTGGTTTTGATCCGTTTATGCCTATTTCAAGTATTATGTCTAAACTGGAATATAGGTTAGGTTTCACATCTGTTTGCACTTTGCATGACCTTATGACCGTTTCATTCTAACCTTAGGTATGAACCCATTCTATATTATCACGAAACCTTCTTATTTCTTTTAGAAGTGACATGATGTGAATGGTAGAGGTTGACCATACATGGGTACACTAGTTAGCTCATGTTTCGCATTTGGTGCCCATGCTGACATTTTTCCTTTAGGGTGTGGGATTCCTTTGTATAGTACTGCCATGACTTTACGCAAGAGCTTCATACTGATCTTAATCTTTTTGCTGGCATTTTCCCTTGGACTCCCTTATGTCAAGTTGTAATTGCATTATCATGAGTTTTGCTTGCCTTATTGAGCCTTATGTCGGCTTCCTTGACTTTGATTATCAGCCATATAGCCTGAGATTGTCTCATGTCCAGCCAAGCAAAGCCATTTTATATATCTTTTGCAGCTTGATTTCCCATTTTTTACCAAAAGGGGACTTTCCCCCGAGTGTCGTTATCCTACACATGTTTCCTTGCATTGAGCATGGGTATGTTCCACTGCTTGGAACTAGTTTGTTTTCCCCTTGACATTCGTATCCTCCTAGATTTGTAACTATAAAGCACTTTTTTTATTTTTTCAAGCTTTTCAAAATATCTGAAAAAGTCCAAAAAAATTAAAAAACCAAAAATCTAGAGAGGAAAAGATGTTATCTTTGGCAGTAGTCGAGTCGTGTCGCCTTCGAACATAGCACTATATATCACATCCATTGGTTGGGTTAATAGTTTGACTTTGGGAGTTTGTCAGGATTTTACTCCCAACCTTTTTCGTGTCCGAAAAGTAGTACACTGCTATGTACTCATCAATAGTCAATCCACCTCTTGGCCCGCGAGATCAGAAATTTACCACCTCTCCTCGTCAGGATAAACCAGTGATAAAGTATATGTCCTCAACCTCAATGCTGAGCAACATCCCATCAATGTGAAAAGTATTAGAGTCTGGATCGCAGTAATCCACTAGCAGCTGGAGAAGTCTTGGTTTGGCCCTCAGGCTACCAAGACACCAAAATGTATACAAACCACATGCGCATAATGCTTGTTGGGCCATAAGATCACCTTGCATGACCTCTTCCACATCACTATGTTCTCTCTCCCTCCACTCTAACACCATCCTGCACAAAAAAACAGAGTTTTGATTAGCATTTGCCTTTGAAAACCGTATTTGCGGCCTCATACATGACTATTTGCAAAACAACCGTGTATGTACGTGGGTTTGGGTGTTTTTTCCACGTATGACGAGCCCTATACGCGGAAAAAACAACGATTTTCGCATGGGCCGAAATGCACAACTTGGTATGGCCTAAAAAATTGATTGGACCATGAAAACTTCAAAAATTTACATGAAATGGGAAGCGGAGGACATGAGAAGTTACCTGGATCAAACGATGTCGAATTTCATCGGACGATGCTCTCGGAATTCGCGTCGAAAGTTTTGAGCTCAAATGGGTAAAAATTTCAAATGGTATGGAATTTTTAAATTTTTTACTATTTATAGAAATTTTTTGAAATTTTTAACCCACTTTCTATAGTTTTTGACTATTTCTGACCATTTTGGACCATTTTGAATTAATTTGATGATGTAGGAGTCTGTTTTGAGCATGGTTTGAGCGTGGTTTTGACCCGTTTGTGCCTATTTCAAGTATTATGTCTAAATTGGAATATAGGTTAGGTTTCACATCCATTTGCACTTTGCATGACCTTATGACCGTTTCCTTCTAACCTTAGGTACGAACCCATTCTAGCTTATCACAAAACCTTCTTATTGCTTTTAGAAGTGACATGATGTGAATGGTAGAGCTTGACCATACATGGATACACTAGTTAGCTCCTGTTTCGCATTTGGTGCCCATGCTGACATTTTTCCTTTAGGGTGTGGGATTCCTTTGTATAGTATCGCCATTACTTTGCGCAAGAGCTTCATACTCATCTTAATCTTTTTGCTGGCATTTTCCCTTGGACTCCATTATGTCAAGTTGTAATTGCATTATCATGAGTTTTTCTTTCCTTATTGAGCCTTATGTCAGCTTCCTTGACTTTGATTATCAGCCATATAGCCTAAGATTGTCTCATGTCCAGCCAAGTAGAGCCATTTTATATATCTTTTTCAGCTTGATTTCCCATTTTTTACCAGAAGGGGACTTTCCCCCGAGTGTCGTTATCCTACACATGTTTCCTTGCATTGAGAATGGGTATGTTCCACTGCTTGGAACTAGTTTGTTTTCCCCTTGACACTCGTATCCTCCTAGATTGTAACTATAAATCACTTTTATTCTTTTTCAAGCTTTTCAAAATATCTGAAAAAGTCCAAAAAAATAAAAAAACCAAAAATCCAGAGAGGAAAATATGTTATCTTTGGCAGCAGTCGAGTCATGTCGCCTTCGAACATAGCACTATATATCACATCCATTGGTTGGGTTAATAGTTTGACTTTAAGAGTTTGTCGAGATTTTACTCCCAACGTTTTCTATGTCTGGAAAGCAGTACACCACTATGTACTCATCAATAGTCAACCCACCTCCTGGCCCGTGAGATCATAAATTTACCACCTCTCCTCGTCGAGATAAACCAGTGATAAATTATATGTCCTCAACCTCAATGTTGAGCGACATCTCGTCAATGTGAAAACTCTTAGAGTCTGGATCGTAGTAATCCACTAGTAGCTGGAGAAGTCTTGGTTTGGCCCTCAAGCTACCAAGACACCAAAACTTATACAAACCACACGCCCATAATGCTTGTTGGGCCATAAGATCACCTTGCATGGCCTCTTCCACATCACCATTTTCTCTCTCCCTCCACTCTAACACCATCCTGCACAAAAAACCAGAGTTTTGATTAGCATTTTCCTTTGAAAACCGTATTTGCGGCCTCATACATGACTATTTGCAAAACAACCGTGTATGTACGTGGGTTTGGGTGTTTTTTCCGCATATGACGAGCCCTATACGTGGAAAAAACACCGATTTTCGCATGGGCCGAAACACACAACTTGGTATGGCCTAAAAAATTGATTGGACCATGAAAACTTCAAAAATTTACATGAAATGGGAAGCAGAGGACATGAGAAGTTACCTGGATCAAACGATGTCGGATTTCGTCAGACGATGCTCCCGGAATTCACGTCGAAAGTTTTGAGCTCAAATGGGTAAAAATTTCAAATGGTATGGAATTTTTAAATTTTTTACTATTTATAGAAATTTTTTTAAATTTTTTACCCACTTTCTATAGTTTTTGACCATTTCTGACCATTTTGGACCATTTTGAACTAATTTGATGATGTAGGAGTCCGTTTTGAGCATGGTTTGAGCGTGGTTTTGACTCGTTTGTGCCTATTTCAAGTATTATGTCTAAACTAGAATATAGGTTAGGTTTCACATCCATTTGCACTTTGCATGACCTTATAACCGTTTCATTCTAACCTTAGGTACGAACCCATTCTATCTTAATGATGGAACCTTCTTATTTCTTTTAGAAGTGACATGATGTGAATGGTAGAGCTTGACCATACATGGGTACACTAGTTAGCTCCTGTTTCACATTTGGTGCCCATGCTGACATTTTTCCTTTAGGGTGTGGGATTCCTTTGTATAGTATTGCCATGACTTTGCGCAAGAGATTCATACTCATCTTAATCTTTTTGCTGGCATTTTCCCCTGGACTCCCTTATGTCAAGTTGTAATTGCATTATCATGAGTTTTGCTTGCCTTATTGAGACTTATGTTGGCTTCCTTGACTTTGATTATCAGCCATATAGCCCGAGATTGTCTCATGTCTAGCCAAGGAGAGCCATTTTATATATCTTTTGCAGCTTGATTTCCCATGTTTTACCAGAAGGGGACTTTCCCCCGAGTGTCGTTATCCTACACATGTTTCCTTGCATTGAGCATGGGTATGTTCCACTGCTTGGAACTAGTTTGTTTTCCCCTTGACACTTGTATCCTCCTAGATTTGTAACTATAAAGAACTTTTATTCTTTTTCAAGCTTTTCAAAATATTTGAAGAAGTCCAAAAAAATAAAAAACCAAAAATCCAAAGAGGAAAAGATGTTATCTTTGGCAGCAGTCGAGTCATGTCACCTTCGAACATAGAAGTATATATCACATCCATTGGTTGGGTAAATAGTTTGACTTTAGGAGATGTACTCATTTCTTTGAGTTTATCTCCATCGACTGGCTAAGCTTCCAGTCCCTATGGAGCCTCTGTCGATTCCCCCTGTGTCACAGAGATGTCACAGTTTTGTATATTGAGTCTATGCTTCCTAACTTCAGTCACCATTCACCTTTATGCTCTTGTTCGAAGGAAGTTGAGGCCTTAGTCGGCCATTCCTCAGTTTTCTTAGCTTTGCATGTCGGCCATTCCCAATACTTGTCCTGGTTCGAGCACATTATGATCGAGTCCTTCCACATTATACAACTTTGCAAAGTACCTCATGTTGGATGATGGGGGATGCCTTAATGCCCTCCTTCCAACGGATTTCATCCCATTGAATTCAGATCATTTATTCTGGGATAGGATTCTAGAGTAATTTGAGTGCCTTGAGACTTACAGTCATCAGTGGTAGGTTCTCTCGCTATCGACAGTTTTGGAAATACATCAATGTCTCCTGATCGATGGATTCTTTCAAGTGTTCGACCTCAACACATTTATTCACACTTGTTAGATTGTACTCTAGTACCTTGATTCCCATTTTCATTATCGGTGGGTGATCTCGCGTCTATTAACGGTATACATCAATGACCAGTAATGAGACAATGGACTACTATGTTCAACCTTGACACCTCTATTCACATAGTAGGACATGTACTCGTAGTGATTTTGTGTATAAGACTTTTCAGATTGGTGGCATTTCATATATGTTACCTCCTTGATCGTGCCAGTGTTCATGAGATTTCAGCTCTCGTGACTTGATTCCAGTGTATGTTAGATATCTTCAGCCATTATGGAGACCGCGATCCATTGTATATCTTCAGCTTTCATGGAGATCATGATCCTTTGTATATATTCATCATGGAGATTTTGATCTATCTATATTGTATGTGGTGATGACCATACATGTCACAGTTTGTATATCATGCCTATTCATGGCCATGGTACTCTTCTGTATCCGGGACTACTATATGTATTTGCAGTCATATGCATATATATTTGTACTATATTGTTGGATGGTTGGTTCTTCCACCTGTTTCTTCATCACTCCACTTCTGGGATGGACTTATAATGTATTTTGGCCATCGTATCACCCCTCTGACCTCACACATTAGGGGGCATCTGTTACAGCTGATTTTACCACACATGGTAGATCACACATATATGTCCTTCCCTATCCCTCTACAGACTCTTTGGACCCTATGGAATATTTTTGTACCTTTTATGTTTCCAATATCATCCCTAAAAACACTCATTATTTTCCATACGCGACTTTTAAACCCTTTCTCGCGTATACACGTGGATATAACCCTTAAACCCGCGTACATCAGGATGTGTGCAAAAGGCCAAATGTTTTGGAGTTTTCCTTGATGTGGATCCGAGTCATTTGTCTCTTGGCCTTCCATATGCCTCAAAATCGCTTGGATTTGACCTTCCATTACCCCTCTGAAGCACTATATAAGGAACCCTTTGGATACATTGAAGAGGAGAATTGAAGAGCAAGAAAACTATAGTCCATTGTTGTCGTAGCTTGCTTATACTTGAGTCTGCATCCCTTTTTCCCTTGGAGCACTTGGTGTTCTTCCCAAGCTTTCCCTTTCTTGTGAGCTTGCTATCGAGAGATGGAGGATTGAGGTGGTGGAGGCCTAGGTGGAGGAATCAGTTTCTCCAGTTCAGAGACGTGCCGACAGAGGTTGTTATTCATGTCATCTCTAATTTATATTAATAGAAATATCTTTTCCTATCTTATGATGTGCATTTAAATGAATATTGAATCCATGGATGATTTTAATTGCTTATATAGTATTGATTATATATTCTAGAGTAGGTCTAACACCATTATATAGCATGTTTGTCTTGTTTGCTGTTGTTGAGAGAGCAAATTGTTAACACAAGCGAGATTGGAAAAGCTCAATGGGGATCTACAGCAACCATCCGGAATAAGGTATGTTTCGAGATCCTTTAGTGTTAAATGTTTTATTTCTCTTGCATATTGGGAAGGGATTGATTTATGTGGTTACTCTGTCTGTTGTGGTACACCCCAAGCCATAGGAAGTTTTCTCCGTAACAACGTCGATTGATGCAAAATTTCATCCCTTAAAATAACTATTCATGTGCTTCATGATACTACAGATTTAGAAGAACTTTTGCTTCAATTAGAACATATAGATGAACATCATATAGATGCATTGACAACAAACAAATCTCACAAGAATAGGGTCAAGAACCAATATGACAAAGCAGTTAAGCCAATGGTTTTCTCTAAGGGAGAACTTGTCTTGCTCTAGGATCAAGATAAAGAATCCCTAGGGGTAGAAAAACTCAAGTCGATGTGGCTAGGTACCTATGTAGTGTCAAAGGTATTGAAAAAGGGAGCTTATGAGTTAACTGATTATGATGGAAATAAGTTGTCGAAGCCTAGAAATGGGATTTACCTAAAGAAGTACTACGCTTAGGCATGGTGCTTGTTCTTGTAATTTTATTGTATGTAATTTTATGTACAATAGTTTAGTTAGATGGTTAGTGTTTCTCATATAGTCTGTTGGTTGTTTCAGATGTTAGCTGAGTTTTTTGTAGGTTTTGTGGATGGTTCTAGTTGCCATACTTGTAACTTGGATTCAATCGCTTGGGTTATCTATTTACCCTAAGGACAACTAGTTGCCTCTGGTGGTGCTTGCTTTGGTCCTACTACTAATAACATGGATGAGTACAAGGTAGTTATTGAGTTGTTATAGGATGCTACATTATGTGGCATTACCTTTCTAGAGGTTAGACTTGACTCTCATCTCGTGGTTTCCCAACTCAATGGGGATTATCAGGTGTGAAACCCTTCTTTGTTATGTCAGTTTTTGTGTGTAAGATTACGTGTAAGAAACTTTGAAAATATTTCATTTAATCACATTTCAAGAAATGAAAATACAATTATTGATGCTTATGTGAATTACATATTAGATTGACACTTAACACACACTTTGTAAAATAAATATAACAGATACATTTGAAACACATGTAAATAAATAGAAATATATATCTATATGTGTGTGTATGTAAAATATGTCCATAGATATATCGAGTTTTTATCCGAAGATCATGTCATAACTCTATCAATATACAAAAAATAGGATCATCATCCATTTATGTGTAAGCCTAGACCTGTTCCTCATCCTCATGGGTTTACACTGCTTCTAAAACCCCCTTATAATGAATAACAACCCTAGATATCCTTCGAAGAAGGCGTATCCAAGTCATCGGAACCCTCACTACAAACTCCTGCATGAAAATCGGGATGCACTCTATCTACAGTGTAGGGACACCTTGGGTTAGCCTGGAAAACTTCCCCTCGATAACCCGTAGCTTGCCCTCATTCCCACCTGGTATGGGACGCATAAATGTATTAGGGTGCCCATCGGGGCGTAAAGGTCCAATAAATGCATATAAAATTTTAAAATGGTTAAAAATCATATACATATGTATATATAAATTTATGAAGAAAACTCATAAAAATTAAATAATTTAAAAAGATAAAATTTACCTATCTCTCCCCATCCCTCACTTGGTGGGAGGATGAGTTCATTGTCTCCTCGAAAGTCTAATCCACCATATGGGAACTGCTTAAGATAAGGAACTTTCTTGTCCCACCAAAGATAGAAATCGTCATCATACCCACTTTGGACTCCACCTCTGCCACCTTGATGGAGAAATATGCCTCCCCATCGAGTAATTTTGCGCTAGAGAGGAGAAAGTGGTGGCAATGGTACTTTAGGGTTGAGAGTAGGAAGTCTCCCAAAGAAGAACGAAACCAGAATGATTGCATAACCAAAGTTTTTCCTTCATCCCCTCTTGCAATCAGAGAGTTGTTTTCACAATATCAAGATCATGCTTGAACACTAATCAAACACTGTACCTTGCATGCATTCCACCGCGACTCGTATATGAGTCTGAATGGCCAAATGTAATGAAAAAGAACTGACAATCCTTGCTACCGTGCTTACCATCACCTATAATGGAAAGCTAGTTATTTGGGAAATTGGGATGCATGTTCCCTTATTCTGTGTACCTGGTGGACAGTAAATATTGATGTAATCATGTACACTCATAGGGTCGCCACCCCTACCAGTTCCCTCAAGGTTTACCGGCATGCCTCTGCTGGAAAGCTCTGTAATTTACAATGTTTCTCCTTGTAGATTAAAAAATTCCAATGTCATGGTCCCAATAACCAATAAGCATCTCTAATAGATGGACATTGGCCCTCATATTGGATGTGCAGTAGAATTTCAACAAACCACATTGTCGCAATGCATGCAAATTTGCAGCATCCCACATTTCCACTCGATCCATATCTTCATGTTCTCTCTCTCTCCACTCCAATACCATCTTGTACCTTTCGAATGACCACATTCAATCATTAGAACCCATTACTTTCTTTTGATGTTGGCCATTTTTTTCATTTTCCATAGGTCGCGCAACATACACGACTGTGATTTCAGCACAATGCGGGTCATACACGGGTTTATTGTTGCTGCAACTATTACCCCCCCAAAAAATTCATTGTTTACGACCTCCCTTTATTTTTAGTTTTCATACTTAGACCTTTTAAGCTGTGAAAGTCCCTCACTCGTGACTCGTTTTCACCCTGCAGAAATTCGAAAAGTTGAATTTTTTACTCTAAGGAAGAAAGTATTTTGATCCACAACAACGGATGAGTCTCCTTATTTGATTCGCAGTGGCGGTTGAATTTCAAGTTTTAATCTGCTATGGCAGACAATTTTTTAAGTCGAAAGCCACAACAATGGTTGGTTTTTTATGCGCTTTGTTTGTTTTGTTTCATCCGCTGCATCAGAATTTTTCACGAGAATGTAGCCGCAACAGTGGGTGGGTTCTAGTTTTTGATCCCCTGCAACGGATGCTTTTCATCAGAGTGGAGTAGCTCATTGCTTTTTGATGCATCCAAATATTTCCATGGAATGTGCCACAACAACAATTCTGATTTTTGTATAATTGTCGGATCTTTTTCCGATTCGCTATGTCAGATGACTTTTTATTTCTCTGCCGCAATGGCGAAAGGTTTCTCTTTGACCGCCCAGTCCTCACCTTCACTCTATTGAGTCCACTACATCGAAATCATTGTCATCCTCGAGCTGCTACAATGACTGTCTGTCAATATTTTCTTCCGATACCTTCCATCTACCGAAACTGCGACTCATCAGTGGGTGTCTTTTCAAGAAGTTATTCGATAGTAGTGGTGGCGTCAATATTTTTGAGTCGCCATTATGTTGAAATATTGTAACTTCAAAGAATATTCTATATGTATCTTTTTGTGGTCCCCGATGGTCCTACCAGGAGAACCACTTGTATTAATTTGTACCCCGATGCTTCTAATCAGAAGAACTAATAAGATTCATGAGGTAGTCCCCTCTAATTGTAAAGGTGGGTCATTAGCACCCCAGTGTGGTTACCTAAGCCTACTTGTGTAACTCGACCCTACATGATTAACTCAAGCCTACATGTTGGATGAGATAGTTAAAGTGAACGGATGAATATAAAGAGGTGTAGCATTCCTCATTTGGAGCACACACTCTCACTTGTGTAGCACATTAGTGGAGAGAGAGAAGTATCTAGAGAAGGAGGAGGATCGGGATTTGATCTCCTTGTTGGTTTTACCTTTTATATTTTTGGGCATCTATATTGAGGAAGCTTTTGCTGGGTTTTTCCCTTTAGGGTTTTCCCACAATAAATCTGTGTTGTACTTGTGATACTGTTTCTTTCAGTGATCCTAATTATATGCTTTTGTTATGAAAATTAAATTAAATACTGATGTATTAGCTAAGCATATGAAAAGTTAACATGGTATCAGAGCCACCCTGAATAGGACAGCTTTCACAAGTCAAAATAGTCATCTCTCTCTCCCCGAAAGAAATTAGGGCTTCTTGTAGAAGAAGAATTTTTGAGTGATCCTGACATAGGATTGATCTTTTCATCAAAATCGAAGTTTAGAGACCTGGATCAAGATTTTTTGTTGGGTGAAACTCCAGGAAAGTCAAACCCTAGTTTGACCCTGAGCTAGAAAAAGCCTAAATACTAAAACTGCTAAGTTTTGGTACATTCACTATATCCCGAGCTTGGAAAAGGTTCAAGAGCTGAAAATTGTAGAGGCCAAAGATGCAATCCTGATTTACACTGTATCCAAAACTAGGCCTTATATTCACTATATTTTGGGAGATATGATCCCTCCAAATTAGGGTTCCATCCTCTTCTAGAATTCATCCCTAAACATGACACCTGGAGAGAATTGATATAGCTTGGGATACAGAGGTCCAAATGGAATTCCTGAAGATGTTCCAGAAATAAAACGGAATTTACTTTCTTAGTTCCAAATTTCAGAACCCTAAGATGCAACAGTGACACGTGGAAGTCCGTACAACTTTGCTGTTCTGAACAGTCCTGTAACAGGTCACCTTGGGAAAAGGATCATAAATCCAAATTGGTTAACCCAATTATAATGAAACCTATGGTTTTGGATCAGTGACATGTGAGGTTACTTCAGTGCAAAATTTCAGACACAGAGGAGTAGTAATTTCAGAGATATCACAGAAGCAGTGACAAACATTTATGTAGAAGAAATTGGAAAACTAGGGATTCCTGTTCTGGGAGCTTCCCTCCACTATTTTCAGAAAAGGAGTACATTGGACAACTCCATTTGAATATATCTATATTTATATCCAATCATGTCTTAAATATTCCAAGTTTTTAAAATTAGGGTTTCTCTAACAAACCCTAAATCAGCCAGCTCCGAAAGCAGGACGGACACCTCAAATCGGTAAGATCTAATCTTTTGCTACTTGCATTTGAGGTTCTCATTTCAAAGTGATCTATCACATCAGCTTGATGATAAGCTTGGTAAATTTGACAACTTCCAATAATGGAAGTATTTTATCTCTCTGAAGAAAATGAATTGGACACCTACATGAGTAGAGAGGTTCCAGTTCCATACTAAGATGAGGCTCAAAGCCTTACACAAGAAGAACTTGATCAAGGCCAAGAAGATCATTGTTGATTCAATCACGGATCAACTTGTACCATAAGTGTCTTCCCTAAAGACACCAAATATGATGTTTGATTCCTTGATCAAGCTATTTTAAGATAAGAACTTGAATCAAAATATGGCTTTGAGAAAACATTTGAAGAATGTGAAGATCCAGAATGCAGAACAACTTAAAGCGGTAGAAGAAGAAGTGGAGAATGCAGAAGTGGTGATAGCCACCTTGAATGGACTCCCAGGATCATGGGATTCATTCATGCGAGGAATGTGTGCTAGAAGGAAGTGATTACTTTTAGTCGACTCATAAGAAGAGATGAAGAAGATGGGAGCAATTGAAGATCAAGCTCTCACTATTCAAAGAAGATCCCTCAAGCGACGAGGAATGTGAAGAACTCAATTCTTGAAGAACCTATTATCCATCTTATCATTTGATAATAAATGATGAAGTCATGAATAAAGAATATGATGAAGTAGAAGAATGAAGAAGGATTCTACCCACGAAACGAATAAAAGATAACTATTCAATTGTCATTACATGGTATTGTTTTGTTATGCATTTGATTATATTTAGTTGATGTGTTATGCATGATAGACTATTTGCATTAATTAAAGTATACTACTAATATGCATGTGATAGGTAAGTAGCTCATGGTGCTATACATCTCTCCATTTCTACTTATCTAGAATTAAATCTCTTTGCTGACATATTAGATTAGTGCACAATCTCAATGATGTCATGGTAGAGATGGAAGGCATCTAGAAAGTTTCTGTGAGATATGGATGAATGTTGTATTGGATAAATAGTTGCATGATGCATAAGAATTTGTCGTTATACATATGTTTTATGAAATAGTTCTAACCATGAAACTGGTGCATTTTAATTGTAGGAAAGGTCTTTTACAACCTCCTACAAGAAAATAAGGATGAGACTTGTTCCAAAGAACAAGTGATGACAATTCAATATTCGCTCCAATAAACATGAATCTGAAGCTCCCAAGGTCAGAGACATATTGACGAAGGAAAGAGCTTCAGAGAGCGGTAGATCCACCTCGAAGGATGAAGACCACCATGGGTACGAGAGATAACTCAAGATGAAGAAAAGAATGCTATGAAAGAAGCTATGATCAAAGAATAACAGTTGATCATGGGGAATGATGTATACGATATGGTTTCGAGACATAAAGGTAAGTACGTAGTATCTTCCATATGGATCTACAAGAACAAGTGTACAAAGCAAGGTTCATGATTTGCCTCAGAAAGAATAGACTATGACATGACATACTCTATTGACAAGTATATATCAAGCATAGAACCACCTGTACAGAATGAAAAAGGAATATGATACTCCTCTTCAGGGGGAGTGACTATAGAAGATATCTGAGTTCAACACGGTACGTCATGATGGACAGCTTCCTGATGGATCGAGACTTTACCAAGAGTAAAGTGGGTTCCAACCTTCAAGGTTGAATGTAGAAGACTAGGATATGTTGATGATCTGACAAGACGAACTCATGGAAGATTTTATGATGAAAGAATACTAGAATGATGTTTAGGATATAGTACTCAAACCAGAAAGCAAGAATGTGGTATCTTACAAATGGATTTGCAAGATAAAATATGTTGCTGATAGAAGTAAGGAAACACTTGTGGATAGAGGTTTCTATAAGAAAGAGGGAATTAATTTTGAAGAGACACTTACTCCAGGAAGCAAGGTACATGATGAAGTAAAGACAAGTCTTTCTTAATGGTATGTTCAAGGAAGAGTTTTACATCGAATATTCACGAGGATTTGAAGTTGAAGACAGATGGAATCACGTATGCAAGTTGAAGAAGGCCCTCTATGGCCTGAAGCAAGCTCCCAAAGCTTGGTATGGAAGAATAGATAGTTTCCTGTTGAACATGGGATTTACCAAGAGTAAAAGTCGATCCGAACCTTTACAAGGTTGTATAAGATGAACTTGTCATACTATTACTATATGTGGATGATCTATTTTTGACAGGGAATGAGAAACAGATTGTAGAATGCAAGAAGAAGTTCGCTAAAGAATTTAGACCTTGGTCTAATACTTTATTTCCTAGGTCTGGAAGTATGAAGGAATCTTTCTCAATCAGGGAAAGTATGCAGTGCAAAGTTTGAAAAGATTTGATATGTTGGAATGCAAAGCCATGGTCACACCCATGGATTCCAACCTTAAGTTGTTAGCTAATGACTCATCAGAGTTAGTGGATGTGACTTAATACAGACATATTATTGGGTCGTTAAATGTATCTAACAAATACCAGACCAGACATTTGTTTTGCTGTGAACACCTTGAGTCAGTATCTAGTTCAACCTAGATGTGTTCACCAAATAGCTGCAAAACATGTGATGAGATATCTAAAAGGAACTATAGACTTTGGTCTATACTATGATGGAAACCATGACTACAGATTGTATGACTATACAGATGTAGATTGGGGTAGAAGTATCTCAGACAGGAAAAGCACATAAGGTAGATGTTTTTGTTTGGGTTCTGCTATGAGTTCATGGTTTAGCATGAAACAGTCCAGTGTTTCTCGTAGCACGGCTGAAGCAGAATACATAGCAGATTGCTCTGCTAAGTTGTGAATTCATATGGCTTCAGAAGCTGATATCAGGTCTCTTTGACCTGAAGACGGATACAACAATGATTCTATGTGATAACCAGAGTTGTGATGATAGAGAACCCTGTGTTCTATCGTAACACATAGAAATATGGTATTTCTACATACGAGATAAGATGCATATGATGATGTTTCAGTATTTACATACTGTACATGCAGATGATGGTGATTCAATATTTATATACTGAATATAGAGATGATGATGTTTCAGTATTCCCATACTAAAGATGTAGATGATGATGATTTTAGTATTCCCATACTAAAGATATAGATGATGTTTCAGTATTTACATACTGTAGATGCAGATGATTGTGATTCTGTATTTCTATACTGAATATAGAGGTGACGATGCTTTCAGTATTCACAAACTGGAGATACAGATGGTGATAGTTCAGTATTCACATACTGAAGATGTAGATGATGATGGTTTAGATGATGATGTGTTGACAAAGCCTTTGTCTCGGGTAAAGTTTGATGACAAGCTTGGTGTTGTTCGAAAAGACCTTCCTCAAAAGGGGGAGTAGTGATGTTGTAGTGGGATTGTATCATCCCTGGGCACTTGCCCTAAAGTGATCCGGTGACCTCGGTCCTTGAGAATGAAGAGGGATTGTATCATCCTGGGACATCTGTCCAGAATAGATCCGGTGACTTCGGTCCTCAAGAATGTAGTGGGATTGTATCATCCCTATGAATTTGCCCTAAAGTGATCCGGTGACCTCGGTCCTCGAGAATGTAGTGGGATTGCATCATTCTTGAAATTCGGTTCAAAATGGTATCTAGAGGATTTGGTCCTCGAGAATGTGACAGGATTGCATCATCCTTGAACTTCGGTTTAGAATGGTATCCGAAGGCTTCGGTCCCCGAGAATGTGGCTGGATTGCATCATCCTTGAACTTCGGTTCAGAATGGTATCCGAAGGCTTCGGTCCCCAAGAATGTGGCAGGATTGCATCATCCTTGAACTTTGGTTTAGAATGGTATCTGAAGGCTTCGGTCCTTGAGAATGTGGTAGGATTGAATCATCCTTGGACCTAGTCCTAAAGTGATAGGGATTGATTATCCTGTAATCAATCTGGTGACTTTGGTTGTCAAGAATGCGGTAGGATTGCATCATCCTTGGACCTATTCCTAAAGTGATAGGGACTGATTATCCCGTAATAAATCCGGTGACTTCGGTTGTTGAGAATGTGATAGGATTGTATCATCCCTGGACTTAGGTCCAAAAGTGATTCGAATACTTTCGTCTTCGTGTTATGGATTGCAGGTTGTTTATGATGATGACGACGTACTGATTGAAAGATCAGAGTATGATGATGATGATGTACTGATCGAAATATCAGAGTATGATGATGATGATGTTGCTGTTTGAAAGATCAGAGCATGATGATGATGATGTTGCTGTTCGAAAGATCAGAGTATGATGATGATGATGTTGCTGTTCAAAAGATTAGAGTATGATGATATTTCTGTTCGAAAGATCATAGTATGATGATGTCGCTGTTCGAAAGATCAGAGTATGATGATGATGATGTCACTGTTCAAAAGATCAGAATATGATGACGATGTTGTTGTTGATCGAAATGTAAAAATGATGAAGATGTTGTTGCTGATCGAAAGGTCAAAGTTATGAAGATGATGTTGCTGATCGAAAGGTCAAAGTGCTAAAGATTATTGCTGATCAAAGCGGTCAAAGTGTTGATGTTGCTGAAGACTGAATATTGAAGATGAATACTACATGATGTTGAAAAGATTCCAATGATTTATAGACGTGTTACCCTAATGATGCTGATGATGCTCTCTCTCTCTCCTGTTATTGTTGTTGTTTATGTTGTTGTAGAATACCCTTCTCGTTAAGGGGGAGTGTTGAAATATTGTAGCTTCGAATAATATTCTATATGTATCTTTTTGTGGTCCCCAATGGTCCTACCAGGAGAACAACTTGTATTACTTTGTACCTTGATTCTTCTAATCGAAAGAACTAATAAGAGTCATGAGGTAGTCCCCTCTAATTGTAAAGGTGGGTCATTGGCACCTCAGTGTGGTTACTTGATCCTACATGTGTAACTCAAGCCTACATGATTAACTCGAGCCTACATGTTGGATGAGTTAATTAAAGTGAACGGATGAATATAAATAGAGGTGTAGCGCTCCTCTTTTGGAGCACACACTCTCACTTGTGTAGCGTATTAGTGGAGAGAGAGAAGTAGTTGGAGAAGGAGGAGGATCAGGCTTTGATCTCCTTGTTGGTTTTACCTTTTATCTTTTTGGGCATCTATATTGAGGAAGCTTTTGCTGGGTTTTTCCCTTTAGGGTTTTCCCAGGATAAATCTGTGTTGTTCTTGTGATACTATTTCTTTCAGTGATCCTGCTTATATGCTTTTGTTATGAAAATGAAATGAAATACTGATGTATTAGCTAAGCATATGAAAAGTTAACACATTATCAGGGTTCTTTTCACTTGAATCCATTTTTTATCCTCTGATGTGTTGTGTTATTGGTGCCAATGATGTTTTTGTTTTGCACATGCGGAGTTAAATATTACCTACTACTTTAAGTGTTTTTTACCCGTTGTTGTTTATATGTACGCTTGAGAAAGGGGTTTTTACCACTGTTATTGATTGACGATGAGTGCATTAGAGCTATAAGTTGCAATTTTATCCCGTTTAAGGCATCCATTGTGATTTTTATGGAACCGCCATCTAGAGATCACGTGGCGCGTTGGACGCCACATCAAGGAAAATTGTCAAGCCTAGCCTTCCAAGTAGGTTTTTTCCATTTACTTTCATTCAATTGGTGATTTAGTTGGTTTTTCAACCTGTCGATTTTTGATATGCCGTGAATGGGTTGGTTGTTGGGTTGTTTTGGTTTAAAAGAACTCTCCCCTTTCCTTTACTAGTTTAGAATCTTTTCTTTTTGACCTAGTCGTGGTCACTCGACCTGCTCCCATGGAGCCTTGTCATTTTCATTTCAAGGAATTTCTCCCATAGGACTGGCATCCAATGATGGATCCCCAGTGGCTTGATCTTTTCACTGGCATGGGTCTGACTTGGTTCTCGCCCGTGTGCAGTGGTAGAGGCTGCGGTTTTTTCGATTCATGCAAGTCTTTTAGGTTTTGGCTATTGTACTATATCTCCTCGCCGAGGGACTTTGATCCTGGTGGTTGAACCTAGGGCATCACTGCCATTTAGCTTCTGTGTGCTACCTACGGGATTTGAGCATCTTAGAGATATTCAAAATTGATGGCGAGGGGGTAATTCAAGTTTTGGTTGTTTTCTAGGTTTTAGAATGCATAGTCTACCCTAGATGTAGCCCACCTATGTTACAAATTTTTTGTTAACCAGAGTTTTGGTCTCACTAAGCCATAGTGTAGTTTTCTTGTTCCAATGACAGAAGAGAATGTGGTAAAATAGCATACTTGTTAAGCTTGTTTCTGAAAGAAAATGGTTTTCCCAACATTATAATATTTTGATGCCACAGTCATTCATTTGTTTTTATCAGCCGAATGCATGAGCTTGTTTAATGGCATAAATATTAAGAATTTTTTTGGGGTGTTATTACAATCACAGTTTGTACCAAAAAACATGATGAAGAAGGGAAAAAAGAAGGCCAAGATTGTAGACTATGATTTAGATGTAGAAATCTCACCCACACCAAGGGTGGAGATAATATATGAAGATGAAAAATCAGTCACAAGGGATGGACCCGAATTTAAATGGGGTCAGATCTATCACATGCTCACGGAGAAGAAGGTTTGAGAGGCAAGGTTGGAGGATCTCGCCTTATATGATAACATACTGAAATCTAGAATCATCAAGGCATCCAAATATTTTTCCTTGCAATAAGGTCATTGGATGGATTCTGTCCAAAGCGGATGCAACAGGGATGATCATGTATGACGTGGAGGATAAAGGATTTGCATCATGCACACCTACGTTCATAGAAAAAGCATACAGCCTGCCACCCTTAGAAGTAAGCATGACAAATAGCTAGGTAAAAGGCCTAACTCTTGATTACATGGCTACAACAAAGATGATGGTAGCTGAAGGAAAGACTTTCAGGAATAAACAATCTGGGGAATACGAAACTGCCCATCTACGTACCCCATACAGAATGGTAGTACTGATGCTTAATAGGATTTTCGGCAGATCCAATGGAAGATCTTATAAGCTCGGATGGATCCCACTCATCTACCATGTAGCCATGAAGGGGACAGTTTTCAATTGGGTTGACATAGTAGCCAATATCCTATCTACCTACATAACTCTATCCCAAGAAGGTTTGCACCAAAGAAAATCTGAGTTCTATATGGGATCTTTTTTGGTTGACTGCTTACTTTGCTTTTACCCTTTTGAGATGCTCAAATGAAAATTGAAGGGAGGGAAAGCCCCTATTTATGCAACTTATCAGATATCATGGGCTCACAAATACCACAGTCACTACAAGATAATCTGTGAAGAGTTCCTGATGCCCTTATACCAACTAGTTTTCCTGGAGGAGTGTAAGTTCCTGTCTGAAGGTGATTTGGAATATATCAAGGAGTTTGGGGATTACTTCTTCTCTAAAGAAGGCACATACGTGAGGATGTATGGGGGGGCAAAGCACCCGCATTGCCTCCAAAATACACCATAGATTATATAGTTCATAAGGAAGTTGTGAGACAACTTTTCTTGGATGGCTTTGGAATTCATTAGTTCGATCTGAAAAAAGGATGTGTTTTCACCACTACCTTTCTATGTGGGGAGCTATAAGTTTCTTAAAGTCAAGAGTCCACCTGAGTTCGTAAAGGAACTAGAAATATTTCATTTTGGTGAAAATATATTTCACATGAATGATTCCCAAGGTAAGGTTGTATCCCATCGAGCACTCCTAAAGGTAAATTTTGAATATGTTGATCATGTGGACAAGGATGAAGAAATGTACAGAAATTTTTGCAACATGACCACTTTGAAAAAGTGACTCAAAAGGAAGACAACAATAGCTAGAGTTAAAGGCAGTGGCAGCAGCAATCCAGAACCAAAGGGACAAGAGGAAGAATATGCAAGGAAAGCAAAGGAAGAGATTGCATGAAGACTAGCAGAGGGTGCAAGGAAACGTTTAGCCAAAGAAGCCCAACGAGGAAAGGAGGAAGAAGAAGCTGCCAGAAAAGAGAAGGAAGAAGAATAGAGAAAGCAAGAAGAAGCTACCAAGAAGAAGATTGCAGATTTGGAAATATCAATAGCTCAAGAAGCTCGAGAAGCACAAAACCAAGAAGGGGTCATAGAAGAACAAATGCTCGAAATATCAAGAAGAGATAGATAATGAGAATCAGGGACAAGATCCTGCACAGGATAACACTGAGAACCTCCCTTCCACTTCAAGCAATATACTTATGGGAGGAAATCTCCCTATGGTTGAATTGGGGTTGGTACCATTCATGCCATCTAAACAGCTTGAAGTTGTGTGCTTGGAAAATGTATTTTTTGATCCCAAGCGGAAATACTTTGTGTCGAGAAATGAGAAGAATCTGAATATGGGAACTCAACCCAAAATCAACACAATGATCGAGAATATGGTTATAAAAGAGGTAGAGGAAGATCCAGAACAATTGGCCTCCGTGGGTATTGAAACTGCACATGCAAATTCCCATAATATGAGTAAGCTTAAGGAAGCCATTAACTACTATAAATGTAAAATGGCAGAGATGAAGAAATTCGTAAGGAAGGAGGAGAGAGTGGGTAGGGAATAAAAGAGAAAATATGATGCCACTCTTTCAGATTTTGAGAAGTTTCAGCAAGACTACCAAATACTAGAAGATGAAATTGGATGCTTTGAAACTATCAAACATGACCCTTAATGGAGAGAAGAAGAATTTAGAGAGAAAGTTGGTAGAAATGGAAGCACAGAAATCCACAGGTAACTAACAAATAGAGCAGTATAAAGTTTAAATTATGGAACTAGAAGCCCAAAATAGTTCCTTGGAAGTATTATTGAAGGCAACTAATGAGCGAAAGATAGACATAGCCCCTCTGAGAGAGAATGCTCTCCTACTTAGAGGTAAAATATATGAAGTGCAGGTTAAGCTCGCAGAAGAGGTTTTCAAAATCAAGCAAGTAGAAGATCGATTGCAAGAGATCTAAGTAGTAGCTACTGAATTCAAAGCCAAGACCTAGGACATTGCAGTGACCATACAAGGATAGATGACCTGGTTGGAGGCAAATAAAGAACCCCCTAAAAATGCACCTGTGATGAATCCAGAGAGGTTGCAACTCGAGTATGATCTCATGAATTTCAGTAGCAGAGTTGCTAAGAGAGTGATAGATGCAGTCAAGAAGAAATCATACAAATGTGGAGAATTCTATAAGAAGGTTCTCATAACTCACAACAAATGTCATACGTCTTCAACAAAGAGGTTGTAGGAGTTTCCATCCCATGAATAACACTTGAAGCACCTACATGACAGGCTGCAATAAGATGAACTTAGCATACAACTGATCAAAGGCTTAAATGAAAAGGTGATAAAGAGTATGGTGGCTCAAGCTGCAGTGAATAATTTCCTTTTGTAATACCAGCTTCGAGTAACTCCACCAAGGGTGGCTGACATAAAGAATCAAATGTTCAAGCACGAGATCATGATCAGATTCTTAGAACCAATAGATTTTGGGATCATTGCTTCACACACTATGGCATGGAAACAATACATTAATGAGTTGATTGGGCCCACTTGAGTGGTTATGTCCTATCTACACATGGAAATGCAATTGTAATATTTTGTATTTATCTTATTTTACTAGTGAGCACTAGAAGACAAATATTTTTGTAATCGAAATTTGAGGAATCCCAAAGGGCAGGGAAGACCGAGAGTCACTTTTGCAAATGTATAAATATAGTTAAATTCGAATAGAAGAAGGACCTTTTCAAGCTCTCATATGAAAATACTTTTTGTAAGAAGAACTATTTCTTGTTATAATAAAGAGGACTGAAATTTCGCTGGAGAAGGGGTTGCCTGAGTTTCAAATGCATGCGGTGTAGATTGTCGAGTAAAGAACCATATCTGTTTTAGCTTACTATACAAATCTGTGAGACTGTTCTAACTACTGAAATATTTCTATGTTGTGAATGATTTCATTTCCATGTTATTAATCTTATGCAATAAATGAGTAGTGAATGCTTTAACAACACTAAGCTATCTCTATGTTATCTTTTATGTTGTATTTATGTATTCTGGATTTATCAGCTATCTGTAAAATTCTCTATGCATAAAATGTAGTACATTACTCATACACATAGTAATCTTGCTTCCTGGGCATAGGTTAAGATAGAGTAGATTAAATTAGTTGTTCTTTGCTTTCGGTGATTTAGGAACAAAGGGGATAAGATAGAAGGTAAGAACCTACGCATCACATTGTGAGGTCTTTGTTCCTTGGTCACTTGCATTTAATATAGTCCCTTGCATATAATTCATAAAATATATAAAAAAAAACCCATAAATGGTGGACCGGGCTGCAACTGGTAAAATAGATTTAAATCCTTCATTTAATTCTACGGTAGTCGGCCCGCTAACCTGACAGATTCCCCACACCAAATGATAAATGATATAATTGGGAACGATTATTGGGGAGAATCCCTAATTTTGGTACCTGAGATTTACCAAGCATAAACAGTTTTGGCACTAGAAGGAGGGCCACCAGTGCATGGCTAGAAAAGGAAGCCCATTTGCCCGAAACTATTCCACCAGTGACAACCCTGAAATTATTTTTTCTAAAGAAAGAATAAACCCTGGAACTGTCAAACATCTTTACCAAGTTCCTTTTTAAGTAGTTGATCATTTATGAAAATACACATAGTCATACACAAAAAATCTTGAGGGATTGCAGACAATCCTTGATTTACCAAGAAGAGGAGCTTCTAAAAGAACACCCACTTGCATAGAAGATTCAATTTTAGTAGGGAATTTGGAAGAGTTGGTGAACTTATCTTTACAGGAAATTAACCAACCACTTGATCAGTTGGGACTGGAATCCTCGTATTGTTCACCTCTTTGGTCTCCTTTTTAGTCTCCTTTCCAATCCCCACCTTGATCTACTTCACAAATGATGGCTGGAAATGTACCTCCGAATCCTAATGAAAATAATCCTCCACCAGTACCATATTGGAGAGATAGAACACCACTTAACTTGGCTTTTCCATTGCATGCTTTGCCTCAAAATCCTGAAAATCCATTACCTAAATTTGATCTGGGAGAAGGCATAATTGTGGATGATCACTTACATATTTTTTTCTTGGCCTTAGAAGGTTTGGCAGTAGATCATGAAGATGTAGTATGCAGACTATTTCCACATACTCTTAAAGGTAAAGCAGCATCATGGTATTTTGGCTTACAGGAAAATTCAATCACCTACTGGAATAATTTTGAAATATTGTTTAAGAACAAGTTTGGTAGCCAAAGAACTACTGCTGCCTTGATGAAAGAATTACTTTCTATAAGGAAGGAAAATAAAGAGAAAGTGCAATACTTTAGTCAGAGTTTTGCTGCTCATTTAAATAATTTCAGTGCTGCCATAAATCCTATTGAAGAGACGTTAATTGAATGTTACACTTCAACCCTTGGCCCCGACATAGAAATGTTTTTTAAAAGATCAGTAAATCCTTCCTTGGTGGAAACTTACGAGGAAGCTGTAAAAATAGAAGTTGAACTTGAAAGTATAAACAAATACTCTACAGAACCATAAATAAGAAATTTTGGTAGCAAGAAACCTTTGTTGTTGACGAGGGCCAAGGATGACCATTCCCGTGAATTAGAAAGTGTGGTAAAAATGGTACATAATTTATCCAACAAAATCATTGACATGGAGAAATAAAAGGAAGCCAAGAAACAATTCAAGCATTATTATAAGAGAAGAGATGAAAGTGGTCCATCCCAACCACCCACGCATAGTCCGTCTGCTATGAATTTAAGTGAAGTTGGAATGGAAAATTTATGTACATTTCATCAACAACCTCACTCTGAAAGGAACCGACCATAGTGGATTAACTCCATGACTTTGGTTATGAATCGGTTGCTGGATTCTAAACTAACAGAAACTGTGGTCAAAGAGGAAAAGGCTCATGGATCAGAGGAGGCATTGGAGGAAACCGCCATGGTTTTGTGGGATTGTGCACCCATGTTGGGGTTAGATAATGAAAAGCCTACTGAGGAAATACAAATGTTAGCTGTAAATGTTACAACAAGAAGCAAGTTTCCACTGATTGAGGATAATAGATTACTGCCCAAAATTAAGAAAATTTAGGAGAATATGAAGAAAATCAGAAATAATACTCAAACTCCACCTGTACCTAATTTGGTCATAATAAGGAAGACTGCCCCCACAATCAGTAAACCTGTGAAGGATGAAGAAAATAAGGTAGAAAGTATCAAGAAAAGTTCAACAGGGTGTGAGATGGGGTATGATATAATAGAGGATATCAAGAATACTAAGGAAAATATTTCTTTGTTCGAAATGTGTAACTTACCACAACAAAGAAAGAATCTCTGGGAAGCCTTTGATACACCTGTCAATAAATCCCAAGATGATATTAAGTCTGAGGAAGAGGTCAATGAAGCAAGTATAGGAGGAAAATTCAAATCCAGAACATTACTATTTCTACTTTCTTTCGATATTTTTAATCATAATGTGCACAACTGTCTGGTAGACTCTAGAGCAGCTGCAAATGTTATGCCTCTTTCATTCTGTAAAAGGATAAATGGGAAACCCATGCCTTCTGTAGGAAAAATCATATAATTATATATAAAAATAGTGAAGGTAGTGGGAGAAATGAATTATGTATTGATATGATTAGCTGCAGACGTAAGAGTGTGCCAATTTATAGACATTATGGTAGTGGATATACCTGAGGCTTATGGCCTAATATTGAGAAGGGACTGGTCTACGAAACTAAATGGGTATTTTGCTACTGACTGGTCACATTTGTGGTTTCCTTATAAAAACTGTCAGAATCATATTAAATTATTAAGGGAACCACATATGAAGTATAATGTGACGCAACTAGAAGTGAAGAATGAACCGGTAATTTTTTCACATTTGGTTTTGGGAAATTATTTTATTGAACTTGAACTGAGAAATTACCAAGCGAAAGAAGCCAATAATGGATCATATACACAGCCCTAGATCCTTCAGTTCTTGCAGGCTGATAAAATTGACTGTAACATAGTTAACTTAGTCTCAGATGTAGAAAGTAGCACTAGTACAATAGAATTAGCAAATAGGTTTTGGGTTTTATACTTTGATGGTTAAAAAACTCAGGAAATATTAAGAGCCAGCTGTATCCTAATTGATCTAGAAAACAATAAACATTTTCTTTCTTGTATATTAGAGTTTGACTGTACCAATAACACAACCGAGTATGAAGCATTAGTATAGGGCTTAAAGAAGGAAATTGAGTTCAAAGTAAAAAATTTAAAGGTTTATAGTGATTCTGAAATTATCGTTAAACAGGTGTGAAATACAATTCATTGTTCATCACCGCATTTAAAAGGCTATCAAAGTGAATTTTGGGACCTCCTAACAAATTTTGATGCATTTAATATTATTTCAATTCCTAGGCTGAAAAATGCAGCAACTGACTTGTTTTCTACTTCAGCTGCAAGTCTTGTTCCTACTAATAATAGATGTTCAGTTCAATTGATTTCCAGGCCTGCTGTACCAGACAACATCACTAATATGAGATTGTTCGATGACGATCCATAGATCTTAGAGCTTCTAACTATTGATGAGAATTTTAAAGAGTTCGTAATTGATGACGAGGAACATCAAGCAAATCTCCAAAATGGGAATTTCATACCCATAGGGGTTAGAACTTTGGAAGTAATGTTTGACCTGAATAACAAGTTTAAAAGGCCATCCAATGTCAAAACGCACAATTCATCTATACAATTTGAGCTGGTGAATCTAGGGTCAAAAGATGAACCCAAACATGTGAACTTGGGAAAGTGTTGCTTTCCAGGGGAAAGAAACAAATTAATTAGCTTGTTTAAACAATATAAAGATGTATTTGCTTGGACGTATGAATATATTAAGACTTACAACACCTACATTATACAACATGATGTTCCAATTAAAGCGGGAGTCAAACCATTTCAGCAGCCATTAAGGAAGATGCATCCTAAATTAGAACCCCTGATCCAAAATGAAGTGAAGAAGATCCTTGATGCCAAGATTATATTTAGAGTTAGACACTCAGAATGGGTTGCAAATTTGGTACCATTGAGAAAGAATTTTGGTGAAATTATACTTTGTGTAGATTTCAGGAATTTAAATCATGCTTCTTACAAAGATAACTACTCAGTCCCGCCCATGGAGCAAATATTGCAAATGGTTTTAGGCTCCAAGTTGTGCTCTCTGTTAGATAGGTTTTTAGGATACAACCAAGTGTTGGTAGCAGAACAAGATAGACTGAAAATCACTTTTAGAACTAAATGGGGGACTTTTGCGCACATAAGAATGCCTTTTGGTCTTATTAACATTGGAGAAACATTCCAAAAGGAGATGGATATAGCTTTCTGCGGTTTGATTGGCCACAACGTGGTAGTTTATTTGGATGATGTTACATTTTTCTCCAAGAGGAGAGAAGAACATATTTTGCATCTAAAACAAATTTTTGATCATTGTCGGAAATATGGCATTTCTTTAAATCCAAAGAAATTTGTTTTCACTATGTTAGAAGGAAAGATTTTAGGTCACATAATTTCTAAGAGGGGGATCTCCATAGATCCGGAGAGGATTAAAGCTATAGCACAGATCCCCTTACCCCATAATAATAAAGGCATGCAATATTTCATTGGGAAAATCAATTTTGTGCGAAGGTTTGTGCCCAATTTTGCTCAAATAGTCAAACCTTTGCAACAAATGGTTAAGCAAAGTGTTCAATTTAAATGGACCGACTTAGAGAAAACTACATTCAACAAAATTAAAGAAGTAATAGCTCATGCACCCTCCCTCAAAAGTCCTAATTTTGAGAAAGATTTCATTTTGTACACTTTTTCTTCAGACAACTCTCTAGCAGCAGTGCTTACACATAAAGAAGAAGGGGGAGATGAGTACCCCATGTCATTCATGAGCACTGGTTTATAAGGTGCTAAGTTGAATTACCCTACAGCTGATAAACAAGCATACATATTTTTTAAGGTGGTAAAACAATTCAGGCCATACATACTTAAGAACAGAACCAAAGTAGTTGTTCCACACTCGATAGTCCAGACTCTTTTCGTGCAGAAAGGGTTAGGAGAGAGAAGAGGAAATTGGGTAAGAAACTTACAGGAATATGACTTGGAATTTAAACCAGTAACTATCATAAAAGGACAAGGACTTTGCTAACTCATGGCTGAAATTCAAGATAATGATGATGATGATTGGGAGAATGAGGCCGAGTTGCACATGGTTGATATGTGTCCTATATTTATAGCCCCAGAATCCTAGTACAAAGACCTGGTGCACTATCTCCAAACAGGGTATTTTCCTGAACATTGGAATTCCAAACAAAAAAGAGCATTACCCTTGAATTCAGCATCATATCAGATAATTGACGGAGTTCTTTTCAGAAAAAACTATGATGGAGTTTTTCTTAGATGTTTGGAACGATAAGATGCAGCCAAAGTCATTAAAGAGTTGTATGATGGCCCTGCTAGAGGTCATTTTTTCGAATATAATACAACACAAAAAATTCTAAGGGTTGGATACTATTAGCCGACTTTGTTTAAAGACGCTCATGCTTACGTAAGGAAGTGTGGTACATGTCGAAGGAGCGGCGGGAGACAAGCAAAGACAGCTGGGCCATTACAACTAGTTATTATTTATGAATCATTCGAGCAACGTGGAATTGATATTATTGGAGAAATCAATCCAAACTCGTCATTGCATCACAAAGTACATCCTCACAGCCATAGATTATTTTACCAGATGGGTGGAAGTGATCTCGTTACGAAAAGTAAACGAAGATGCAGTCATATATTTCTTACAAGACCATATTATGACTAGGTTTGGGGTTCCAATTTCTTTGGTTTTTGATAATGCATATTTACTTTTCTTCAATTAAGCTTACGGAATTTGCCAATGAGAAAGGAATGAAACTACATTATTCCACTAACTATTATCCACAAGGTAACAGATTAGCGGAATATACTAATAAAAATATCATTCGGATTTTAAAGAAAATTGTCATAGAAAACCAAAGAAGCTGGCATATAGCTCTTCCTAATGCACTTTGGGATGATTGGGTCACACCCAAGAATTCCTTAGGCGTGTCACCTTATACCTTAGTTTATGGAAAAGAATCTATCTTACCCCCTAACATTTTTTTGCCTTCTTATCAATTAGCCCAAGCATCCAAAGGATCTAATAGTGAGGTTTTGCAAGCCCGAATCAATACTTTGCTGAAATTAGAGAAGTCTAGATCTAAGTCTATGGAAAGGTTTAAGCACCAGCAAGAGATTGTGAAAATATGGTTTGACAAGCACAAGTTTGGGAATAAAGAGTTTGAAGTAGGAGATTTGGTTTAGAAGTGGGATCACCCGCATGATGAAAAGGGAAAGCACACTAAGTTTCAACATTTGTGGATAGGCCCATTTCATATTACAGAAAATCTAGGCCCCTCGACATACAAGTTACAAGATTTACAGGGGCGGGATGAGAATATACTTGTCAATGGTTTGGTTCTCAAGCCCTTACTTTACTTAATGCATTTGAGGTCTTTTGTACATAAATAAACCTTTTCAATTTTTCTTCAATTTTTTCATAGTTATGTCTGTTTTCTTTATACTGATTTGGTTTCTTTTCATCTGATTTATTTCATTAAGTTTACTTGTTCTATTTTTCAAATAAGCCAGCGCAATTTTGGCGTTTGGGGGACATTGGAATTTGGACAAATTGCAAATATTTTGACCAGAAAGCAGCTTATTAGATTTACCTGTATAAAAAATGTATCATGATAAGATTCTTTAATTTGATAGACTATTTGAAGGGGGGTTATTTTATGAACACATTGAAGTCTCATTTTAAACTTTGTTAAATAACTAAGGTAAGAAGGGTCTAGAATACTATTTTGGGGCTCCATTCACTTCACGATAAAATCTGTCCTAGGAAGCTAACAACAATGGACCCACGGAAAGGAAGCAGGATGGACAAGTGTATGGTATTTAAAATGATCCCATGCCACAAATAAAATCCAAAAGGCTTAAAAGAGTAAAAAAATTCCCAGAAAGAAAGCATGTATCAAAATATATACTGAACAAAATCAGTAAGATAATGAGATCGCTCAGAGGTTCTTCTCCGTCCATGAGCTAAAAACAAATTATCTCTCACACAAAACGACATTATGGATGGAAGAACCTAAACCAAGTTTCAAATGAAAGGAGAAATCCAGGAAGACTCAAAAGGAAAAAAAGTCTAAAAAGCATCAAAAGAATGCAAAAGGCATGGGAACGAGGAACAAATGAGTACGCCTGTTCATACTCTGTTACGATCATGTGGTGTCTTAGCCATAAGAAACCGAATGCAAAGGTAAATGGACTCCATATTTTGGCATTAGAAGAGTTATCGGGACTTTGAAAACTTGGTTACCCTACCCTAATGGACTATAATCAATGTTAAAGTTCTAGATCTTACATTCCTAGAAAGGTCTGGACATCTTAAAGAAAGTTTGAAATTTTTTTGGGGATGAGTTGGTCTACCAAAATAACATAAAGTAGTTTTGGGTTTTAAAAGATAGTTTTTCTAGAGATCTGTGTTCACCAGCCAGTCGTGAATTGTTGTTGCTGCCACTATTACCCCAAAAAAATTTGCATTGTTTAGGACCCCCCTTTATTTTTAGTTTTTCTACTTAGTCCTTTTAAATTGTGTAAGTCCCTCACTCATGACTCATTTTCACCTTGCAAAAATTCGAAAAGTTAAATTTTTTACTCTAAGGAAGAAATTATTTTGATCCACAACGGCGGATAAGTATCCTTGTTTGATCCCCAGTGGTGGTTGAATTTCAAGTTTTAATCTGCTATGGAAGACGATTTTTTAAGTCGGAAGCCGCAACAACAGTTGGTTTTTTATGCGCTTTGTTTTTTTTGTTTCATCTGCTGCATCAGAATTTTTCACGAGAATGTAGCTGCAACAACGGGTGGGTTCTAGTTTTTTATCCATTGTAACAGATTCTTTTCATAAGCGTGGAGTGAATCATTTCTTTTTGATGCATCGAAATCTTTCCAAGGATTGGGTTACAACGATGGTTCATGTTTTTGGATGATTGTCGAATCTTTTGTCAATTCCCTACATCGAATGAATTTTTATGTCTCTGTCGCAATGACAGAAGGTTTTCTCTTTGACCACCCGATCCTCACCTTCACTCTATTAATCCCACTACATCGGAAGTATTGTCATCCTCGAGTCGCTACAGCAGCTATCTGTCAATATTTTCTTTCGATACCTTCCATCTACCGAAGCTGCAACTCATCAATGAGTGTCTTACCAAGAAGTGAGCCGATAGTAGTGGTGGCATCTGGAGTTTTGAGACGATGTTACGAAGAGAAATTCCTATGGCTTGGGGTACCACAACAGATAGCTTGACTCCAAAAATCAATCATTTCTAGTATGCAAGAGAAATCAAATATCTAACACTAAAGGATCAAAACTCGTACCTTATTTCGGACGGTTGAAGTAGATCCCCATTGAGCTTTCCAACTTCAGCTTGAATTGATGAATCACTTCCTCAACAATAAGTAAACAAGACAAGAATACTATATATATTAGTGTTATATCTACTCTAGCATATATAATAAACAACGTATAAGCATTTGAAATCATCCATGGATAAAATATTCATTCAAACATACATTATTGGACAGGAAAAGATATTTCTATTAATATAAAATCAGAGATTACAATGAACACAACCTCTGTCGGCACGTCTACGAATTGGAGAAACTGAATCCCCCGCTTGGGCCTCCACCACCTCAATCCTCCATCTCTCGATAGCAAGCTCACAAGCAAAGGGAAAGCTTGGGAAGAACACTAAAGTGCTCCAAGGGACAAAGGGATGCAGATTCAAGCACACATTCTGGCAATAATGGACTATAGTTTCTTTGATCTCAATTCTCTTATGCCTTCAATGTATCCAAAGGGTTCCTTATATAGCTTTTTAATGGGGTAATGAAAGGTTGAATCTGAGCGATCTCAAGGTATATGGAAGGCCAGGAGACAAGTGAGTCGGATCCATGTCAAGGAAAACTCCAAAAGGATTTGGATTTTGTACGCATATTGATGTACGTGGTTTTAGAGGTCAAACCCATGTATATACGCAATAAAGGGTTTAAAAGTCATGTATAGCGATTTTCACATGTTTTTAGGGATGGTCTAGGAAACATCAAAGGACAAAAAATGGTCCAAGGGGTCTAAGGAGTCTACAGAGGGATAGGGGAAGGCCATACAAGTGTGATTCACTTGGTGTGGTAAAATATGCTATAACAGATGCCCCCTAATGTGTGAGGTTAGAGGGATCATATGATGGCCGAAATACATTATAAGTCCATCCCAGAAGTGGAGTGATGAAGAATCCCAAATGGAAGACCAGCCACCCAATCAACATAGTACAATGTTACAACTCTGCATATAACTGCATATACATATATCAGTCCCGGATACATAAGAGTACAATGGCCATGAATAGGCATGATACAAAATATGACATGTGTGGTCATCGCCACGTACAATATACATAGATCAGAATCTCCTTGATGAAGATATCCATGAAAGCTGAAGATATATAACAAATCAAGATCTCCATAATGGCTAGAAATGTCTGACATATACTGGAATCAAGTCACGAGAGCTGAAATCTCATGAACACTGGCACGATCAAGGAGGTGGCATATATGAGATGCCACCAATATGGAAGGTCTTCGACACAAACCACTACGAGTACATGTCCTACTATGTGAATAGAGGTGTCGAGGTCAAACATAGTAATCCATAGTCTGATTACCGATCATTGATGTATACCGTTAACAGACGCGAGATCACCCACCGATAATGATAATGGGAATCAAGGTACTAGAGTGCAAACTAACAAGTGTGAATAAATGTGTTGAGGTCGAACACTTGAGAGAATCCATCGAATAAGGGACATTTATGTATTCCCAAATAATTGTAGATGGCGAGAGAACCTGCCACTGATGACTGCAAGTCTCAAGGCACTAAAAAACGACTCTATATTCCAATCTCAAAATAAATGATCTGAGATCGATGGGATGAAATCCACTGGAAGGAGGGAATTAAGGCATCCCCCATCATCCAACATGAGGTACTCAGCAAAGTTGTATAATGTGGAAGGACTCGATCATAAGGTGCATGAACCAGTAACTGTACTGGGAATGACCGACATGCAAAGTCAACATAATTGAGGAATGGAACTCAGGTTTCAAATTCCTTCGAACAAGAGCATAACGGTGAATGGTGACTGAATAAAGGTAGCATAGACTCGATATACAAAACTAGGACATCTCTACGACACAGGAGGCATCAACAGAATCTCCATGGGGACTAGAAGCTTAACTAGTCGGTGGAGATAAACTCAGATAAACGAGTACAGATCCTAAAGTCAAAATATAAACCCAACCAACGGATGTGATATACAGTGCTTTGTTCGAAGGCAGAACAACTCGATAGCTGCCAAAGATAACATCTTTCCTTGTCTGGCTTTTTGGTTTTTAAAATTTTTTTTGGACTGTTTCAAATATTTAAAAATCTTGAAAAAGAATAAAACTGCTTTATAGTTACAGACTAAGGGGAGATGAGTGTCATATAGTCAAACAAACTAGTTGCAAGCAGTGGAACATTCCTATGCTCAATGCAAGGATACATGTGTAGGATAGCGACACTCAGGGGAAAGTCCCCTCCTGGTAAAAATAGGGAATCAAGCTACAAAGGATATATAAAACGGCTATGCATGGCTAGACATGAGACAAGCTCGGGCTATATGGCTAAAACTTCAAAGTCAGGGAAGTCGGTGTAAGGCTCAAGAAGGTAGGCAAAGCTCATGATAATGCAATTACAACTTGACATAAGGGAGTCCTAAGGGAAATAGGCCAGCAAAAGATCAAGAGGAGTATGCAGCTCTTGCAAAATGTCATGGAAATACTATACAACGGACTCCCACACCCTAAGGAACAAAATGTCAGCATGGGAACCAAATGCAAATAAGGTGCTAACTAGGACACCCATGTATAGGAAAGCTCTACCATTCACATAGTACCACTTCTAACAGCAGCATGAAGGTTCCGTGATACCATAGAATGGGTTCGTACCTAAGGTTAAGATGGAATGGTCATAAGAAAATGCATAAGTGCAAGTGGATGTGATATCCTAACCTATATGCTAGTTCAGACATAATACCTGTGATAGGAACGAACTGGTCAAAACCACGGAGAGAGTGTACAAAAACTGGACCCTACATGACAACCATATTAGTCCAAAACAACCCAAAATAGTCAATAAAGAATACAAACTATAGGGAATAGGGAGGAATGATAATGACAAATAAATTCAAAGGAAACAATGCGGTGGATGATGGGCCATAAAAAGGAATGTAAAGTGTAGACCCAACATTCACGTATCCACTACCACCCCCGTGAGGGTGACCACTGGTGTAAAGACTGAGCGAAGGGAATAAAAATCCTCCAAAAATGGAGTAGAGGATGGAATATGACCATTCCCAAATCTATGAGCACGGTAAGGGGTTGTGATGCCCCCAAGTCCGACACCAGGGTCCATACTAGGACTAAGGACAGGCGATAGGATACCAGGAATGCCGAAAATAAAAGAACCCGAACTCAAGAGAGCATAAATATACTCAAGTAACCACGATCCCAAAGGAAAACTAGCGCACAAAGAGCACACTCCTAAGAAAATCTACAGCCAAATTACAAGCAAACCAAGGGTAGGATATGTGAGGTCCCGAATGCAGCAGGTATGTATTGCCTAAAAGAGGCTTGAAACTCCCATACACTACAAGCAGAGTTACGTAAGCAATTATAGTGGCCCTCAGCTTCAACACATAAAGCGACTGTGTTGTCCGACCCCTACCTGGCCGAGACACCTGCATAATAACCTTTGCGAAGTACCCCCTAGATAACCTAGGTAAGGAAACTAAGCTCACCTCAATATAATCAATGCTCAGGGGGACAGTCGCAGGTGGGATTGACCATATGGGCAAGGTAGCAAAGCCCAAAACTCTCGAAAGAGCCCCCAGATACGAATAAAATCCTGGAAATATCTCCGCTGCTACTCAATTATGACTAGGGGTCATCCCAATCAATAATTGCTCACACTACCTCGTGCTTAACTCCATTGTAAGAGGAGGATCCTGAGAAACACTAATTATACCAAGGAATTTCACACTCTCATCTGGATAGACACATACATGTTGTTTAGTGGTCTTGGAGAATTTACTCACAATGAACTATTCCAAGACCCTAAAACCTAATCTTGTTGGTGCACCCTATAAAAGAAAAGAGTGTAATTCATTTTATTATGCGTTGATTTTAATTGGCTGAAATTACTCAAAAGGAAATGGCCATGCAACTAATGACATTATGACTTAGCAATGAAATAAATATGCACACCATAACAAACAATGCTAAGTGCAATCTTTGTCAAATGAAAAATAGGGTATGCCACTACATGAGATGCATAAAAAAACATTCCTTCGATGTCAATGCAATCCTTCCTATATTAAAGCCTAAATACAACTCTCATCCAAGCAATCCAATGCAAGTACCTCCTCAAATCCATATCTAAGATGCAACTAAGAGTGCAACTACTTTGTATTTTTCAATATAAAAGAATGAAAAATGCAATAAAAGTCATCTAAAACTCTCAGTCTCTGCAACAAGTATAAAACACAAGCCCAGCAAGACACCGAAACAAAAAAGAGTAATGCACTAATGGAAAAAACAAAAAGGATAAATGACTAAAACTACTTTCAAAGAAAAATCAATGAAAATCCGGTCTCTGGTCACAAAAGAAGCATCCAACAGACAACATCAGACCCAAGGAAGACCCAACCACACTCACAACCCACCCAGCAGCTTCCCACAACATCAAACTCACCAAAAGGGAGGATGTATGCGACTGTTTAAAGAACAACTGCTTATATACACGACTTTTGGCCAAAACATTGCATGCATACGCGGATTTTGGCCAAAAACCTGAGTGTATATGTGACTTTTGGCCAAAAATCCACATATGTACGCGACTTTTGGCCAAAAACCTGCGTATACAGAGAAGACAGTTGTAAAAGGCAGGCCAAGGGTCAAACCAATAAAGGGGAGTGTCAATGGATGAACATCCTATAAAATGCAACAGAGAAACAAGGAGAAACAAAGAGCAAGTCAAGAATATCAAGCCCATTGTGCCCGCAAACCCCAAATAAAAACAAGGAACATCGCCAATGGAGTCACCAATTCTGTTACAGAGAGAAATTCCTATGGCTTGGGGTACCACAACAGAAAACTTGACTCCAAAAATCAATCATTTCCAATATGCAAGAGAAATCAAATATATAACACTAAAGGATCAAAACTCGTACCTTATTCCGGACGGTTGAAGTAGATCCCCGTTGAGATTTCCAACTTCAGCTTGAATTAATGAATCACTTCCTCAACAATAAGTAAACAAGACAAGCATACTATATATATTGGTGTTAGATCTACTCTAGCATATATAATCAACAACGTATAAGCATTTGAAATCATCCATGGATGAAATATTCATTCAAACATACATTATTGGACAGGAAAAGATATTTCTATTAATATAAAATCAGAGATTACAATGAATACAACCTCTATCGGCACGTCTGCGAATCGGAGAAATTGAATCCCCCACTTGGGCCTCCACCACCTCAATCCTCCATCTCTCGATAGCAAGCTCACAAGCAAAGGGCAAGCTTGGGAAGAAAACTAAAGTGCTCCAAGGGACAAAGGGATGCAGACTCAAGCATAATTTTTGGCAACAATGAACTATAGTTTCTTTGCTCTCAATTCTCTTATGCCTTCAATGTATCCAAAGGGTTCCTTATATAGCTTTTCAATGGGGTAATGAAAGGTCGAATCTGAGCGATCTCAAGGTATATGGAAGGCCATGAGACAAGTGAGTCGGATCCATGTCAAGGAAAACTCCAAAAGGATTTGGATTTTGTACACATCCCGATGTACACAGTTTTAGAGGTCAAACCCGTGTATATACGCGATAAAGGGTTTAAAAGTCGCGTATAGCAATTTCAACATGTTTTTAGGGATGTTCTAGGAAACATCAAAGAACAAAAAATGGTCCAAGGGGTCTAAGGAGTCTGCAGAGGGATAGGGGAAGGCCATACAAGTGTGATTCACCTAGTGTGGTAAAATCTACTATAACAGTAGCCGTTGTCAGGGTTCTTTTCACTTAAATCCATTTTTTATCCTCTGATGCATTGTGTTATTAGCGCCAATGAAGTTTTTGATTTGCGTTTGCGGAGTTAAATCTTACCTACCCATTTAAGTGGTTTTTACCTGTTGTTGTTTATATATACATTGGATAAATGGGTTTTTACCACTGTTATTGATTGACGGTGAGCGCATTAGAGCTATAAGTTGCGATTTTATCCTGTTTAAGGAATTCGTTGTGATTTTGCTGGAACCGAAATATGGAGATCACGTGGTGCGTTGGGCACTGCATCAACAACCATTGTCAACCCCTGCCTGCCAGGTAGGTTTTTTCCATTTACTTTCTTTTGATTGGTGGTTTGGTTGGCTTTTCAACCTGTCGGTTTTCCATACGCCATGTAGGGGTTGGTTGTTGGGTTGTTTTGGTTTAAAAGAACTCTTCCCTTGACTTTGCTAGTTTAACAGCTTTCCTTTTTTACCTAGTCGTGGTCGCTCAACCTACTCGCATGGAGCCTTTCCATTTTCATTCCAAGGCATTTTTCCCAGAGGACTGGCATCCAATGACGGATCCCCAGTGGCCCGAGATTTTCCCCGGGCCTGGTTCTAACTTGGTTCTCACCCTTGTGCGGTGGTAGAGGCTGCGCTTTTTCTGATTCAGGCAGGCCTTTTAGTTTTTGGCTATTGTATTGTATCTCCTCGCCGAGGGATTTTGATCCTGGTTGTCAAACCTAAGGCATCGCCACCTTTTAGCTTATGTGTGCGACATGTGGGCTTTGAGCCTCTTAGAGATATTCGAAGCTGATGGCAAGGGGGTAGTTCAAGTTTTGGTTTTTTCTAGGTTTTAGAACACAGAGTCTACCCTAGCCGAAGCCCTCCTGTGTTACAAAGTTTTTGTTAACTAGATTTTTGGTCTCGCTGAGCTGCAGTGCAGTTTTCTTGTTCCAATGACAGAAGAGAATGTGGTAAAATAGCATACTTGTTAAGCTTGTTTCTGAAAGAAAATGGTTTTCCCAACGTGATAAAATTTTGATGCCATAGTCATTCATTTGTTTTTCTCATCTGAATGCATGAGCTTGTTTAATGGCATAAATACTAAGACATTTTTTTGGTGTTATTATAGTCACAGTTTTTCCCAGACAACATGACAAATAAGGGAAAAAAGAAGGCCAATTCTGTAGACTATGATTCAGATGCAGAAATCTCACCCACACCAAGGGTGGAGATAATATATGAAGATACTGAATACGTCAGTGGGGTTGAATGCAAATTTAAATGGGGTCAGATCTATCACATGCTCATGGAGAAGAAGGTTCCAGAGGAAGGGTTGGAGGACCTATCCTTATATGATAACATACTGAAATATGGAATCACCAAGGTATCCACAAGACCAGATATTTTCCTTGCACTGAGGTCATTGGATGGATTTTGTCCAAATCGGATGCAACAAGGATGATCATGTACGATGTAGAGGATAAAGGATTTTCATCCTACACACCTGTATTCATAGCAAAAGCATACAGCCTACCACCCTAAGAAGTCAACATGACAATTAATTGGGTAGAAGGCCTAACTCTTGATTACATGGCTACAACAAAGATGATGGTAGTTGAAGTAAAGACTTTCAAGCATAAACAATCCAGGGAATACAAAATTTCCCGTCTACATACCCCATATAGAATGATAGTATTGATGTTGAATAGAGTTTTCAGCAGAGCCGATGGAAAATATTATAATTTTGGATGGATCCCACTCATATACCATGTAGCCATGAAGGGGACATTTTTCAATTGGGTTGACATAGTAGCCAATATCCTATCTAACTGCATAACTGCAACCCAAGAAAGTTTGCACCAATGAAAATCCGAGTTCTATATGGGACCTTTTTTGGTTGACTACATACTTTGCTTTCACCCTTTTGATAAGCTCAACTGAAAATGGAAGGGAGGGAAAGCCCCTATTTATGCAGCGTATCAGATACTATGGGCTCACAAATACCACATTCACTACAAGATAATTTGTGAAGAGTTCTTGATTCCCTTATACCAACTAGTTTTCTTGGAGGAGTGTAAGTGGCCTATCTGGAGGTGATTTGGAATCTATAAATGATTTTGGGGATTACTTCTTCTCTGAAGAAGGCACATACCTGAGGATGTATGGGGGGGCCAAAGCACCCTCATTGCTGCAAAAATACGCCACATATTATATATTTCATAAGGAAGCTATGAGACAGCTTTTATTGGATGGCTGTGGAAGTCATTTGTTCGATCTGAAAAAGGCTATGTTTCCACCACTACCTTTCTATGTGGGGAGCTATAAGTTTACTAAAGTCAAAAGTGCACCTGCGTTCGTAAAGGAACTATAAATCTTTAGTTTTGGTGAAAATATCTTTCACATAAATGATTCCCAAGGTGAGGTTGCATCCCATCGGGCACTCCTAAAGCTAAATTTCGAATGTGTTGATCATGTGGACAAGGATTAAGAAATGTACAAGAATGTTTGCAACATGACTTCTTTGAACAAGCGACTCAAAGGAAGACCAAAATAGCTGGAGTTAAAGGCAGTGTCAACAACAATCTAGAACCAAAGGGATAGGAGGAAGAAGCTTCAAGAAAAGCAAAGGAAGAGACTGCACGAAGACTAGCAGAGGGTGCAAGGAAACTTTTAGCTGAAGAATCCCAACGAGAAAAGGAGGAAGAAAAAGCTACCAAAAAATAGAAGGAAGAAGAACAGAGAAAGAAAGAAGAAGCTATCAAGGAGAAGATTGTAGAGTTGGAAATATCAATAGCTCAAGAAGCTTGAGAAGAACAAAACTAGGAAGGGGTCACAGAAGAACAAAGGAAGAAAGATCAAGAAGATCTTGATAATGAGAATCACGGACAAGATCCTGCTTAGGATAACACCAAGAACCTCCCTTCCACTTTAAGGAGTATACTTACGGGAGGGAATCTCCCTATGGTTGAATTAGGGTTGGCACCATTCACCCCATCTAAACATCATGAAGTTGCATGCCTGGAAAATGTATTTTTTGATCCCAAGCGAAAATCCATTGTGTGGAGAACTAAGAATACTATGAAGATGGGAACTCAAAACGAAATCACCACAGTGACCGAGATGACGGTCGTAAAATATGTAGAGGAAGATTCGAAACAATTGGCCTCCATGGGTATTGCAATTGCACATGCAGATGCCCATAATACTAGTAAGCTTAAGGAAACCATTGACCAGTTTAAAGGTAAAATGACAGAGATGAAGGAAGTATTAAGGAAGGAGGAGAGAGTGGGAAAGGAATCAAAGAGAAAATATGATGCCAGTATTTCAGATTTTGAGAATCTTCGGTAGGACTACTAGATAATGGAAGATGAAAGGGATGCTTTGAAACTATCAAACATGACCTTTGATGGAGAGAAGAATAATTTAGAGAGCAAGATGTCAAAAATGGAAGCACAGAAATCCACAGTTGACCAGCAAACATAACAGTATAAAGTTCGAATTACGGAACTAGAAGCCCAAAATAGTTCCTTGGAAGTATTATTGAAGGAAGCTAATGAACAAAATATGGACATAGCTCCTCTGAGAGAGCATTATCTCCTTCTTAGAGGTTAAATATATCAAGTGTAGGTTAAGCTCACAGAAGAGGTTTTCAAAATAAAGCAGGTAGAAGCTCGACTGGAGGAGATCCTAGTAGTAGCTACTGAATTCAAAGCCAAGACTCAGGACATTGCAGAGACCATACAAGGACAATTGACCTAGTTGGAGGCAAATAAAGAACATCTTGAAAATGCACCTATGAAGAATCTATAGAGGTTGCAGCCCGAGTATGATCTCATGAATTTTAGTAACAAATTTACTAAGAGACTGATAGATGCAGTCGAGAAGATATTAGACAAATGCAAGGAATTATATAAGAAGGTTCTCATAACTCACAACAAATGTCAGACGTCTTCAGCAAAGAGGTTGCAGGAGTTTCCAGCCCATGAAGAACACTTGAAGCACCTGCATCACAGGCTACAAGAAGATCAATTTAGCTTACAACTGATCAAAGGCTTAAATGAAAAGGTGATAAAGAGTGTGGTGGCTCAAGCTGCAGTAAGTAATTTCCTTTTGGAAGACCAACTTCGAGTAACTCCACCAAGGGTGGCTGACATAAAGACTCAACTATCCAAGCACGAGGTCACAGTCAAATTCTTAGAACCAACAAATTTTGGGATCATTGCTTCAGATGCCACGGCATGGAAACAATTCATTAATGAGTTGATTGAGCCCACTTGAGTGGTTTTGTCCTATCTACACTTGGAAATGTAATTGTAATATTTTGTATTTATCTGATTTTACTAGTGAGCACTAGAAGAAAAATATTTTTGTAATCAAAAGTTGAGGAAGCCCAAAGGGTATGGAAGACCAAGAGTCACTTTCGCAAATGTATAAATATAGGTAAAGTCAAATAGAAGAAGGAATTTTTCTATATCTCATATGAAAATAATTTTTGTAAGAAGAAAAATTTCTTGTTATAATAAAGAGGACTGAAATTTTGTTGAAGAAGGGGCTTCCTAAGTTTCAAATGCATTCTGTGTAGATTTTTGAATAAAGAACTATTTTTTTTAACTTACTATACAAATCTATGAGATCATTCTAACTGCTGAACTATTTCTATGTTGTGAATGATTTCATTTCCATGTTATGAATCTTATGCAGTAAATGCGTAGTGAATGCTTAAACAACATTGAGCTATCTCTATGTTATCTTTTCTGTTGTATTTATGTATTCTGAATTTATCATCTATCTGTAAAATTATGTGTGCTAAAAATGCAGTACATTACTCATACAAATAGTAATGTTTCTCCCTGGGGATAGGTTAATATAGAGTAGATTAGATTAGTTGTTCTTTGCTTTCGGTGATTTAGGAACAAAGGGGATAAGACGGAAGGTAAGAACCTACGCATCACATTCTGAGGTATTTGTTCCTTGGTCACTTGTAATTAATCTAGGAACTTGCATATCATTCATACAATATAAAACACACATATAAATGGTGGACCAGACCACAACCAGTAAAATATATTTAAAGCCTTCATTTAATTCTACGGTATCCAGGCCGCTAATCGGATGGATTCCCCACACCAAATGATAAATGATCTAATTGGGAAAAATTATTGGGGAGAATCCCTACTGTCGGTACCTAGGATTTTCCAGGAATCAACAGGGCTGCGGTGGAGAAACTCGTGTATAAAATGCGTATACGTGACTGCTATAAAGCAGACCTGCGTATGTTGCGTGAGATTCCTAGGGCATGCACAAAAACTTATAAAAAAATGGAACAGATAGAAAGAAGGAGAAAGGAGAGATAATCAACCTGCAACTGGCGGAATTAGATTTGGTCCAGTGGTTTGTCCTCGATGATCAGTTGAAATTGGGAGGTAAAAATCACTAAGTTTGGTAAATTTCCAAATGGTATGTCTATTTTTGGGTTTTTGAACTATTTATAACAAAAAATTCAAAATTTTTATCCATTTTCTATAGTTTAAAAAACAGTTTATATATATATGGACTAATCCCATGGTTTTTTGCTACTTGCAATAGGTCCTAGATCACTAAACTTTTTTTTTCGTTGCATATAGGGTAGGATTTGGTCCTCATTGCTAACTTTGCACTTATACCTTATCCATCATCAAACTCTAGGATCACTTTTTCATCCATCGACTATGGTGTCAAACCACTTTTACCTTGTATACATCATTGTTCCTCTGTGGATAGGGCCTCCTTCTCATGGGTACACTAGTTTAGAACACCTTATGTCTTTCTGGTACCCATGTCACAGTTGTGTTAGGTTGGGAGATCCTTCTTAGGTTTTTTTAATGCCAAAATGAACCTCATTTTTCATATTTTTACAAGCTATCGTTGTTTATAAGGCTCCCCACACTTATGGATTTTCTTTACACCCTAGACTGACTCCTCAAAATAGACTAGACTTCCAAGTAAACTTGTTCATTCAGACTCATTAAGAATAAGTGAAGGAACATCTACATTAGTGGTACCTTATCTCTTTCTCGAACCATGTAAATTATTTATGCGAAAGGAATACTCTCTTTTCTGAAAAATTGAGAAGCGTGTCTTCAAGCATAGGTTTATCACTTTTTCGTACCTAAGGGACTAAACTTATGGAAAAGGAACACCTGGTATGAGATTAGTTTTCTCTTTTTAGTGCTCTAGACCCAAACATGAAAAATATTCTGAGCGTACTTTATTCCTTTGTCATGCTCACAAAATCTAAAGAACAAAGCATCGAGTTTACTATTGTAAGCCCCATTTCTTGTAATCAAATGGATCTTTCCAAGTGATCTTGCCTTCTTTCACACTCATAAAACTCAGGCTATATGCTTCTTTTGAAGGAGCGTTGGGAAGGTGGTAATTTAAATTTTTTTGGACCTCCCCTACTAAGTATGAAAAAGGTACACCTTACTCCTTCAGGAGCTAAGAGATTTCTTCTGTGGATTTTTTTTTTATTTTTTTGGCATGAGGAGACTAACTTGTACGAAAAATCACCCCCCTAGTGTCTTCTTCGGAGTTTTCAGACTCTCAAAATATGAAAAAACCAGCGAGCATGTACTAGTTCAAGATCGTAAAATCACGAATCAGTGAATATCAAGAATTATTCTCTTCCCTCTTCAAGCTTGTAAAACATGAAGAGATACTCGAGTTAACTTTCCCGGACTCGTTAAAATATAATAGGAAAGGTAGGGAAGAATTACTCTTTTTGGGTTATAAACATTGGCAGCATACCATCCTTGAACAAAGCACTCTGAACTTTCTGATACTCATGTTTCATTTTACACTTTCATCTCAACTATTACTTTGATTTTTTAATTCTCCATTTGTCCTTTACACATGGGGAATCTTCTCATGTCTCCTACATAACAGATAATCTAGTTGTTATATCTGCGAGTCAAAAGCTGCCTTGGGTCATCTTTGTGTCATGCTCATTGTTCAAGGATCTATACCTTCATCTGATCATTATCCTAATTCCCATCATTGTTATCTCTAATATTTCCTTGTGTCTATCTTCCCACATTCAGTTTCCTAGTCACTCTTGTGCTCTATTGAAGGATTCATTGCCTTCCCCCTCACATCATGGTTTCTCATCAACATCTACTGAAGACAAAGACCTAGATTTTTAATGATGCTACCTTAGGATTCACTAGCCTTATTGGTGAACTCCTTTGCTTCAGTTGTCAGCATCACTCATTTCTAACATTCTATTGAATTCCTTCCATGTTCGACTTCAGCTTCATTTATTCACATGGTAGGGATTGTACTAGTTCCTTTGGATTTGGTCAAAGACCTTAGGCTCAATCTCTATAACCTAAGTTGTGCAAAATTTTGTTATGTTCAACAACACTACTTCCATATTTTGAATACTCATCATTGTATATGGTGGCTTCTATCCACATTTGTAATATATGTGGTCTTGTTACTCATATCATATGATGTAATCAAATATTGTAAAGGAGCTAGTGTTCCACTTTATTGAACATTCCATCCTTAGATATGATTTTGTGTATGAATTTGATCTATATTTGTTTCACGTATCTCCCTGCTGCCTTGGTAACTGAGTTCTACAAGATTAAATATTGTAATGTATTTCAGTCATCGCTTCTCTCTAACCTCACACATTAGGTGGAATTTGTTATGATGTAAAATGGCACTTCTCTGTCTGAGTATTGACACTCAATGTGTCGATTGACAAAGGAAAAAATGGATAGAAGTGGCCAAAACATTATACATGGGCATGGGAATGGCCTTTGATGCATCATCCTCCTACCAACCAGACCTATTTTTTATATGGCCATTGAGGTGAATATGCAACTATTTCCATTCCAACCCATGTATTATACGCGAGTATTGACACTACAACTCGCGTATATATGATCATGGTTGAAATCCGTGGGTTGCCTATTATGAAATTCCTGTATCATACGTGACCTGCTAGTATTGATAGTTGTGTATGCCTTAATCCAAAATTAAAAAATATAAACAAGTTTAGTTGAGGACAGGTGGGGCCTTAATCATAACTATCCCAAATTCACCATCCATGTCAACCTTCGTAACCTCTCTCTTTCCTCATGTATAAATAGAGGGTAGGGGTTGAGGCTAAACAGTCATTAATTGGAGAGAAAATTTATCTTGGAGCAGTAGAACTCAGATATCTTAGAGAAGCAGAACTCAGTGTCCTTGGCTAGCAGAGGAGCACATGTCTCAGATGTTGGTTGTAATCTTACCTCACTTGTTTATCAATAATGAGAGTCTTTCTTCCAATGTTGTGTGTTTGCACTCATATATACTAGGATTTGTGAATTATCTTGTTATTTCGTTGCAAGCATATTGTTTCATTAATTATTTATATAATATATAAGATATTCCAGAAACATTCTTGCTCTTTGCAGGTGTTGGATATTCCCTAGAAGTTGTGGAAGCAATTTGAAGTGAAGAAGAAAAGCTAGGATCGACCATCATAAATAAGGTATGCCTAATTTCTTCCTATTTCTATTTCAAATTCTGAAATGGCTGAGTGTCTACAATTTAATTTAGTAAATTGGTAACCCTAGAGAACCTATGTTATAAGGTTGTATTCTCTTAAAAAACACAACCTTGCTTAAAACTCAACTATATATTGAATTTAGACTTGTTTAAAATTCAACTTTGGATTGAAGTTAGGCTTGTTAAAAGTAAACTATGGAATATCACGTTTCAATGTCAATCAACCACTTTTAAAAATGTGGTTTTGGATATAATCAACCATGTTTCAAATTCAATATTGGATTGAATTCAATGATGGATTGGAGTCATTAATGTTAATATTATTAGTGGATTGAAGTCAATCACTGAGTGAAATCAACCTTTAATTGAAGTCGACATTGGATTCAATTCAAGATTGAATTGAATTCAATCTTGGACTGAAGTCAACCTTGTATTGAAGAAAAATTTGGATTGAAGTCATTAATGTTAATACTATTAATGAATTGATGTCAACCATTGGATTGAATTCATCCTTGGATTAAAGTCAACCTTAGATTAAGTTCAAACATGGATTGAAGTCAACCATACCATGAATTCAATATTGGATTGAAGTCAACCATGGAGTGAAGTCAAAAATGGTCAACCATGTTTTATCAAATTCGACCATGGCTAGCTAAAGTCAACCATAGTTAACCATGTTGAGTATATAGTTGTCATTGATGTCAAAGGTGTTCACGAATGACAAAGGAATAACCAGTGGATATGATGGCAGGACAGACTCAGTGAAATACTAAGGTAGTGATGGCATGGCATGGCATAGTTGAGGATGTGGCATGACACATATGATGACATGGAATATGATGGTGTCCTAATGATGATGTCATTAAAGTTCATTTATAACAAATGAAATGGATGAGATGGACATGGATGATAAGACAACATGAATGACTGATCTGAATACTTCCAAGACAATGTTGACAGTATGATGTAAACAATGGTTAATGAAACAAAGAATGGAAGTCGAGTGGAAGCAGAGATGCAGTATGAATGACAAATCTGGTTAGACAAATGAAGAGTGGAACCACAAAAGAGTGAAATGAATGGGAGATAGAGTATATGTAACAATTGAAGAACATATAAACTATATTTGCAAGAGTGTTTATAAATTCTTCAAAGAAACTATATCTATGAGAGTGTTTATAAATTCCTTATAATCAATAGCATGATGAAATTCTCTGTGTATATAAATCTTCAAAACTGTTAGAAACGGTCGCAAAGGATTTCCGCAAAGAAATAGTGCAGATCCGCAAAACCATGGTGAGATCCACATTCGATCTAAAATCGATGGTCGGGAAGCATCCCGCACGAGATCTGACGATTAAGGATCAGTTCGCAACAATCAAGATCAGACAACTTATATTAATCCCACACTAGATCCGAAAGTTAAGGATTAATTCTGACAGTTAGGAGAAAAATCCAAAGTTCCGCAAAAGATCAAGATCAGATGGCTAAGATTAGTTCCGCTAAAAGAGATTGACGGCACGAAAGAAAAAATGTAGAAAGGGAATTGTGGAAATAATGTTTAACGATTCTATGAACCTGTAATCTAGAAGATCGAAGGTCAAGAAAGGCTCTGCAAAATATTGACAATGCGGAAGAAAAATTGCGGAAAGAAGCTTGCGGAAAGGGGCTTAGAGAAATAAGCTTGCAGAAAGGAGCTTAAGGAAAGAAGCTTGCAAAAACGAGCTTGTGGAAAGTCAAGATACGATTTGATGAAATGTTACGTTTCCGCATCCTGCATCCCGCATCTCACAATATGGAGATTGATGCTCATGGAGAATCCCGATGAAGATCAACGATGGGGAATTGTTGAAACATAAAATTGGTGCAGAAATATGATTTCAAGAGGAAATATGTAGAGTATATCAATGGTCTGGAGAGATTCAAACGTAAGATCAATGGTCCAGATTGTATCTAGAGAAGAACATTGCGGAAGCACCAGAAAATGTTAATTCGAGCCGCAAAAATTAATTCTGAGGTGCTAAATGAATGAAAGGGTGCAGAAGAATGTTCTGGTTTGATATTTACATGTAGTAAATATTTCCTGCAATCCTTACAAGTGATGCACGCAAGTATGAAGAGATTATACACCATTATTGGAAGAGTATCTAATAGTTTTAATTTTAATAATTAAATGTTCATAAACATAATTATGATAAGTGTGATTATCAGATTTGAAAGGGCATGTTTGTGAAAGGGTGTGTTTCCAGAACAATACATTTGTAGGAAACATGAAGATACTTATGCGCAGAAGTATGAGTGAGATAAATGGTCTTGGAGTCCACATTAGAAAATTAGAAACAGAGACCAATGGGTGTCACAAGCAATGCAAGGAAAATAAATCTAGCATATTACAGAAAACATATTAGGGTGGCAGGGTGGCGCTAGGGCAGGAAACAAGCATGCAAGGGGTTGTTTCCTCCTTCCAGTAGAAGTTGGTAAATAGGGTGTAGGAGCATCCAGTCAGTTGTAGCTGAAAAAACATGGTGTCATAGCATCCTTTCAGTAGTTGCTGATAAACCAGGCGGTCATAGCCTCCTTCTAGTGGTAGCTGGTAAATAGCGTGTCATAGCATCCTTTCAGTAGTAACTGATAAACCAGGGGTCGTAGCCTCCTTCCAGTAGTTGCTGGTAAATAGGATGTAATACCATCCTTTTTTTGTAGCAACAAACAAATCTATTTGTAAATAAAAATTTTGCAGTAATAGGACGTATTGGTGGTTTACCCTATTGGGATTCCACGTTAAAATTGTGTTTTGTGTATTCTTGTTGTTATGTGTTGTTAATGATAGATTTAAAAAATGGTTAAACTAGTAAAAAGATAACAATATTGATTCACCCCCCCCTCCCAGTATTGAACAATAAACCAACAATTGGTATCAAAGTGGGTTCCTTCAATATAGTTTAACCACGGGAAGGAAGATCCCATTAAAACCACTATGGATCAACAAGAAGTGATTTACATGGTAAATGGATCTCCAATACTTAGAAAAAAAATACATATTTTGGAGTATACGAATGAAAATTTATCTGAAGGCATTGGGTCATGATGTATGGAATTCAATGATCACTGATTACTTCCCACCAAATAGGATAAGGACTCCTGCTCAAAAGAAATCCAAGAAAAATGACTCAATGGAAATGGCTTCAATGCTTGATGGATTACCTGATGATGTCAAAGAGAAGATAGGTGAATGTAAATCTGCAAAGGAAATTTGGGACAAGATAAAATACCTCTACTAGGTTGAGAAAAGAGTAGAAGGAAGACTTGTTGTTCTCGAGGATGTTAGTGAATATGAAAAGATACGTGAAAATGAAGAAAATATATTTATAGGGACAACAAACTCAGATGAGGAATCAAAAGTGGAAATAGAATCCCAGTACATGGATGATGTAGATGAAATTGAAAAATGTAGGAAAAAGAACAAAGTCTTGAAAGAAAATTTGTCAAAATATCAAGAAGAGAAGAAGTCAAAAGAAGAGGAAGTCAAAACACTCCAAGAAGAGCCATGCAATTCAAGACAACAAGTGTTGGCTAGTATGGAATAGGTCAAGAGCTTAAAACAAGAAGTTGTTGAATTCAAGCAAGAAGTAAAGAAGCTAAAAGATTGGCTGATTGTTAATGAGAAGTTCAAGGAAAGTACTGAAGCTCTTAATAAAGTCCTCAGCTTACAAATATCCCTTAGGGATAAGACAAGTCTTGGATATAATCATAAAGGATCAAGCTCCATCATTCATGAAAATGTTGAAAATGTTAAATGTCAACATGATGCCTCCAAAGATACACCAGGCAGCAAAATAATCACAAGGAAATGAATTCTATTTATCATAATTCTTCTCATCCTCCCAAGATGAAAAATTTTAGAAGACATGCAAAAGAAAAACGTCATTACAAGAATAAAACTAGAGATTCTCCAAACATACATTCTATGGATATTGTCATTGTTGTCACAAGTTTGGTCACAAGGCTGATGATTTTAGAATCAAAGAAGAAGATGAAGGGATGACAAGGAAAGAAGACACCAACATCTCTAATGGAGAAAGACTTATTTGTTTCATATGTCACAGTATTGGACACTTTGCAAAATATCGCAAGAATAATATATGCAGATCTTTCCAGGAAACTCAGAAAAAGGTATGGAAGATGAAAACCAAGGAACAAATAAATAAAAAACCAGTAAGCAGAGTGCCTCTTGGAAAAATATGGAGAAGAAATAAAGATTTCAAACATCAATGAGGTCTCCAAAGATGACGATGAACATAATTATGCCATAGATAAAAAGGGCATCCATTATAAGGAAAAACAAGATGGAGATGTAAAAGGATACGCCAATAAAAATGAAGGTGATGAAGAAGGATGTAGTGATGGTTGTGGGATCCTTTCCTAAAAGATATCTCATGATTTAAAGAAAAACCTGAAAATAACATTAGAAAGGATCATATATTCAATGGGAGTTAAAGTTCGGAAATTCCAATTGGTATCTAAGAAAAAATCAATTGCTATCTAATGTTGAAGTATATTGAAAGATATCTTCTTCAAAGATGATGGGTGATCAAGTTTGGTGTATGGATGACATAAGAGAAAGTATGAAGTAACGTGAGAAAAACAAAACGTGAGAGTCACGAAGACCATGATGTCTGCAATCAAATAGAAGATAAATATGATTATGTTCACTTAGTATTTGAAGTCATGACACATAAAAATTGTTGACAGTAGAATAAAACTCAAGTCTACAAAACAAAAATTCAGTCTATTGATAAGGTAGAAAGATGAGTTTAGCATTGAAAAAGGAAAATGTTGAGGTTATGAGTCTTTGTGTCCAAGATAGTGAGACTAGAGAAACTATTTAATAAACTAAATTAATCTCTGTGTTGAGGACCTGAATTTATGGGTCTCTGGACAGTTGATGATATAGATCTAAAATCCAAAAGAATCCAATAGTATATGCTAGGTTTTTATATGAAGATCTAAATGCATAGGCTTAAGGAATTTTGGTAAAAGAGGAATCCAATTAAGTTATAGGCAGAATAAACTATTAGATATGGCAGCAGGAACATAGTTAAAAAAAAATGTATCCTAGACAGAAAATGCAAGAGTGTGAAAAAAAAATACTGAGTGTAAACTCTGTCACAAAAATGTTGAAAAAAGAGAGAAAAATATTGATAGTATTGAAAATACATGTGATGATGAAATAAAAGACTTGCAAAAGGATGAGAACATTCATAACAAATAAGAAGACAAAGAGAAGGAATATACATTGGAATATGAACAAGAATTCCCTAGACCTAACACTAACGTCTAGAAGGATACAAAAGAATCATCCGAAGTCACAGATCATGGGTGATAAAAATGCTAGTCATAACAAGAAGACAATTACCAGGAGTTGAACAAGCCCTACTCTCAATAGTTGAACCCAAGAACTTTACAGAAGCCAACAAAAGTGTTGAATGGGTCAAATCCATGAATGAAGAACTAGATCAGATTGAGAAAAATGAGACCTGGCAACTAGTCCCGATACCTAAAGATAAGAACATTGTAGGAAATAGATTTTCAAAAACAAGTTCAATCAAGATGGACAAGTAATAAGGAACAAAGCAAGATTGGTTTGTAAGGGGTATGCCCAAATGGAAGGTATTGAATTTGAAGAAACTTATGCTCCTGTAGCACGACTTGAAGCAATCACAATGTTTTTGGCACTGTCATGCCATAAAAATTTGAAAGTATATCAAATGGATGTCAATTCTACATTCTTGAATGGAGAACTGGAAGAAGAAGTATATATTGAACAACCTGAAGGGTTTCTCTTGTCAGAAAACAAAGATTATGTCTGTAAACTGAAGAAGGCAGACTATGTTCTTAAAGAAGCTCTAAGAGTGTGGTTTTCAAGACTAGATATTTACTTGAAACAACAAGGGTTTAAAAGAGGAGCCACTAAAAGTAATATTCACCTAAAGATTGAAGCTAAAAATATAATCATTGTTGTTGTCTCTTGGGAGTAGTTCCTAAATATTGAAGATAAAAATATGATCATTGTTCCACATTGGGGGTAGTTCCTTTACAAAATCACTAAGAGGAGGAAGAGCAATCTCAGGGGGATATATGTTGATAGGGGGAGTTGTCAGAAAGTAGAAAGATAGGAAATCCTATATCAAAATAGGTACAACATGTTATATTTTTATCATTCAAGCTAGCATTATATTAGGATCTTTAACTGAGAGAATAACAAGCACAACAATCAAACACAAGAGACAATAGACACAAAGATTTTCCTTGGGGAAAACCATAAAGGAGAAAATCCTGCAACTTCCTCAAAGATAGAATTAGCACCAAAAGAAAAACCCCAAAATGGTAAGATGATATCTCGATAGTAGTAGTCTCTCTCTCTCTCTTGTCCCAGCAACTTCTTCTCTCTCAGTTATGCGCTACAACTGAGTGTGCATGAATGTGTGATAAATAGAGAGACTCACTCTCTATTTATACTAATTCCTAACTTGACAATAAATCACTAGGGCTGACTTATCTAGGAGAGTCTAATAAACCTAGGGCCCCACAACTGCAGGGAATTTAAACCTTGATCAATAGGAAGGGTTACCCTCTATGAATTTAAATGACTTGTTTGCATTTTTGAATCTTCCGATAGGAACATCGGGGCATGACATGACTCAAAAACATTACAGACACTTCCCAGAATAAACATCAGGGTACAATACATAAAATATACAAGTGAATACATTCCGAAGTTACAAATACATCAACACTCCCTCTTAACTAGGAAGGTATTCTCTTGACACAATTTATCAGCACAAGTCTTCTTCTCTGTATCCATTGGATCATCATCAATGGATCTGAATCATCACTTGATCTAGATCATCACTGCTGGATCATCATCACTGGATCTAGATCATCACTCGATTTGGATCATCACTGGGTCATCATTACTGGTGCTATCTCTCGATTCTTCTCATCATAGGAAGTTCTACAGATCTATCCCTTTTTCATGATGGTTGTAGGCCTAGCCTCCATGTAGGTCTTCTTCAGTACTTATATCTGAACCTAAGTCAGAATGGCCCACCCAGCACTTACATCTGACCATGAGAGGAACACATCCAACAACCATGTCAGAAAGGCCCACCCAGCACTCACATCTGACCATGGGAGGAACCCGCCTAAGAACCATGTCAAAAAGGCCCAGCACTCACATCCGATCATGGGAGGAACAAATCCAAGAACCATACCGGAAAGTCTCACCACTCACATCTGATCATGGGAGGAACACATCCAAGAACCATACCGGAAAGGATCAACACTTATATCTGACCATGGGAGGAACACATCCAAGAACCATGTTAGAAGGGATTAGCACTTATATCCAGCCATGTGGGGAACACATCCTGCATCCATGCTATAAGGGATCTTCACTTATATCCAGCCATGTGGAGAACACATCCTACATCCATGCTAGAAGGGCTCAACACTTATATCTGATCATGTGGGAACACATCCCACAGTCTCCTCAGAATGGATCTGCACATATATCTGATCATGTGGGAACACATCCCACAGTCACATCAGAATGGCTCTGCATTTACATCTAATCGTGTGGGAACAAATCCCATAGTCACATCAAAATGGCTCTGCACTTACATCATATCATGTGGGAACACATCCCACAGTCACATTAGAATGGCCCTTAGCTCCAGGCTGAGTATTCCTGGTAACTGAATAGGTGCCTCCATTCTCCCAGAGAATGGCCTTCAACACTTATATCGGATCATGTGGAAACACATCCCATAGTCACTTCAGAATGGCTCAGCACTTACATCTAACCATGAAAGGAACCAATCCTCTCACCATGTCAGAATGGCTCATGGACTCATCACTTCCCCTTAGAGGGAACCTCGATCTGGAGAACACCAAGCTTCTCCCTGAAGTACTCAAACTTCACTCTGGCCAATGGTTTAGTCAACACATCAGCTATTTGTTCATTCGTCACAACATATTGGAGCTTCAATGCTCCTCTCTACACTATATCCCTAATATAGTGATATTTGATCTCGATATGTTTCTACTTGTCATGGAACACTAGGTTCTCAGACAACTTCACACAACTCTGGTTGTCGCAATATATACAAGTAGCATCCAACTGGAGATCAAATAAACCAGACAGTAGCTTCCTCAACCATACTATCTCACAACTAGCTGAACAAGTTGCGACATAATCTGATTTCGCTATACTCAGTTCTACGCAAGACTGTTTCCTGCTAAACCAAGAGAACATACATGATCCCATACTGAAGTAGCACCCTGAAGTGATCTTTCTATCGATGGAACTTCCTGCCCAATATAAATCAAAATAGCCTTCCAGGTTAATCTTCTAATCAGCCTTATACTTGAGCCCATAATCAATTGTACCCTTTACGTACCTCAAAATATGCTTTGCAGCAATCAAGTGAACATGTCTCAGATCTGTCAGGAACTGGCTCAAGGTGTTCACAACAAAGAAAATATTTGGTCTTGTATTCGTCAGGTACATCAAGGACCCAATCATCTGATGATACATTGTAGCATCAACCGTATCTGATGAAGCATCACTTAGAAGCTTCAGATTCGATGCCATGGGTGTGGTCATGGCCTTGTAGTCCATCATCGCAAACCTCTTCAAGATATCTAGTGCATACTTCCCTTGTCCAAGGGAGATTCCATCTGCATTCTACCACACCTTCATGCTAAGAAAATAGTGCATCATACCCAAGTCCTTCATTTCAAACTCAACAGCAAGCTTCCTCTTTGTATAAGCAATCAACCCATCCATACCTGTTACAAACAAATCATCTACATACAACAGGAGTATCACTGGGTTCCCATCTTCAACCTTGTAGTAAAGGTTGGAATCTGCTTTACTTTTGGTAAATCCCAAACTGGATAGGAAGCTATCAATTCTGTCATACCATGTCCTAGGTGCCTATTTCAAACCATATAGTTATTTCTTCAATTTACACACATGAGTCTCCCTGTCATGTGTCTCAAAACCGAGTGGATGCTCCACATACACTTCCTCTTCCACTACACCATTCAAGAAAGAAGTCTTGACATCCATCTGGCGTATCTTCCATTTCATCACTGTAGCCGTAGCAAGTACCGATCTGATGGAAGTGTATCTAGATACAGGTGCAAACGTTTCTTCATAATCTATTCCTTCTTTCTAGTAGAAGCCACGAACCAAAAATCTTGCTTTATATTTTTCTATGATGTCGTCTACAATGTGCTTGATCTTGTAGATCCATTTGGAAGTTACAATATACTTTCCCTTTGGTCTAGGGACAACATCCTAGACATCATTCTTCATGATTGATTAATACTCTTGGATCATAGCATCCTTCCATTCTTTCCTTGCTACTGCTTCTTCATAGTTGGAAGGTTCTTTATCGATGAAGTCACATAATATGGCTACACAACCGGAGCAAGACCTGGTTCTTTTCCTTTCTCTATGATTTTCTTCTGGAGCCCCATATCTTTCTACACCTTGGATAGCTTCTCGTACCCAAGCAGGTTTCCTCTTGTGAGGATTCTTCTCCTAACGTGGATCTACAGGTTCTTGAGGTTCTTCTATTTCTCGATCTTCTTCTTGAATTTCTTCGTTCATGGTTGTGTCATGAATTCTGGGTACTTCTATTTCTTCAAGTTCTTTAGCAGGTCTCTTTCTGGATTTGTTGTAAGCTGAGTCTTCGTCAAATGTTATGTCCCTGGTGATGTCGATCTTCTTGAATCCTAGGAAGTATGTTCTATAAGCCTTAGAGCTTTCAGAGTATCCCACAAATATACCCTTCCTTCCTTAAGGATCTAACTTTGTCCTATTTTCTTTCGGAATGTGTATGTACACTGGACAACCGAATATTCTGAGATGGTTGACTTCTAGTTTCTTGCTGGAAAAGACTTCTTCAGGTGTCTTCTTCTCCAGTACTCTGTGTGGAGTACAGTTCTGTACATACACCGTTGTTTTGGCAGCTTCTGCCCATATATGCATGGGAAGATATTGATCATGAAGCATGGCCCTTTCAACTTCCATGATCGTTCTAGTCTTCCTTTCTACAACCCCATTCTATTGTGGATTATATGGAGTGCTTAAATACCTCTTAATCCTTGAATCTTTGCATAATGTTTTGAATTCATTTGATGTGAATTCTCCACCATTATCTGATCGAAAGGTTTTGATCTTGTTTTTTGTATGGTTCTCGATCAAGGCTTTGAATTCCTTGAACTTGTTGAATACTTCATCTTTGTTCTTCAAGAAGTATATCCATGTCTTCCTAGAAAAATCATCAATAAAAGAAACATAGTATACATACCCTATTAATGAACTAGATGATGTCAGACCGCATACATTGGAGTAGATGATTTCCAAGATTCCTTTTGCCTTGCTCTCGCTACCTGGAAATGTCTTCTTTGTGTTCTTTCCTTTCGCACATCCTTTGCAAACACCATCATGTTTTTCCTGAATTTCTGGAAGACCTTCAACAGCTTTGCTTGCAAGTGGTAGTGCTTTGTAATGCACATGATCAAGCCTTCTATGCCAAATTTCATTTGGTTGTACTGATTCATGAACCAAAGCTTCTTCTGGTTGGCCCTTCAATTTGTATAGACCTTCTTCGTGTTCCCCAATCACTACTGCATCATCAATAGTCTTTCCCTTTGGCCACACGAGAACTTGGCCATCTACAAATGCAACCCTCATGCATTTTGCATCCAATGAAGATATGGAGAGGAGGTTCTTAATAAGTCCTGGTACAAACAAGATATCCTTCATCATCATAGACTTTCCAGAGTCTAGCTTATAGGAGGATTCCCCACTACCTTTTATTGGATACTGGTATTCATATCCAAGTTTCACCTTGTGGGGTGATTCATGTTCTGATAGTTTCATAAAGGATTCTTTGAATCCCGTCAAATTTTTGGAAGCCCCACTATCTATAATCCAATCATTGCTTCCATGTGTGATGTTTCCCATGAGAGAAAAAATCAAGACATATTCTTCATCACTTGAAGAATCATGACTTTCTTGCTTGATTCTCTTTGTGGAAGGTTCATCATCTTCTGTAGCATGAGCATGATGTATTCTCTTGTTTCCCTTCTTCTTATGAGAGTTATTTTTGTTTCTTGGACAATCTTTGGCAAAGTGTCCTCTTTCATCACATGTATAACATCTGAATTTAGATAAATCTCTTCTAGTATTATCTTTCTGGTGGAAGTGCATACCTTTGGGGTGATGAGAGTTTCTTCTGATTTTCTTGGAGTGTACTGTAAGATCTTGATCTTCACTTCCCATCTTCTCTTCTCAAGCTACTATCCGATATTCTTCTTGTGAGCATTCTTCCCACAGTCTACTGAAATTGACAAGCTTCTTTCTGGCATATATCCCTTGAATAAATGAGTCCCATTATCTAGGGAGACCATTCAAGGTGGTAATCACAATTTCTACATTCTCCACTTCTTCATCTACTGATTCAAGTTGTTCCTTGATTTGAGAGACTCTTGAAAAGTAAGACTGGATGGTTTCTATATTTTGGATCTTTACATTCTTCAATTGGTTTCTCATATTCATCTTTCGATTTATGTTCTTCCCTTCAAACAGTTTGGTCAGGGCATCAAACATAGCTTTAGGTGTCTTTAGGGAGGACACCTATGGTATGAGGTAATCCTTGATTGAATCAGCAATAATCCTCTTAGCCATGACCAATTTCTTCTTGTGTAAGGCCTTAGCCAATCTCTTTCTGGAACTAGAACCTATTCATTGATGTAAGAGTCCAACTCATTTTCTTCCAGGACCAAGGAGATCCTATACTTCCAAGCTCGAAAGTTATCAGCTCCCTCAAGCTTTTAATAAAGCTTGGTATGATGAGACATCTTAAAAGAGAAATTTAAAAGGAAATGAAAAATATTTAGATCTTACCAGGTCAAGATGTGGGAACTGGATCTTGAGCTGAATTTCTGTAGAGCTAGTTCAAGAGAAGATTAGGGTTTGAATTTCTCGGAGTTATGCCCAACTAAAAACTTTGATCTTGATCTCTAAAATTCAATTTTGAGGAGGAGATCAATCTAGCCCTGGGCTCACTCAAAAATTCCACTTCTGTGGAAAGCCCTAATTTTCGGCAGCAGTGTCGGGTCAAAAACTTAAAATGCTGAGAATTAGATTCTGCTTCAACAGAAATATGCTCCCTGGAGAGGAGAGTCAGCCCAACCTTCTTTTGCTGAAAATATGCGGAGAGAGATCCAAAAAATAGGAAGCCCTAGTTTCCGCAACTGCATAGTGTCTTCTTCTCAGCTTAGCTCTGATACCATGTTATATTTTTATCATTCAAGATGGAATTATCTTAGGATCTTTAACTAAGAGAATAACAAGCACACCAATCAAACACAAGAGACAATAGACACAAAGCTTTTCCTCGGGGAATCCATAAAGGAGAAAACCCTGCAACTTCCTTAGAGATTGAATCAACACCAAAAGAAAAACCCCAAAACAGTAAGATGATCTCTCGACAACAGTACTCTCTCTCTCTCTCTCTCTCTCTCTCTCTCTCTCTCTCTTGTCCCAACAACTTCTTCTCTCTCAGTTATGCACTACAACTGAGTGTGAGTGAATGTGTGATAAATAGATAAACTCACTCTCTATTTATACTAATTCCCAACTTGACAATAGCGCACTAGGGCCGAATCCTATAGGAGAGTCTAATAACCCTAGGGCCCCACAACTACTGGGACTTTAACCCTTGATCAATAGGAAGGGTTACCCTCTATGACTTTACATGACTTGTTTACATTATTGAATCTCCTGATAGGAAAATCAGGGCATGACATGACTCAATTACATTATAGATACTTCCTGGAATAAACATCGGGGTACAATACATAAAATATACAAGTGAATACATTCCAAAGTTACAAATACATCAACACAACATTGGCATAACAGGTTATCCTTTGTCATTGTTGTCAAAGGGGGAGAATGTTTAGAGGTTTCCATCAATGCCAAAGGGGGATATTGTTGAGTATATAGTTTTCATTGATGTCAAAGGTGTTCACGAATGACAAAGGAATAACTAGTAGATATGATGGCAGGACAAACTCAGTGAACTACTAAGGTAGTGATGGCATGCCATGGCATAGTTTAGGATGTGGCATGACACATATGATGACATGGAATATGATGGTGTCCTAATGATGATGTCATAAAATTTCATTTATAACAAATGCAATGGATGAGATGGACATGGATTATAAGACAACATGAATGACTGATTTGAAGAATTCCAAGACAGTGTCGAGAGTATGATGTAAACAATGGTTAATGAAACAAAGAATGAAGCTCGAGTGGAAGTAGAGATATAGTATGAATGACAAAGCTGGTTATACAAATGAAGAGTGGAACTACAGAAGAGTGAAATGAACGAGAGATAGAGTATATGTAAGAATCAAAGAAGAGAAATACTATATCTGTGAGAGTGTTTATAAATTCTTCAGAGAAACTATATCTGCTAGAGTGTTTATAAATTCCTTATACTTAGCAGCATGATGAAATTCTCTATGTATATAAATCTTCAAAACTGTTAGAAATAGTTGCAAGGGATTTCCGCAAAGAAATAATGCATATCCACAATCGTGAGATCCGCATTCGATCTAAAATCTATGGTAAGGAAGCATCCTGCACGAGATCCGAATATTAAGGATAAGTTCTGCAACAATCAAGATCGGATGGCTTATATTATTCCCACACTAGATTCGACGGTTAAGGATTAATTCCGACAGTTAGGAAAAAAATCCAAACTTCTGCAAAAGATCAATATTGGACGACTAAGATTAGTTCAGATAAAAGAGATCGATGGTGCGGAAGAAAAAATGTGGAAATAACATTTGAAGATTATATGAACCTGCAATTCCGAAGATCGAAGTTCGAGAAAGACTCCACAAAAGATCGATGATGCGGAAGAAAAATTGCGGAAAGAAGCTTGCAGAAAGAAGCTTGTAGAAAGGAGCTTGCATAAAGAAGCTTGCGGAAAGGAGCTTGTGAAAAGGATCTTGCAGAAAGTTGAGATACGATTTGATGCAATGTTACGTTTTCGCATCCTGCATCCCGTATCTCGCAATCTGTAGATCGACGTCCATGGAGAAGCCCAATGGAGATGAACGGTGGGGAATCGTTGAAACAAAAACCTGGTGCATAAATACGATTTCAAGAAGAAATCTGTACAGTAGATCAATGTTCTGGAGAGATTCAAACATAATATAGACGGTCCAGATTGTATATGGAGAAGAAGATTGTGAAAGCACTAGAAAACGTTAAGTCGAGCTATGGAAATGAATTCTGAGGTGCTGAATGAATGAAAGGGTGCGGAAGAATGTTCTGGTTCGATATTTACATGTGGTAAATATTTCCTACAATCCTTACAAGTGATTCCCAAAAGTATGAAGAGATTATATGCCATTATTGGAATAGTATCTGATAGTTTTAATTTTAATAATTAAATGTTTATAAACAAAATTATGATAAGTGTGATTATCATATTTGAAAGGGCATGTTTGTGAAAGGGTGTGTTTCCAGAATAATACATCCATGAGAAACGTGAAGATATTTATATGCAGAAGTATGATTTAGAGAAATGGTCTTGGAGTCCACATCAAAAAATTAGAAACAAATACCAGTGGGTGTGACAGAGAATGGACAGCAAAGAAATCTAGCATATTACAGAAAACATATTAGGGTGGCAGGGTGGCGCTTGGGTAGGAAACAGGCCTATAGGGGGTTGTTTCCTTCTTCCAGCAGAAGATGGTAAATAGGGTGTAGGAGCATCCTGTCAGTCGTAGCTGACAAAACAGGGTGTTGTAGCATCCTTTCAATAGTTGCTAATAAACTAGGGGGTCATATCCTCCTTCCAGTGGTAGTTGGTAAATAGGGTGTTGTAGCATCCTTTCAGTAGTAACTGATAAACCGGGGGGTCGTAGCCTCCTTCCATTAGTTTCTTGTAAATAGGGTGAATACCATCCTTGTCTGTAGTAGCCGAAAAAAATATTTGTAAATAACAATTTTGTAGTAATAGGACGTATTGGTGGTTTACCCTATTGAGATTCCACGTTAAAATTGTGTTATGTGTATTCTTGTTGTTATGTGTTGTTGATGATAGATTTAAAAAGTGGTTAAATTAATAAAAAGATAACAATACTAATTCACGCCCCCCTCTCAGTATTGACCAATAAACCAACAAACCAAAGCGAACAATATTTATCTTAAGTAAATCATGGTTAACCAAATTCAAGCATTGTCAAGCATTCCCATAGTGAATTCAAGCATTCCATAATCAAGCATGGTGCAATAAAGTCAAGCATTCCCATAGTGAACCATAATGCACTAAGTCAAGCACGTTGCATTAAAATTAAAGTCAACCATAGTCAACTATGTTTAAACTTGGATCAGTTATACTAAAAATTGCTTAGCCATGGTCAAACATGGTTCATGATGTTTAATTATGTTTGGCATTCTAATATCTCTTAAAATATAGTTACTTAACCATTCTCAACCATGCTTAAATTGATTTATATTTTCTTGTTCTTATTATTAATATTTTCTTTATTGATATAATTTTATGTATTCTTATTATTTCATTTTTTCTATTAGTATTATTATTTTCATTCTTTATTTATCTTATTGATACTTCTATTTTTTTTATTAATTTATTATATTTGTAATATTTATTATTAATATATTTTTAGTATTTAGCATTATTATTAAATTATTATATGATCTGTTATTACCAGAGTTTGCACCTAGACTATATAGGTTCAAAGTGTAGAGGATCTTAAAATTGCTTAATGGATTACTATGTTTGTAAGATTATACAAATATAAGTGAAATAGAGATAAACCTAACATATCCCAAATGACTAGACAATGGATATATAAAAATTATAAACTATGAGAGAAAGATTACGAGTATGAGTTTATATAAGGAGTGAATAGGTTTTGTTTAGATCAATGATAAACTTACAAATTATTCATAAGAATATAGGTATAGGAAACATCTATCCAAGGAACATAATTATGAATAAAAGGTTTAAACAAAACATAACATTTATCATTTCAAATTTTAAAAAAAAACTGGCTCATCTCGAATATAATCATTTCAAAGCATTCTTTATATAAACAGAAAATGAAAACATGCCTGCAAGCTATAATAGTAGTCTGGTCTCCACCATTCCTAATTCATTTACATTGTTTACCATTACATCTTATATACAAACTGTTTCAAACCTGAATTAGTTTGAGATCCATATTTTATGGATCTGAATAACCAAAAATAGACAATCTGATTATCGTTCATTCTATATCAAATGACTTCAAAATATAAGCTCGACATCTAATACTAACAGTTGTATAAACATTATCTAACACTAACAGTTGTCTAATCATTATTTTTTATCAAGTCTATATAGAAAGTATGACCTGGCTCTTGAGCTCAATTCATTCAAAAATACCTATAGTTTCCTAGTTGCTTCAGCTATAATAGTTAAACCATCCAACGCTTGATATCTCCTCTCCAGTCAAGATTTCTCTACCTCCATATCTCGAATCCTATCTTGAAGTTCTTTGTTTTGATTTACAAGCTCCTCATACTCCTGCTGTGTAGCCATTTTTCTCCTCAAGACCTCGCTAGACACTGTTATAAGTTGTTGGTAATTTGCATCTATTTCTTCCAAGTCTTCTCGTAACCTTATGTTAGCAATCATTAATTTTTCATTTGAATCATTGAGATACCTATTTTTCTCTTTAAAAGAGTGCAAAGACTTTTTTAATAACTCAACCTCTGATATTGATTCCATTTTTTCAAATGTACAACATCCTCAGTCTATGAAGGATTCAAACCTGAACCAACCTCAAACTCAAATACCTTTTGTTTACCCTTGCAGATATTTTTAATCACATCTGTCATATGCATTAATTCTTTTTGAATTTTCGCTAGGGTTTGTTCTTCTACTTGATAATATTCCTATGCAGCTTATAAATCTTCCTCACTAGAATAAAATTCTATAACAGTTACAAAATTCTTTTGAAACTTAGGGTTTAAGATTGCTTTCATGTTCATTCTCAACTTGTTTTTTATCTAGTCTTAGGCCTCCAACCGTTTTCAATATTGTTTGTAATAGGATCTTCATCCTGTTTTGAATTGAATTAAAACTCCTCAACCATTACAATATCCCCAATATCCCTAGCAGTATCTGGAGCCATGACTTATTCTTTTTTAAATTCAACAGTTAGCTTTCTATGTACTTCAATTCTGGATATGTTTGTCATAGACATAGTATGCCATACCTCCGGTGCTTATTTGTCTCCAACTTCAGCCACCATAGTTTTACTCCTTCTGTATTGTCTTCGTATCCCTTCATCATCATGATCTTAAGTTTTGGGCTCAAAACCAAACCAAAAAATGAAATGTTTCTAGGATTTATCAGTTTTTCCCATTTTAGAAGTTATCAACAGATTAATCAAACCATAATAAAATACTGAATGAATACTATGATCTGGTTAATTTCTTACCTTCATAATCATCTTTTTATGCTGTTAAATAGGTAAAAGGGTGAGTTTAATTTGGATTCCCCATTTAAATGCAACAAAAATATTAAGTGATATATGAATACAATTACAAACCATCCTTCACAAGTTATATAATTTTGAACAACATTTAAAATGTCTCTCCATTTAGGATTGACCCTATTTAAATGAATTCCTTTTCTCCAATCTAACTTCTCAAAACCAGAAAACAGAAACCGAATGAGGTCAACTTCAAGCAGATGCTTCTTAAACCATTTTCACCTTCGGATGGTATGCCAATGGCCTCTGCAATGGTAAGCTCATCTAACCTAAAGGTTAGGGTTTGAAAATCCACCACATAATACTTATAATTGTTCACAAAGGCATTTGTTACATGGAAATTATAACCCTTCAATCGTTCACACAAGGAAACCAATCCTGCAATCTTCATCATTTCTGCACCTCTGGGAAATTCGTCAATCCATTTTATATTATCTGGTTCCAATCTACATATTTTTCCACTAATATTTTTAACTACTACCATCACAATATGGAGGCTACGCTAGCTCGTATTCATGTTCAAAACATTTCAAACAACAACAATCTATGCATAGGAAAACCGACTAATAGTCCTGTAGGGTTAGTTGAAATATGATTTTAGATCCATGCACTTTGAAAATATCGAAAGCCTATTTGTACATTCATGGCATAATTAGATTGCACTCCTTCATTGACATGCATCCCATGCTACTGTCAGTCTCATTATGAAGAAGGATTGTTTTCTCAAACACAGGTCCCATGCATTTCATTTTCCCATAATACGTTTACATGTGGAAACAATCCGACAACACCGACATATCCTCTATTATTCAATGTGCTTTTGGTATGTACCAAGACTATAAGTGAAGTATAATAAATATTTAAACACTTGAACCTTCATCATGTAAAAGAAAAACTTGATTTTATTTGTTGGAAAATGAACCTACTTATACATTGGGAGACTATGCATTATTTCAATAACGAACTTGAGAACTTGAAATATTAATGAAAATGAGCCTTATTTGTTTTAATAAATAAAACAATGATAAAATAACATTTTTAAAGAACCTAAGAACTAGGGTAAAACTAAAGTAAACCAAGATTCAAAGATGAACTTAGGTAAAACTAGGGAAAAATGGTCTTCTAGGAAAAAATATCTAAAGTAGAACTAAGATACAAATCTAGAGATAACATCTAGATCCAATTGCGGATACAACTCTCCTTGTGAGGATTTAAGAACATCTTGACCATGTGCCTTTAGAAAACCTGCTAGAATTATACCCCTGAAATCAAACTGCTTTATTGGGCTGGAGTCTTATATATATAAACGATAATGATATATACAATGAATATGTACCTAATTTTAGTATGTATGGAAATGTTTCAAGAAACACCCATTTACTGGGCCTACAACCTCATCCCCATCCATATTTTGTAAGACAAAAGTGTTATTCCTCAAAATCTTAATTATTGTAAAAGGTGCCGGCAACAAATTATCAAATTTTCCATGCTTACCTTTTTCATAATTTTGTGCATCCCATCTGAGAACTACATTACCAACTGAGAAAGTGTCTTTCTTGAACTTTTATCAAAACTTTCCTTTCCCTTCTTTTTGTAATTTTCATCTTTTTCACTATTGTTTTTCTTTCTCACCGCAACTTGACTATATGAAACATCCTTCTTTTCATTTCATCAGGTTCCTCTTCTACATATTACAAAAACTTGATTACTGGAAACTTAGTTGGACAGGAAATATTGCATAAACTCCATAAACAAGTTGAAAAGGTGATGTTCCAATGGATTTCTTTACAGCTACCCTGTCTTCCCAAAGAGCATATTTTAATTAAATATCCCAAGTCCTTTTATTTTCAAATAACATCTTTTTATTACTATTCACAATATTCTTATTAGTGGATTCTGCTAAATCCATTCCCACGAGGGTGATAAGGTGTGGAATGTTTTAATATGATGTTATTTTCTTCACAAAAAATTACCATATTCTTGGACTTAAAGGATGGAGCATTATCAATTACTAACTTCCTTGGACAACCAAATCTACTCAGAATATTATCTTGAAGAAAACTGATAATGACTTTATCTGTTGCTCTTCTTGTGGGAATTGCTTCCACCCACTTGGTAAAGAAATCAATGGTTATAAAAATAAACTTGTGTTGGCCACTGGAAGCAGGATAAATTTATCCTATAAAGTCTAAACCCCATTGTTGAAATGTAGCATTTACTGCAATTGATTTTAAGGGTAAATACTGCAACTTGTGCTTAGCTGCAAATTTATGACATTCATTACAAGCCTTGACATGGAGATATATATCTATAAAAAGAGTGGGCCAATAGTAACCCGCTCTTAAAATATTAAATGCAGTTGCCTACCAATACTTATTTCCCCCACATGCACCCCCAAGTAATTATCCAGTAACAACATAAGCCTCTGCTCTATCTAAACATTTAAGCAATATGCCTCCAGGATCTTTCCAATATAAAACTTGATAAATCAAAACATATTTCAAATCTTTAAGTTTTAATCATCTATATTCATTCTTATTCAGATATGGAGGACATTGTAAATAGAGAAGAAAATAAACAATTTTCTCATACCATGGAGAATCAAGATACCTGTTATAAATCTTATCTTTGTCATATTCTATTGATGCATCATGTATTGTCTGTTTAGTCAGCATATGAATATCTAAAACTTGACAATTTGATTATGCCAAAAGTTTTTCTAGACCTTGTCCCTTTACCAATTTGGTAGGCTTAATATCAACATTATACTCCATGATTTTAACTATTCATCTTCCTGTTTTTCCCTCACTTTCAGGAGGCACCATGATTTCCTTAACTACTATGTTAGGAACATACGCCAAAATATTAGAAAGAAAAATATAAATCCTAAAGAATTTCAGAGGCTTGACTAATGGATAGGCTTGTTTCTCCATCGTGCTATACTTTAACCTTGAATCTCTCAAGGTTTTGCTAAAGAATGAAATTGGTCATTCTAAACCATCCAAATTCTTTTGTAATAAAACAACAACTATAGTATATTCATATGCAAATGAGAAAATTGAAAATTCTTTAGCAAAGTGAGGACTTATTAAAACTGGTGCTTCTATAAGTGCTTGCTTTATTTTTTCAAATGAAGCTCTAGCCTTAGATGACCACTTAACTTCTTTGTCTTTCTTAAGAATTTCAGTGATTCGTTTGATCATTTCTGCAAATTCAGGAATAAACCATCTTAAGAAATTTATTTTTACAAGGAATGACTGAATTCCTTTCTTATTTCTAGGCATGCTGATTTTCAAGATGGCCTTAAGCTGTTCTGGATCAATTTTAATTCCTTCAACGAAGACTATATAACCTAAGACCTTAAATTTTTCCATAGCAAATGAGATTTTTTAGGATTTAAAGATAATCCATATTTGCTTCATTTAAGAAAAGTTTGTTTTAAATGTTTTAAATGCTCATCATCAGATTTAGACAATATTGTTATGTCACCTAAATATATGACCACAAACTTGTCTTTTTCACCAATGAAAGTTATATCCATAGCTCTTTGAAAGGTAGACCCTACATTCATGAGCCCAAACAACATCTTATCATACATAAATATCCACCAGGGAGTTGTAAAGATTTTCTTTTCCCTATCCTCTGGATTTACTGCAATCTGATTTCAACCAAAGAATACATCACTCATAGATATCCTCTGGGAACCCACCACTCTCTATAAAATTTGATCAATCTTGGGAAAGGGATCATTATCTTTAAGGGAACATCTGTTCAAATTATAGAAATCCATGCATAATTTGATTTGTCCATTTTTATTATGTATTGGTACCAAATCTTCTATCCAAGATGAATATTTGGGAGGTATACTAATTTTTGCATCTAACAACTTTTTAACTTCTTTTTCAATGATTGGAAGTAATGTTGGATTAAGTCTCCTAAGCTTTTGTCCAAAAGGCTTAGTATTTGGCTTTAGAAGAATCTCATGCTGAATTATGCTAGTATTGTAATTTTTCAGATCTTCATATGACCAAGCAAATATATCAACAAATTCTTTTAGTAGCTTGATGTACCTATTTCTCTCCTTTTATGAAAGTGTCTTAAATATCTTAATCATTTTAGGCTCATTTTCAGAACCAATATTATAACTTAAGACATATTCTTCAATATATTATACTATAGGTTTTAATAAAGTATCACCCTTTGAAAGTAGTCTTTCAAGAGGTACAAGCCCTTTATGAATAAAATTCCCTTTTAATTCAACTATTTCATGATTTCCAATTGAATTGTTTGTGCATGAACTTATTTCATTCCAATCAATATCTTGATCCTCATCACTCAATGAATTAAAAAAAAATCGTTTGTTAACTCCAGAAATTCTTTAAGTTCCTGATCATCATGAAAAACTTTCCAATGTTTAATATTATCTGGAATTGAGGGTTTGTATCTTACTTCAATTGGATACTTAAGATGAGTTAACTTTGGAACTTTAAAATAAGCTTCAACCAAATCCAATGAATCTGTTGTTTGATTATGGTCTCTTGGAATATAAGTTATGTTGAAAGATAAGAATAAATTATCAATCAAATCCCATACCTCATTTCGGTATACTTCCAACAAAGACTGTTTAACCTGATATACGTCCTTTACTTGCAGTACTATTAACTCGAAGTCACCAAATATAGTAAGTTGTTGAATTCCTAAATCTTTTGCAGCCCTTAATCCAAGAATTAATGACTCATTAAAAAATATTATTTGTTGTTTGAAATTCCATCTTATACATCAAAGAAATAATCTCACCTCCAAGAGAAATAAGTATCATACATGCTCCTTCTCCTTATTTACATGATGAACCATTGGATTACATTTTCCACAAATAATATTGATCTTTTATCTTAGGTTGTTCTACATGGTTCTTATCAACCTGTAAAACACACGTAGTACCATCATTCAAATGCAACATGCAAGCACCAAAATCTTCTTGAACTAAATAAATTGGATGATTTGTTGGATTTTTATTATCGCTGGCCAGATATGAAAGCTAAACTTCTCTATAAAGTCTTTTGTGCTCACCTCGAAATACTTGTATGGTAGCATAAGAAAGATCCATTTGAATGGTTCCTCCTACCTCATTTTCCCAACATCTTGATAATAACATACCAAAATTAGGAGAAATATCAGTGATGACTACATCCATGAGTACACTTTTCATGGGAAATTGTGTAAGACTGACTACCATATCTTTAATGAATCCAATACATTTACTGCTCTAGATTCAAAAGCATAAAGATTATGGTATTGTTTAGTGATAGCAAGCCCTAATGCTTCCATGACTGCCTTGGGCATGAGATTATGAGAGGCACCAGAATCTAGAAGGCAGTTTTGCAGTATCTGATCATGAATTGTGAGTGTGATATAAAAGTGAGGAGGGTAATCAGATTTATCATCTAGTTGATCAAATGTTTTGGAACAAAATATACTGGTTGGATTTTGATCCTACAAATTTATCACATTTGAAGGGATAGGAGTAGTTGAAGAATTCAGGATTTTAAGAATAGGCTCCCTGTATGACTTATTCCTAACCAAATCAATTAAAGGAATATGAATCCTGATTTTGCTAATTTCATGTTCCAAATTAAAATCAGCAACTCTACCTAGTTATTCTGCTTCTATAATTTTATTCCCATCTCTTTGTTTTTCATGTTTTTCCTCAAAAGATAAACTTTCTTTAATATGAACATTCTTTACCTTCTTTTTGCCTTGTGCTGCTTGCTTCATTTCCGACCTAAGACCATATGACTTCTGCTGCATCTCTTGGTAAATCTCTGGTATATATGATTCTTGTTCAAAATAATATGTTCCATGATAATCATCCATCTTTGCATAGTGATATTCAACCTTAGTAAAAAATTGAGAAGAAGAAACATCATCTAATTTATCAATATCAGGTTCTAAATATTCAACTTCCATTACATTTACTTCATAAGACTCATCATCCTGTATCATATTATTTTGGAAACGAGGCTGAATTTTTTGATCATCATTGTTTCTCCTATCTCTAGGAAAAAACATAGGATTGAATGTTCTTCTGAACTGATTAGGATTTTTATTGTCATTATCCTAGACAAGCTTATTTTGACTCTTATTCTCCATTTCCATCCTACTGAGTTTTGCATACATACTTTTGATGAGTTTGTCATATCTTCTATTTTATATCTATTATTTTTGTCCCTGAAGTAGATGGGGACATGTTCTTTTTCTTTTTTTCTAGTTATCTTCTTGATAATCTAACTTAACTCTCAATTTTTTTGCTGCCATCAAATTGGATTCTACCTCTAAGGTTGCTTCTTGCATATTTACTAAGTTATTGGCTCTTCTTTCCATTAGCAAAAGAGAGAATTCAACATCAAATGAATTAACATAGGTTAGCTTTGTAGAAGTCTCTGTAGGATTGATCTCTGCGGGAATTTTATTATACATTTTGTTAAAACATTTAGTAAAATAAGTAATTGTTTCCCCATGCTTCCTTTTGAAAGCTCCAAAATCAGTAATATAATAAAGATAATATTTGGTGTCTCCCCACTGCCTCATAACTATTTCTTCCAAGGTATTTATTCCATTAACTCATTTTGGGGGCAGTTCTCTAAATCACTTCATCACCTCTCCATCTAGGCTTTGAACAAAAAATATCATCCACACATCCTGATGTTCTATCTTATGGTTATCAGCATAACTGAAATAAGCATTCCAATGCTCTTCTGATATAACCTCTCCCTGACCATTAAATATTGGGAGATATTTATGATAATATCCACTAGGAAGGGCATTCAAAGGATGAGGTAAGACTACAGGAGCATATCGGGAAGCTACTATAGCATCCATCCTATTAGGTGGTTGGGTTGCCATTTTTGGAGTAGTAGGAACAAAGGGTGATGGAAGTGATATAACCAAAGGTTTTGTTTGTGGTGGAGATGGTATCTTGATTCCTATTTGGCTGAGAAGAACATTGCTAGTCAAAGGTGTATAAGGTGATGTCAAATATCTTGAAGGGTCGGCATGTTCTGAACTCAAAATTTATTCTTTTATTTTTTTAGCTAATAAACGATTTGTATACACAGTAAAGCTTTCAAACTGAATGGGATTTTGAAATTCAATGATAAAAATAGACAAGTCTACATTCTCTTTTTCTTTTTCAATTGTAGGTAAGTACGAGGAAGAAGGATGATAAGTAAATTCACCTACTGACTTTGTCATTGATATATCCTGAAGAATTTATGTTGTAGTATTTAATATCTGCCTAGCTTCCCTCGACAACCTTTCTGGATTTGAAATAGGCTGATATAAAGGAGATGAAGGATTTCCCCTGGCCCATGTTTTCTTAGAAGCTACTATGAAAACTACCGGTGGAAATGTAGTCGTATAAAATTTTCTAATTTTGTTCACCTTCCAAAATCATATCAATGAAAAATTCCCAAGGAAGATTTGCTTCACTTTTGTCCCCGACAATGACGCAGAAAGATGTTATCACTAGAGTTTGCACCTAGACTGCAGAGGTTCGAAGTCTAGAGGATCTTAAAATTACTTAATGGAAGAATAGGTTTGTAAGATTACAAACATATAAGTGAAATAGAGATCAGGATAACATATCCCCAATGACTAGAAAGTAGATGTATAAACATTATAAACTAGGATAGAAGGATTGCAAGTCTGAATTTATATATGGAGTGAACAGGTTCTGTTTAGATCAATGATAAACATACAAATTATTCATAAGAATCCAGGTATAGGAAACATCTATCCAAGGAACAGAATTATCAATAAAATGTTTAAACAAAACATAACATTTATCATTTCAAATATTAAAACAAAGACTGGATCATCTCGAATATAATCATTTCAAAGCATTCTTTATATAAACAGAAAATGAAATACATGCTTGCAAGCTATAATAGTAGTCTGATCTCCACTATTCCTAATGCCTTTATATTGTTCACCATTACATATATACAAAAAGTTTCAAAACTGAAGTAGTTTAAGATCCATATTTTATGGATATGAATAACCAAAAATAGACAATCTGATTAACATTCAATCTATATCGAATGACTTCAAAAGGTAAGCTCGACATCTAATACTATCAGCTGTATAAACATCATTTAATACTAACAGTTGTCTAATCATGACTATTTATCAAGCCTATCTAGAAAGTATGACCTGGCTAGAATAGTTAAAGCATCTAATCATGACTTCTTCAACTATAATAGTTAAACCATCCAACGCTTGATATCTCCTCTCCAGTCAAGACTTCTCTACCTCCATAGCTCGAATCTGATCCTGAAGTTTATTTATTTATTTACAAGTTCCTCATGCTGCTGCTGTGTAGCCCTTTTCCTCCTCGAGACTTATTTCGACACTGTTATAAGTTCTTGGTAATATACATCTATTTCATCTGAATCTTCTCACAATACTTTGTTAGCAATCATCAATTTTTCATTTGAATCATTATGATATATGTTTTCTCTTTAAATGAGTACAAAGTCTTTTTTAATACCTCTACCTATGATATTGATTCCATTATTTCCAAATGTACTGGAATGTCCTCGGTCTCCGAAGGTTTTGAACTTGAACCAACCTCAAATTCAAATACATTTTGTTTACCCTTGTAGACATTTTTAATCACATCTGGTGTATGAAATAATTATTTTTGAATTTCTGCTGGGGTTTGTTCTTCTACTTGATAAGCTTCCTCTACATCCTATAAATCTTCCTCACTAGATGAATCTTCAATAACACTTACAACATTCTTCTGAAACTTAGGGTTTAAGATTGCTTTCATGTTCATTCTTAGCTTGTTTTTTGATCCAGTCTTAGGCCTCCAACTATTTTCAATATTGTTTGTAATGGGAGCTTCATCCTATTTTGAATTCAATGGAAAATACTAAACCATTAAATTTTCCCCAATATCCATAGGAGTATATGGATCCATGACTTCTTCTTTTGGAAATTCAACAATTAGCTTTCTCTGTACTTTTGTTCTGGATATTTCTTTCATAGACATAGTATCACATACCTCCAGTGGTTGTTCGTCTCCAACTTCAACCACCTTCCTTTTTTGACTTTTGAACTGTCTTCTTATCCCTTCATCATCGTGATCTTGGGTTTCGGTCTCAAAACTAGACCAAACAAAGAAATGTTGCCAGGATCTATCCATTTTTCCCAATTCAGAAGCTATCAACAACTTAATCAAACTATGATAAAATATTGAATGACTACTATGTTATGGGTGATTTCTTACCCACGTAATCATCTTTTCTATGCTCTTCAACATGTAATAGGGTAAGTTTATTTTCGATTCCCCATTTAAATGCAACAAGAATATTAAGTGATATCTGAATACGGTTGCAAATCGTCATTCACAAGTTATATAGCGTTGAACAACATTTAAAATGTCACTTCATTCAGGATTGACCCTATTTAAATGAATTCCTTTGATCCAATATAACTTCTCAAAACCACGCAACAAAAATCGACCGATGTCAACTTCAAACAGATGTTTCTTAAACTATTTTCCACCTTCGGATGGTATTACAATGGCCTCTGCAATGTTAACCTCATCTACCCTAAATCCACCATAGAATCCTTATAATTATTCACAAAGGAATTTGTTACCTGCAAATTATAACCCTTCAATCGTTCACACAAGGAAAACCAGCCTGCGGTCTTCATCATTTGTGCACATCTAGGAAATTCATCAATTCATTTAATATTATCTAGTTCCAATCTGTAGATTTTGCCACTAAACTTTTTAACTACTCCCATCGTGATCTGGAGGCTCTCATAGCTCATATTCCTGTTCAAAACATTTCAAACAACAACAATCTATGCAGAGGAAAAATGACTAACAGTCCTACAGGGTTAGCCGAAATATGAGTTTGGATCCATGCACTTGAAAATATCTAAAACATGTTTGTACATTCATGGCATAATTAGATTGCACTCCTTCATTGACACGCATCTAGGGCTACTATCTCATTATGAAGAAGGACTATTTTTTCAGACACACGTCCCATGCATTTCATTTTCCCTTAATATGTTTACAAGCGAAAACAATCCAACAACACCAGGATATGCTCCATTATTCAATGTGCTGTGGGTATGTACCAAGACTATAAATGAAGTACAATCAACATTTAAACACCCGAACCTTCACCATGTAAAAGAAAAACTTGATTTTATTCATTGGAAAATGAATATACTCATACATTGGGCTATGCATTAAAGATTAATGAAAATAAGCCTTATTTGTTTTAATAAATAAAACAATGATAAAATAACCCTTTTTAAAGAACCTAAGAACTAGGGTAAGTAAACCAAGATTCAAAGATAAATTAAGGTAAAACTAGGGGAAAATGGTCTTTGGTGGAAATCTAGTCAATTTGTTTTGGCAAATCTAAATTTAGAAATGTTTAAATTATATTTTTGAATCCTGCATAAATAGATTCAACACCTTAAAATACCTACTCAAATTATGGAATTTTCATACTTAATATATAATTCTGATTTTTTTTAAATTTCTGACGAAACTCAAAATAAAATAAAATAAAAATATACTAAAATAAATTGAAAACATAAAAATTTTAGACTATACCTTTAATATTTATTTATATTTTAAATAAATAAATACAATAATAATTCACCGAATTTACCTTTACATATTATTCAATAATATGATTTGTATTTATGAATGGTGTATCAACCAATTTTAAAAGTATAACTATAATTGATATACATTGATCAAAATATATAAACCATGTTAACAATTAATATGACTGGCTAGTAATAAAACATTCAATAATTTGCAATTAAATTTAGTGACAAACATCAAAGACAGAATGCCAATAAGACAATGGACGCAACCTATTACATCTCTTCAACCAGAAATTTCTATCTCAAGTGTTTTGGAAACCAAGATTCTATTTACTTTCCTTATAAAAAGAATCCTTGTAAAATCTTTTTACGATTAATTATGGTCACAATTAAGATAATTTAAAATTAATTATTAGAACATCTGATAACCAGACATTTCAATTCTTGTTTTTGTATTTGTTTTAAGCTTCACTTCAATTTTGAGTACCACAGTGACATTAGGATTTTATGAGATTAGGAAAATACACCTGGAAAACCAGCATTTAGTTGAATTTTGAACATAAAACTCAAGACTGGAAATAATAAACAGTATTTCATTGAAAACAACACCCCCCATGTTTTTATCTGACTCCAACAACAACCTATTCGTTTTGAAGACATTAACAGAGAATTATGATTTGGATTGCGGAGGAAACTTAGTGTTGGTGTGTTCGCTGCATATTGACGAGAGAATAATATGGATTGCCTTCTCCTTTGCTCATCAGATACAAATGACTTCCCTGCTCAATCACTTTTCCTTCTTGAATCACAGCAATGGAATCTGCATTCTGAACGGTAGTCAGTCGATGAGCTATCACAATACTCGTTCTCCTCACCATAATTATGTCCAGCGCCTCTTAAACAATCTGCTCCGACTGGCTGTCCAATGCGCTAGTTTCCTCGTCCAGCAGCAATATCCTTGGATTCTTTATGATCACCCTCGCTATCATAATTCGCTGCTTTTTCCCTCCCGATAACTGCATTCCTCTATCTCCGCAGTTTGTTTCGTATCCCTCCTCCAAAGAGCTGCACAAGACCAAGTTCATTTCACTGACTGGACTGGGTTCAGTATATAATATTTTAGTAACAGAGAATCTGTTTCAATTGCAACTCTTCTTAATTTATTATGTTTAAATAATTTTTTTCTGTTTCAATTTGTTGTATTTACCTTATGAATTCGTGAGCATTTGCAGCCTTTGCAGCTTCGATCATCTCGACCTCAGTTGCATTCTCTTTGCCATAGAGAATGTTATCTTGAATGCTTCCTGCAAACAGGGTGGGCTCCTGACCTACCAGAGCTATATGTTTTCTCAGACTACTGTGTGTATGACTTTTGGCCAAAAATCCATGTATGTACGCAACTTTTGGCCAAAAACCTGCGTAGACAGAGAAGACAGTGGTAAAATGCAGGCCAAGGGTCAAACTAATAAAGGGGAGTGTTAATGGATGAACATCCTATAAAATGCAACATAGAAACAAGGAGAGACAAAGAGCAAGTCAAGAATATCAAGCCCATTGTTCCCACAAACCCCAAATAAAAACAAGAAACATCCCCAGCGGAGTCGCCAATTCTGTTACGGAGAGAAATTCCTATGGCTTGGGGTACCACAACAGACAGCTTGACTCTAGAAATCAATCCTTTACAATATGCAAGAGAAATCAAATATCTAACACTAAAGGATCAAAACTCGTACCTTATTCTAGACGATTGAAGTAGATCCCCATTGAGCTTTCCAACTTCAGCTTGAATTGATGAATCACTTCCTCAACAATAAGTAAACAAGACAAGCATACTATATATATTGGTGTTAGATCTACTCTAGCATATATAATCAACAACATATAAGCATTTGAAATCATCCATGGATGAAATATTCATTCAAACATACATTATTGGACATGAAAAGATATTTCTATTAATATAAAATTAAAGATTACAATGAATACAACCTCTGTCGGCACGTCTGGGAATCGGAGAAACTAAATCCCCCACTTAGGCCTCCACCACCTCAATCCTCCATCTCTCAATAGCAAGCTCACAAGCAAAGGGCAAGCTTGGGAAGAACACTAAAGTGCTCCAAGGGACAAAGGGATGTAGACTCAAGCACAAGTTCTGGCAACAATGGACTATAGTTTCTTTGCTCTCAATTCTCTTATGCCTTCAATGTATCCAAAAGGTTCCTTATATAGCTTTTCAATGGGGTAATGAAAGGTCGAATCCGAGCAATCTCAAGGTATATGGAAGGCCAGGAGACAAGTGAGTCGGATCCATGTCAAGGAAAACTCCAAAAGGATTTGGATTTTGTACACATCCCGATGTACGTGGTTTTATAGGTCAAACCTGCGTATATACGCGATAAAGGGTTTAAATGTCGCGTATAGCAATTTTCACATATTTTTAGGGATGGTCTAGGAAACATCAAAGGACAAAAAATGGTCCAAGGGGTCTAAGGAGTCTACAGAGGGACAGGGGAAGGCCATACAAATGTGATTCACTTGGTGTGGTAAAATCTGCTATAACAGCCGTCATTATCGGGGTTCTTTTCACTTGACTCCATTTTTTATCCTCCGATGCGTTGTGTTATTGGCACCAATGAAGTTTTTGATTTGCACATGTGGAGTTAAATCTTACCTACCCCTTTAAGTGGTTTTTACCTATTGTTGTTTATATATACATGAGAGAAAGGGTTTTTTTACCACTGTTATTGATTGACTATGAGCACATTAGAGCTATAAGTTGCGATTTTATCCCATTTAAGGAATCCATTGTGATAACCGCCATCTAGAGATCACATGGCGTGTTGGGTACTGCATCCAAAACCATTGTCAATCCCAACCTACCAGGTAGGTTTTTTTCATTTACTTTCTTTCGATTGGTGGTTTGGTTGGCTTTTCAACCTATCGATTTTCCATATGCCATGTAGGGGTTAGTTTTTGGGTTGTTTTGGTTTAAAAGAAATCATCCCTTGCCTTTGCTAGTTTAATAGATTTTCTTTTTTACCTGGTCGTGGTCGCTCGACCTACTCCCATGGAGCCTTTCCATTTTCATTCCAAGGCATTTCTCCCGTAGGGCTGGAATCCAATGATGGATCCCCAATGGCCCGAGATTTTCCCCGACGTGGGTCTAACCTAGTTCTCACCCTTGTGCTGTGGTAGAGGCTACGATTTTTCTGATTCAGGTAGGCCTTTTAGGTTTTGGCTATTATACTGTATCTCCTCGCCGAGGGATTTTGATTCTGGTGGTTAAACCTAGGGCGTCGCCACCATTTAGCTTATGTGTGCTACCTACGAGATTTGAGGCTCTTAGAAATATTCGAAGCCGATGGTGAGGGGGTAGTTCAAGTTTTGGTTTTTTTCTAAGTTTTAGAACACAGAGTCTACCCTAGCTAAAGCCCTCCTATGTTAAAAAGTTTTTGTTAACCAGAGTTTTGGTCTCGCTGAGCTGCAGTGCAATTTTCTTGTTCCAATGACAAAAGAGAATGTGGTAAAATAGCATACTTGTTAATCTTGTTTCTGAAAGAAAATGGTTTTCCCAATGTGATAATATTTTGATGCCATAGTCATTCATTTGTTTTTCTCATCTGAATGCATGAGCTTGTTTAATGGCGTAAATACTAAGACATTTTTTTGGTGTTATTACAGTCACATTTTTTACCAGACAACATGACAAAGAAGGGAAAAAAGAAGGCCAAGTCTGTAGACTATGATTTAGATGTAGAAATCTCACCCACACCAAGGGTGGAGATAATATATGAAGATACTGAATCAGTCAGTGGGGTTGAATGCAAATTTAAATGGGGTTAGATCTATCACATGCTCATGGAGAAGAAGGTTCCAGAGGCAGGGTTGGAGGACCTAGCCTTATATGATAACATACTGAAATATGGAATCACCAAGGTATCCACAAGAGCATATATTTTCCCTCGCACTGAGGTCAGTGGATGGATTTTGTCCAAAGAGGATGCAACAGGGATGATCATGTATGATGTAGAGGATAAAGGATTTTTCATCCTACACACATGTATTCATATCAAAAGCATACATCCTGCCACCTTAAGAAGTCAACATGACAACTGATTGGGGACAAGGCCTAACTCTTGATTACATGGCTACAACAAAGATGATGGTAGCTGAAGGAAAGACTTTTAGGCATAAAAAATCCAGGGAATACGAAATTTCCCATCTACGTACCCCATATAGAATGGTAGTACTAATGTTGAATAGGATTTTCGGCAGAGCCGATGGAAAATATTATAATTTTGGATGGATCCCACTCATATACCATGTAGCAATGAAGGGGACAGTTTTCAATTGGGCTGACATAGTAGCCAATAGCCTATCTACCTGCAGAACTGCAACCCAAGAAGGTTTGCACCAATGAAAATCCGAGTTCTATATGGGACCTTTTTTGGCTGACTACATACCTTGCTTTCACCCTTTTGATAAGCTCAACTAAAAATGGAAGGGAGGGAAATCCCCTATTTATACAGCTTATTAGATACTGTGGGCTCACAAATACCACATTCACTACAAGATAATTTGTGAAGAGTTCTTTATTCCCTTATACCAACTAGTTTTCCTGGAGGAGTGTAAGTGCCTATCTGGAGGTGATTTAGAATCCATAAAGGATTTTGGGGATTACTTCTTCTTTGAAGAAGGCACATACCTGAGGATGTATGGGGGGGCCAAAGCACCCCCATTTCTGCAAAAATATGCCACATATTATATATTTCATAAGCTATGAGACAGCTTTTATTGGATGGCTGTGGAAGTCATTTGTTCGATCTGAAAAAGGCTATGTTTCCACCACTACCTTTCTATGCTGGGAGCTATAAGTTTGGTAAAGTCAAGAGTGCATCTAAGTTTGTAAAGGAACTAGAAATATTTCATTTCGGTCAAAAGAGCTTTCACAGAAATGATTCCCAAGGTAAGTTTGCATCCCATCGGGCACTCCTAAAGCTAAATTTTGAATATGTTGATCATGTAGACAAGGATGAAGAAATGTACAAGAATGTTTGCAACATGACTGCTTTGAACAAACAACTCAAAAGGAAGACCAAAATAGATGGAGTTAAAGGCAGTGGCAACAACAATCTAGAACCAAAGGGACAGGAGGAAGAAGCTTCAAGAAAAGCAAAGGAAGAGACTGCAGGAAGACTAGCAGAGGGTGGAAGACTAGCAGAGGGTGCAAGGAAACTTTTAGCTGAAAAATTCCAACGAGAAAAGGAGGAAGAAAAAGCTGCCAAAAAAGAGAAGGAAGAAGAACAGAGAAAGAAACAAGAAGCTATCAAGGAGAAGATTGTAGAGTTGGAAATATCAATAGCTTAAGAAGCTTGAGAAGAACAAAACTAGGAAGGGGTCACACAAGAACAAAGGAAGAAAGATCAAGAAGAGCTTGATAATGAGAATCAGGGACAAGATCCTACTTAGGATAACACCAAGAACCTCCCTTCCACTTTAGGGAGTATACTTATGGGAGGGAATCTCCCTATGGTTGAATTAGGGTTGGCACCATTCACCCCATCTAAACATCATGAAGTTTCATGCCTGGAAAATGTATTTTTTGATCCCAAATGGAAATCCATTGTGCGGAGAACTAAGAAGACTATGAAGATGGGAACTGAACCCGAAATCACCACAGTGACCGAGATGACGGTCGTAAAATATGTAGAGGAATATCCAGAACAATTGGCCTCCATGGGTATTGCAATTGCACATGCAAATGGCCATAATATTAGTAAGCTTAAGGAAACCATTAACCAGTTTAAAGGTAAAATGACAGAGATGAAGGAAGTATTAAGGAAGGAGGAGAGAGTGGGAAAGGAATCAAAGAGAAAATATGATGCTAGTATTTCAGATTTTGAGAAGCTTCAGTAGGACTACTAGTTATTGGAAGATGAAAGGGATGCTTTGAAACTATCAAACATGACCTTTGATGGAGAGAAGAAGAATTTAGAGAGAAAGATGGCAGAAATGGAAGCACAGAAATCCACAGCTGACCAACAAACATAACAGTATGAAGTTCGAATTACGGAACTAGAAGCCCAAAATAATTCCTTGGAAGTATTATTGAAGGAAGCTAATGAAAAAAAGATGGACATAGCCCCTCTAAGAGAGCATTATCTCCTTCTTAGAGGTTAAATATATCAAGTGTAGGTTAAGCTCGCAGAAGAGGTTTTCAAAATAAAGCAAGTAGAAGCTTGACTGGAGGAGATCTCAGTAGTACCTACTGAATTCAAAGCGAAGACTCAGGACATTGCAGAGACCATACAAGGACAACTAACCTGGTTGGAGACAAATAAAGAACATCTTGAAAATGTACCTGTGAAGAATCTAAAGAGGTTGCAGCTCGAGTATGATCTCATGAATTTCAGTAACAAATTTGCTGAGAGTCTAATAGATGCAGTCGAGAAGACATCAGACAAATGCGGGGAATTATATAAGATTGTTCTCATAACTCACAATAAATGTCAGACGTCTTCAACAAAGAGGTTGCAGGAGTTTCCATCCCATGAAGAACACTTGAAGCAGCTGCATTACAGGCTACAAGAAGATCAATTTAGCATAAAACTGATCAAAGGCTTAAATGAAAAGGTGATAAAGAGTGTGGTGGCTCAAGCTGCAGTGAGTAATTTCCTTTTGGAATACCAACTTCGAGTAACTCCACCAAGGGTGGCTGACATAAATAATCAACTATCCAAGCACGAGGTCATAGTCAAATTCTTAGAACCAACAAATTTTGGGATCATTGCTTCAGACACTACGACATGGAAACAATTCATTAATCAGTTGATTGAGCCCACTTGAGTGGTTTTGTCCTATCTACACATGGAAATGTAATTGTAATATTTTGTATTTATCTGATTTTACTAGTGAGCACTAGAAGACAAATATTTTTGTAATCGAAAGTTGAGGAAGCCCAAAGGGTATGGAAGACCAAGAGTCACTTTTGTAAATGTATAAATATAGGTAAAGTCAAATAGAAGAAGGAATTTTTATAGATCTCATATGAAAATACTTTTTGTAAGAAGAAAAATTTCTTGTTATAATAAAGAGGACTGAAATTTTGTTGAAGAAGGGGCTTCCTGAGTTTCAAATGCATTCTGTGTAGATTGTTGAATAAAGAACTATTTTTTTTTAACTTACTATACAAATGTATGAGATCATTCTAACTACTAAACTATTTCTATGTTGTGAATGATTTCATTTCATGTTATGAATCTTATGCAGTAAATGAGTAGTGAATGCTTAAACAACATTCAGCTATCTCTATGTTATCTTTCCTGTTGTATTTATGTATTCTGAATTTATCATCTATCTGTAAAATTATTTGTGCTGAAAATGCAGTACATTACTCATACAAATAGTAATGTTGACTTCTGATACTCATGTTTTGGTTTACACTTTCATCTCAACTATTACTTTGAGTTTTTAATTCTCCATTTGTCCTTTACACATGGGGAATCTTGTCATGTCTCCTACGTGACAAATTAGTCTAGTCGTTATATCTACAAGTCAAAAGCTACCTTGGGTCATCTTTGTGTCATGCTAATTGTTCAAGGATTTGTACCTTCATCTAATCATTATCCTAATTCCCATCATTGTTATCTCTGAGATTTTCTTGTGTCTATCTTCCCACATTCAGTTTTCTAGTCACTCTTGTGCTCTATTGAAGGATTCATTGCCTTCCCCCTCACATCATGGTTTCTCATCAACATCTACTAAAGACAAAGACCTAGATTTTTAACGATGCTACCTTAGGATTCACTACCCTTATTGGTGAACTCCTTTGCTTCAATTGTCAACATCACTCATTTCTAACATTCTGTTGAATTCCTTCCATGTTCGACTTCAGCTTCATTTATTCACATGGTAGGGATTGTACTGGTTCCTTTGGATTTGGTCGAAGACCTTAGGCTCAATATTTATAACCTGAGTTGTGCAAGATTGTGTTATGTTCAACAACACTACTTCCATATTTTGAATACTCATCATTGTATATGGTGGCTTCTATCCACATTTGTAATATATGTGGTCTTGTTACTCATATCATATGATGTAATCAAATATTGTAAAGGAGCTAGTGTTCCACTTTATTGAACATTCCATCCTTAGATATGATTTTGTGTATGACTTTGATCTATATTTGTTTCACGTATCTCCCTGCTGCCTTGGTAACTAAGTTCTACAATATTAAATATTGTAATGTATTTTGGTCATTGCTTCTCTCTGACCTCACACATTAGGTGGAATTTGTTATCATGTAAAATGGCACTTCTCTGTCTGAGTATTGACACTCAATGTGTTGGTGTACAAAAGGACAAAATGGATAGAAGTGGCCAAAACATTATAGATGGGAATGGAAATGGCCTTTGATGCATCATCCTCCTACCAACTAGACCTATTTTTTATATGGCCATTGAGGTGAATATGTGACTATTTCCATTGCAACTCATGTATCATATGCGAGTATTGACACTACAACTCATGTATATATGATCATGGTTGAAATCCGTGGGTTGCCTATTATGAAATTCGTGTATCATACGTGACCTGCTAGTATTGATAGTTGTGTATGCCTTAATCCAAAATTAAAAAATATAAACAAGTTTAGTTGAGGACAGTTGGGACCTTAATCATAACTTTCCCAAATTCACCAACCATCTCAACCTTCGTAGCCTCTCTCTTTCCTCATGCATAAATAGAGGGTAGGGGTTGAGGCTAAACAATCATTAATTGGAGAGAAAATTTATCTTGGAGCAGCAGAACTCAGTGTCCTTGGCTAGCAGGGGAGCACTTGTCTCAGATGTTGGTTGTAATCTTACCTCACTTGTTTATCAATAATGAGAGTCTTTCTTCCAATGTTGTGTGTTTGCACTCTTATATACTATGATTTGTGAATTATATTTTTATTTCATTACAAGCATATTGTTTCATTATTTATTTATATAAGATATAAGATATTGCAGAAACATTCTTGCTCTTTGCAGGTGTTGGGGATTCCCTAGAAGTTGTGGAAGCAATTTGAAGTGAAGAAGAAAAGCTAGGATCGACCGTCATAAATAAGGCATGCCTAATTTCTTCCTATTTCTATTTCAAATTCTGAAATGGCTGAGTGTCAACAAGTTAATTTAGTACGTTGGTAACCCCAGAGAACCTATGTTATAAGGTTGTATTCTCTTGAAAAACACAACCTTGCTTAAAACTCAACTATATATTTAATTTAGACTTGTTTAAAATTCAACTATGGATTGAAGTTAGGCTTGTTAAAAGTAAACTATGGAATATCATGTTTCAATGTCAATCAACCACTCTTAAAAATGTGGTTTTGGATTTAAATCAACCATGTTTCAAATTCAATCTTGGATTGAATTCAACGATGGATTGAAGTCATTAATGTTAATATTATTAGTGGATTGAAGTCAATCACTAAGTGAAGTCAACCTTTAATTGAAGTCGACATTGGATTCAATTCAAGATTGGATTGAATTCAATCTTGGACTGAAGTCAACCTTGTATTGAAGAAAAATTTGGATTGAAGTCATTAATGTTAATACTATTAATGAATTGATGTCAACCATTGGATTGAATTCATCCTTGGATTGAAGTCAACAATGGTCAACCATGTTTTATAAAATTCAACCATGGCTAGCTAAAGTCAACCATAGTTAACCATCTTGAGTATATAGTTGTCATTGATGTCAAAGGTGTTCACGAATGACAAAGGAATAACTAGTGGATATGATGGCAGGACAGACTCGGTAAAATACTAAGGTAGTGATGCCATGGCATGGCATAGTTGAGGATGTGGCATGACACATATGATGACATGGAATATGATGGTGTCCTAATGATGATGTCATTAAAGTTCATTTGTAACAAATGAAATGGATGAGATGGACATGGATGATAAGACAACATGAATGATTGATCTGAATACTTCCAAGACAATGTTGACAGTATGATGTAAACAATGGTTAATGAAACAAAGAATGGAAGTCAAGTGGAAGTAGAGATGCAGTATGAATGACAAATTTGGTTAGACAAATGAAGAGTGGAACTGCAGAAGAGTGAAATGAATGGGAGATAGAGTATATGTAACAATTGAAGAACATAGAAACTATATCTGCGAGAGTGTTTATAAATTCTTCAGAGAAACTATATCTATGAGAGTGTTTATAAACTCCTTATAATAAACAACATGATGAAATTCTCTGTGTATATAAATCTTCAAAACTGTTAGAAACAGTCGCAGAGGATTTTCGCAAAGAAATAGTGTAGATCCACAAAATCATGGTGAGATCCACATTCGATCTAAAATCAATGGTCAGGAAGCATCCCGCACAAGATCTGACGATTAAGGATCAGTTCGCAACAATCAAGATCAGATGACTTATATTAATCCTGCACTAGATCCAAAATTTAAGGATTAATTCTGACAGTTAGGCGGAAAATCCAAATTTCCACAAAAGATCAAGATCAGACGGCTAAGATTAGTTCCACTAAAAGAGATCGACGACACGAAAGAAAAAATGCAGAAAGGGAATTGCGGAAATAAATTTTAACGATTCTATGAACCTGCAATCCAAAAGATCGAAGGTCGAGAAAGGCTCTGCAAAATATCGACAATGCAGAAGAAAAATTACGAAAAGAAGATTGCGGAAAGGAGGTTGTAGAAATAATCTTGCAGAAAGGAGCTTGAGGAAAGAAACTTGCAAAAAGGAGCTTGCGGAAAGTCAAGATACAATTTGATGAAATGTTATGTTTCTGCATCCTGCATCTCACAATATGGAGATTGATGCTCATGGAGAATCCTGATGAAGATCAATGATGGGGAATTATTGAAACATAAACCTGGTGCAGAAATATGATTTCAAGAGGAAATATGTAGAGTAGATCAACGGTATGGAGAGATTCGAACATAAGATCAATGGTCCAAATTGTATCTAGAGAAGAACATTGCGAAAGCACTATAAAATGTTAAGTCGAGCTGTAAAAATGAATTCTGAGGTGCTAAATGAATGAAAGGGTGCAGAAGAATGTTCTGGTTCGATATTTACATGTAGTAAATTTTTCCTGCCATCCTTACAAGTGATGCCCGCAAGTATGAAGAGATTATACGTCGTTATTGGAAGAGTATCTGATAGTTTTAATTTTAATAATTAAATGTTCATAAACATAATTATGATAAGTGTGATTATCAGATTTGAAAGGGCATGTTTGTGAAAGGGTGTGTTTCTAGAACAATACGTCTGCAGGAAACATGAAGATACTTATATGCAGAAGTATGAGTGAGATAAATGGTCTTGGATTCCACATCAGAAAATTAGAAACAGAGACCAGTGGGTGTGACAAACAATGCAGGGAAAAAAAATATACCATATTACAGAAAACATATTAGGGTGGCAGGGTGGCGCTAGGGCAGGAAACAAGCATGCAGGGGGTTGTTTCCGCCTTCCAGCAGAAGTTGGTAAATAGGGTGTAGGAGCATCCAGTCAGTCGTAGCTAACAAAACATGGTGTCATAGCATCCTTTCAGTAGTTGCTGATAAGCCAAAGGGTCGTAGCCTCTTTCCAGTGGTAGTTGGTAAATAGCGTGTCGTAACATCCTTTCAGTAGTAACTGATAAACCAGGGGCTGTAGCCTCCTTCCAGTAGTTGCTGGTAAATAGGGTGTAATACCATCATTTTCTGTAGTAGCAAACAAATCTATTTGTAAATAACAATTTTGCAGTAATAGGGCATATTGGTGGTTTACCCTATTGGGATTCCACGTTAAAATTGTGTTTTGTGTATTCTTGTTGTTATGTGTTGTTAATGATAGATTTAAAAAGTGGTTAAATTAGTAAAAAGATAACAATATTGATTCACCCCCCCTCTCAGTATTGAAAAATAAACCAACAATTGGTATCATAGTGGGTTCCTTCAATATCGTTTAACCACGGGAAGGAAGATCCCATTAAAACCACTATGGATCATTAAGAAGAGATTTACATGGTAAATGGATCTCCAATACTTAGAAAAAAAATACATATTTTGGAGTATAAGAATGAAAATTTATCTAAAGGCACTGGGGCATGATGTATGGAATTCAATGATCACTGATTACTTCCCACCAAATAGGATAAGGACTCCAGCTCAAAATAAATCCAAGAAAAGTAACTCAATGGAAATGACTTCAATCCTTGATGGATTACCTGATGATGTCAAAGAGAAGATAGGTGAATGTAAATCTGCAAAGGAAATTTGGGACAAGACAAAATACCTCTACTCTGTTGAGAAAAGAGCAGAAGGAAGACTTGCTATTCTCGAGGATGTTAGTGAAGATGAAAAGATACGTGAAAATGAAGAAAATCTATTTATAGGGACAACAAACTCAGATGAGGAACAAAAAAGTGGAAATAGAATCCCAATACATGGCTGATGTAGATGAAATTGAAAAATGTAGGAAAAAGAACAAAGTCTTGAAAGAAAATTTGTCAAAATATCAAGAAGAGAAGAAGTCAAAAGAAGAGGAAGTCAAAACACTCCAAGAAGAGCTACACAATTCAAGACAACAAGTGTTGGCTAGTATGGAAGAGGTCAAGAGCTTAAAACAAGAAGTTGTTGAATTCAAGGAAGAAGTTAAGAAGCTAAAAGATCGGCTGATTGTTACTGAGAAGTTCAAGGAAAGTACTGAAGCTCTTAGTAAAGTCCTCAGCTTACAAAGATACCTCAAGGATAAGACAAGTCTTGGATATAATCATAAAGGATCAAGCTCCATCATTCATGAAAATGTTGAAAATGTTAAATGTCAACATGATGCCTCCAAAGATACACCCAGGCAGCAAAATAATCACAAGGAAATGAAGTCTAGTTATCATAATTCTGCTCATCCTCCCAAGATGAAAAATTTCAGAAGACATGCAAAAGAAAAATGTCATTACAAGAATCAAACCCAAACATACATTCTATGGATATTGTCATTGTTGTCACAAGTTTGGTCACAAGGCTGATGATTGTAGAATCAAAGAAGAAGATGAAGGGATGATAAGGAAAGAAGACACCAACATCTCTAATGGAAAAAGACATATTTGTTTCATATGTCACAGTATTGGACACTTTGCAAAATATTGCAAGAATAATATATGTAGATCTTTCCAGGAAACTCAGAAAAAGGTATGGAAGATGAAAACCAAGGAACAAAGAAATAAAAAACCAGTAAGCAAAGTACCTCTTTGGAAAAATATGGAGAAGAAAGGAAGACTCCAAATATATAGAAGAAATAAATATTTCAAACATTAATGAGGTCTCCAAAGATGATGATGAACATAATTATGCCATAAATAAAAAGGGCATCCATTATAAGGAAAAACAAGATGTAGATGTAAAAGGATACACCGATAAAAATGAAGGTGATGAAGAAGGATGTAGTGATGGTTGTGGGATCTTTTCCTAAAATATATCTCATGATTTAAAGAAAACCCTGAAAATAACATTAGAAAGGATCATATATTCAAGGGGAGTTAAAGTCAGGAAATTCCAATTGGTTTCTAAGAAAAATTCAATTGCTATCTAATGTTGAAGTATATTGAAAGATATCTTCTTCAAAGATGATGGGTGATCAAGTTTGGTGTATGGATGACCTAAGAGAAAGTATGAAGTAACGTGAGAAAAACAAAATGTGAGAGTCATGAAGACCATGATGTCTGCAATCAAATAGAAGATAAAGATGATTATGTTCACTTAGTATTTGAAGTCGTGACACATAAAAAATGTTGAAAGTAGAATAAAACTCAAGTCTACAAAACAAAAATTCAATCTATTGATAAGGTAGCAGGATGAGTTTAGCATTGACAAAGGAAAAGGTTGAGGTTATGAGTCTTTGTGTCTGATATAGTGAGACCAGAGAAACTATTTAATAAACTGAATTAATATCTATGTTGAGGACCTGAAGTTATGGGTCTCTGGACAGTTGATGATATAGATCTAAAATCCAAAAGAATCTAATAGTATATGCTAGGTTTTTATATGAAGATCTAAATGCACAGCCTTAAGAAATTCTGGTAAAAGAGGAATCCAGTTAAGTTATAGGAAGAATAAACTATTAGATATGGTAGCAGGAACATAGTTAAAAAAAACATGTATCCTAGACAGAAAATGCAAGAGTGTGAAAAAAAAAATGCTGAGTGTAAACTCTGTCACAAAAATGTTGAAAAAAGAGAGAAAAATATTGACAGTATTGAAAATACATGTGATGATGAAATAAAAGACTTGCAAAAGGCTGAGAACATTCATAACAAATAAGAAGACAAAGAGAAGGAATATACACTGGAATATGAACAAGAATTCCCTAGACCTAACACTAACGTCTAGAAGGATACAAAAGAATCATTCGGAGTCACAGATCATGGGTGATAAAAATGCTAGAGTCATAAGAAGAAGACAACTACCAGGAGTTGAACAAGCCCTACTCTCAATAGTTGAACCCAAGAACTTTATAGAAGCAAACAAAAGTGTTGAATGGGTCAAATCCGTGAATGAAGAACTAGATCAGATTGAGAAAAATGAGACATGGGAACTAGTCCCGATACCTGAAGATAAGAACATTGTAGGAAATAGATTTTCAAAAACAAGTTCAATCAAGATGGACAAGTAATAAGCAACAAAGCAAGATTGGTTTGTAAGGGGTATGCCCAAATGGAAGGTATTGAATTTGAAGAAACGTATGCTCCTGTAGCGCGACTTGAAGCAATCACAATGTTTTTGGCACTATCATGCCATAAAAATTTCAAAGTATATCAAATCGATGTCATTTCTACATTCTTGAATGGAGAACTAGAAGAAGAAGTATATTGAACAACCTAAAGGGTTTCTCTTGTCAGAAAACAAAGATTATGTCTGTAAACTGAAGAAGGCACACTATGTTCTTAAAGAAGCTCTAAGAGTGTGGTTTTCAAGACTAGATATTTACTTGAAACAACAAGGTTTTAAAAGAGGAGCCACTGAAAGTAATCTTTACCTAAAGATTGAAGATAAAAATATGATCATTGTTGTTGTCTCTTGGAAGTAGTTCCTAAATATTGAAGATAAAAATATGATCATTGTTCTGCATTGGGAGTAGTTCCTTTACAAAAGCACTAAGAGGAGGAAGAGCAATCTCAGGGGGAGATATGTTGATAGGGGGAGTTGTTAGAAAGTAGAGAGACAGGAAATCCTATATCAAAATAGGTACAACATGTTATATTTTTATCATTCAAGCTAGCATTATATTAGGATCTTTAACTGAGAGAATAACAAACACAACAATAAAACTCAAGAGACAATAGACACAAATATTTTCCTTGGGGAAACCATAAAGGAGAAAAGCCTGCAACTTCCTCAGAGATAGAATCAGCACCAAAAGAAAAACCCCAAAACAGTAAGATGATCTCCCAATAGCAGTAGTCTCTCTCTCTCTCTTGTCCCAGCAACTTCTCTGTTAGTTATGCGCTACAACTGAGTGTGCATGAATGTGTGATAAATATAGAGACTCACTCTCTATTTATACTAATTCCTGACTTGCCAATAAATCACTAGGGCCGACTTCTCTAGGAGAGTCTAATAACCCTAGGGCCCCACAACTATAGGGAATTTAACCCTTGATCAATAGGAAGGGTTACCCTCTATGACTTTACATGACTTGTTTACATTATTGAATCTCCCGATAGGAACATCGGGGCATGACATGACTCAAAAACATTACAGATACTTCCCAGAATAAACATCAGGGTACAATACATAAAATATACAAGTGAATACATTCTGAAGTTACAAATACATCAACACTCCCTCTTAACTAGGAAGGTATTCTCTCAACACAATTTATCAGCACAAGTATTCTTCTCTGTATCCACTGGATCATCATCACTAGATCTGAATCATCACTCGATTTGGATCATCACTGCTGGATCATCATCACTGGATTTGGATCATCACTGTTGGATCATCATCACTGGATCTGGATCATCACTCAATTTGGATCATCACTGGGTCATCATTACTAGTGCTATCTCTCGATTCTTCTCGTCATAGGAAGTTCTACAGAGCCAACCTTTTTTCATGCTGGTTGTAGGCCTAGCCTCCATGTAGGTCTTCTTCAGCACTTATATCTGAACCTAAGTCAGAATGGACCGCCCAACACTTACATCTGACCATGAGAGGAACACATCCAACAACCATGTTAGAAAGGCATGCCCAGCACTCACATCTGACCATGGGAGGAACCTATCTAAGAACCATGTCAGAAAGGCCCAGTACTCACATCTGATCATGGGAGGAACAAATCTAAGAACCATACTGGAAAGGCTCACCATTCACATCTGATCATGGGAGGAACACATCCAAGAACCATACCGGAAAGGATCAACACTTATATCTAACCATGGGAGGAACACATCCAAGAACCATGTCAAAAGGGCTCAGCACTTATATCTGACCATGGGAGGAACACATCCAAGAACCATGTCAGAATGGATCAACACTTATATCCAGCCATGTGGGGAACACATCCCACATCCATGCTAGAAGGGATCGACACTTATATCCAGCCATGTGGAGAACACCTCCTGCATCCATGCTAGAAGGGCTCAACACTTATATCTAATCATGTGGGAACACATTCCATAGTCTCCTCAGAATGGCTCTGCACATATATCTGATCATGTGGGAACACATCCCACAGTCACATCAGAATGGCTCTGCACTTACATCTGATCATGTGGGAACAAATACCATAGTCACATCAAAATGACTCTGCACTTACATCATATCATGTGGGAACACATCCCACAGTCACATCATAATGGCCCTCAGCTCCAGGCTGAGTATTCCTAGTAGCTGAATAGGTGCCTCCATTCTCCCAGAGAATGGCCTTCAACACTTATATCTGATCATGTGGGAACACATCCCATAGTCACCTCAGAATGGCTCAACACTTACATCTAACCATGAAAGGAGCCAATCCTCTCACCATGTCAGAATGGCTCATGGAATCATCACTTCCCCTTGGAGGGAACCTCAATCTGGAGAACACCAAGCTTCTCCATGAAGTACTCAAACTTCACTCTGGCCAATGGCTTAGTCAACACATCAGCTATCTGTTCATCTGTCACAACATACTGGAGCTTCAATGCTCCTCTCTACACTATATCCCTAATATAGTGATATTTGATCTCGATATGCTTCTACTTGTCATGGAACATTGGGTTCTCAGAAAACTTCACACAACTCTGGTTGTCGCAATATACGCAAGTAGCATCCAACTGGAGATCAAATAAATCAGACAATAGCTTCCTCAGCCATACTGCCTCACAACTAGCTGAACAAGTTGTGACATACTCTGATTTAGCTGTACTCAGTTCTACACAAGACTGTTTCCTGCGAAACCATGAGATCATACATGATCCCATACTGAAGTAGCACCCTAAAGTGCTCTTTCTATCGATGGAACTGCCTGCCCAATCTAAATCAACATAACCTTCCATGTTAATCTTCTGATCAGCCTTATACTTGAGCCCATAATAAACTGTACCCTTTAGGTACCTCAGAATATGATTTGCAGCAATCAAGTGAACATGTCTCGGATTTGTCAGGAACTGGCTCAAGGTGTTCATAGAAAAGAAAATATTTGGTCTTGTATTCGTCAGGTACATCAAGGACCCAATCATCTGACGATACATCGTAGCATCAACCGTCTCTGATGAAGCATCACTTAGAAGCTTCAGATTCGATGCCATGGGTGTGGTCATGGCCTTGCAGTCCATCATCCTGAACCTCTTCAGGATCTCTACTGCATACTTCCCTTGTCCAAGGGAGATTCCATTCCGCATTCTGCCACACCGTCATGCTTAGAAAATAGTGTGTCATACCCAATTCCTTCATTTTGAACTCAACAGCAAGATTCCTCTTTGTATAAGAAATCAACCCATCCATACCTGTTACAAACAGATCATCTACATACAACAGGAGTATCACTAGGTTCCCATATTCAACCTTGTAGTAAAGGTTGGAATCTGCTTTACTTTTGGTAAATCTCAAACTGGATAGGAATCTATCAATTATGTCATACCATGTCTTGGGTGTCTGTTTCAAACCGTGCAGTTCTTTCTTCAATTTACACACATAAGTCTCTTTGTCATGTGTCTCAAAACCGAGTGGCTACTCCACATACACTTCATCTTCCACTACACCATTCAAGAAAGAATTCTTGGCATCCATCTGGTGTATCTTCCATTTCATCACTGGAGCCAGAGCAAGTATCGATATGAAGGAAGTGTATCTAGATACAGGTGCAAAAGTTTCTTCATAATCTATTCCTTCTTTCTAGGAGAAGCCACGAGCCGCAAATCTTGCTTTATATTTTTCTATGATGTCGTCTACAGCGTGCTTGATCTTGTAGATCCATTTGGAAGTTACAATATACTTTCCCTTTGGTCTAGGGACAACATCCTAGGCATCATTCTTCATGATTGATTAATACTCTTGGATCATAGCATCCTTCCATTCTTTCCTTGTTGCCGCTTCTTCATAGTTGGAAGGTTCTTTATTGATGAAGTCACATAATAAGGCTACACAACCAGAGCAGGACCTGGTTCTTTTCCTTTCTCTGTGATTTTCTTCTAGAGCCTCATATCTTTATGCACCTTGGATAGCTTCTCGTACCCAAGCAGGTTTCCTCTTGTGAGGATTCTTCTTCTGAGGTGGATCTATAGGTTTTTGAGGTTCTTATATTTCTCGATCTTCTTCTTGAATTTCTTCGTTCATGGTTGTGTCATGAATTCTGGGTACTTCTGTTTCTTCAGGTTCTTCAGCAAGTCTCTTTCTAGATTTGTTGTAAGCTGAGTCTTCGTCAAATGTTATGTCCTTGCTGATGTCGATCTTCTTAAATCCTAGGAAGCATATTCTGTAAGCCTTCGAGCTTTCAGAGTATCCCAAAAATATACCCTTCCTTCCTGAAGGATCTAACTTTGTCCTATTTTCTTTCGGAATGTGTATGTACACTGGACAACCAAATATTCTGAGATGGTTGACTTCTATTTTCTTGCTGGAAAAGACTTCTTCAGGTGTCTTCTTCTTGAGTACTCTGTGTGGAGTACAGTTCTCTACATACACCATTTTTCTGGCAGCTTCTGCCCATAGATGCATGGGAAGATCTTGATCATGAAGCATGGCCCTTTCAGCTTCCATGATTGTTCTATTCTTCCTTTCTGCAACCCCATTCTATTGTGGATTATATGGAGTGCTTAAATCCCTCTTAATCCCTAAATCTTTGCATAATGTTTTGAAATCATTTGATGTGAATTCTCCACCATTATCTGATCGTAGGTTTTGATCTTCTGTATGGTTCTCGATCAAGGCTTTGAATTCCTTAAACTTGTTGAATACTTCATCTTTTTTCTTCAAGAAGTATATCCATGTCTTCCTAGAAAAATCATCAATAAAAGAAACATAGTATACATACCCTCTTAATGAACTGTATGACATCGGACCGCATACATCGGAGTGGATGATTTCCAAGATTCCTTTTGCCTTGCTCTCGCTACCTGGAAATGTCTTCTTTGTGTTCTTTCCTTTCACACATCCTTTGCAGACACCATCATGTTTTTTCCTAAATTTCTAGAAGACCTTCAAAAGCTTTGCTTGCAAGTGGTAGTGCTTTGTAATGCACATGTTCAAGCCTTCTATGCAAAATTTTATTTGGTTCTACTGATTCATGAACCAAAGCTTGTTCTAGTTGGCCCTTCAATTTGTATAGACCTCCCTCTTGTTCGGCCCAATCACTACTACATCATCAATAGTCTTTCCCTTTGGCCACATGAGAACTTGGCCATCTACAAATGCAACCCTCGTGCATTTTACATCCAATGAAGATATGGATAGGAGGTTCTTATTAAGTCCTGGTACAAACAAGATATCCTTCATCGTCATAGACTTTCCAGAGTCTAGCTTATAGGAGGATTCCCCACTACCTTTTATTAGATACTGGTAGTCATATCCAAGTTTCATCTTGTGGGGTGATTCATGTTCCGATAGTTTCACAAAGGATTCTTTGAATCCCGTCATATGTTTGGAAGCCCCACTATCTATAAGCCAATGATTTCTTCCATGTGTGATGTTTCCCGTGAGAGCAGAAATCAAGACATATTCTTCATCACTTGAAGAATCATGACTTTCTTGCTTGATTCTCTTTGTGGAAGGTTCATCATCTTCTGCAGCATGAGCATGATGTCTTCTCTTATTTCCCTTCTTCTTATGAGAGTTATTTTTGTTTCTAGGACAATTTTTGGCAAAGTGTCCTCTTTCATCACATGTATAGCATCTGAATTTAGATAAATCTCTTCTAGTATTATCTTTCTCGTGGAAGTGCTTACCTTTGAGGTGATGAGAGTTTCTTCTGATTTTCTTGGAGTGTACTGTAAGATCTTGATCTTCACTTCCCATGTTTTCTTCTCGAGCTACTATCCGAGCTTCTTCTTGTGAGCATTCTTCCCACAGTCTACTGAAATTGACTAGCTTCTTTCTAGCATATATCCCTTGAATAAAGGAGTCCCATGATCTAGGGAGACCATTCAAGGTGGTCATCACAATTTCTGCATTCTCCACTTCTTCATCTTCTGATTCAAGTTGTTCCTTGATTTGAGAGACTCTTGAAAAGTAAGATTGGATGGTTTTTGCATTTTGGATCTTTACATTCTTCAATTGGTTTCTCATATTCATCTTTCGATTTATGTTCTTCCCTTCAAACAGTTTGGTCAGGGCATCAAACATAGATTTAGGTGTCTTTAGGGAGGACACCTGTGGTATGAGGTAATCCTTGATTGAATCAACAATAATCCTCTTAGCCATGACCAATTTATTCTTGTGTAAGGCCTTAGCCTCATCTCCCTATGGAACTGGAACCTCTTCATTGATGTAAGAGTCCAACTCATTTTATTCCTGGACCAAGGAGATCCTATACTTCCAAGCTCAGAAGTTATCAGCTCCCTCAAGCTTTTAATCAAGCTTTGTATGATGAGACATCTTAACAGAGAACCTCAAAAGGAAATGCAAAATATTTAGATCTTACCAAGTCAAGATGTGGGAACTAGATCTTGAGCTGAATTTCTGTAGAGCTGGTTCAAGAGAATATTAGGGTTTGACTTTCCTGAAGTTATGCCCACCAAAAACTTTGATCTTGATCTTTAAAATTTTATTTTGAGGAGGATATCAATCCAGCCCTGTGCTCACTCAAAAATTCCACTTCTATGGAAAGCCCTAATTTTCGGCAGCAATGTCAGGTCAAAAACTGAAAATGCTCAGAATCAGATTTTGCTTCGATAGAAAGATGCACCCTGGAGAGGAAAGTCATCCCAACCTTATTTTGCTGAAAATATGCGGAGAGAGATCCAAAAAATAGGAAGCCCTAGTTTCCGCAACTGCATAGTGTCTTCTTCTCATCTTAGCTCTGATACCATGTTAGATTTTTATCATTCAAGATGGCATTATCTTAGGATCTTTAACTAAGAGAATAACAAGCACAACAATCAAACATAAGAGACCATAGAAACAAAGCTTTTCCTCAAGGAAACCATAAAGGAGAAAACCCCACAACTTCCTCAGAGATTGAATCAACACCAAAAGAAAAACCCCAAAATAGTAAGATGATCTCTCGACGGCAGTAGTCTCTCTCTCTCTCTCTCTCTCTCTCTCTCTCTCTCTCTCTCTCTCTTGTCCTAACAACTTCTTCTCTCTCAGTTATGCGCTACAACTGAGTGTGAGTGAATGTGTGATATATAGAGAAACTCACTCTCTATTTATACTAATTCACAACTTGACAATAGCGCACTAGGGATGACTCCTCTAGGAGAGTCTAATAACCCTAGAGTCTAACAACTATGGGGACTTTAACCCTTGATTAATAGGAAGGGTTACCCTCTATGACTTTACATGACTTGTTTACATTATTGAATCTCCCGATAGGAACATCGGGGCATGACATGACTCAATTACATTACAGATACTTCCCGGAATAAACATCGGGGTACAATACATAAAATATACAAGTGAATACATTCTGAACTTACAAATACATCAACACAACATTGGCATAATAGGTTATCCTTTGTCATTGTTGTCAAAGGGGGAGAATGTTTAGAGGTTTCCATCAATGCCAAAGGGGGATATTGTTGAGTATATAGTTTTCATTGATGTCAAAGGTGTTCACGAATGACAAAGGAGTAACTAGTAGATATGATGGTAGGAAAAACTTAGTGAGCTGCTAAGGTAGTGATGGCATGGCATGGCATAGTTGAGGATGTGGCATGACACATATGATGACATGGAATATGATGGTGTCCTAATGATGATGTCATAAAAATTCATTTATAACAAATGAAATGGGTGAGATGGACATGGATTTTAAGACAACATGAATGATTGATTTGAAGACTTCCAAGACAGTGTCGACAGTATGATGTAAACAATGGTTAATGAAACAAAGAACGAAGCTCGAGTGGAAGTAGAGATGTAGTATGAATGACAAAGCTGGTTAGACAAATGAAGAGTGGAACTGCAGAAGAGTGAAATGAACGAGAGATAGAGTATATGTAACAATCGAAGAAGAGAAAGACTATATCTGCGAGAGTGTTTATAAATTCTTCAGAGAAACTATATCTGCGAGAGTGTTTATAAATTCCTTATAATTAGCAGCATGATGAAATTCTCTATGTATATAAATCTTTAAAACTATTAGAAACAGTTGCAGAGGATTTCCGCAAAGAAATAATGCATATCCACAATCGTGAGATCTGCATTCGATCTAAAATATATGGTCAGGAAGCATCCCGCACGAGATCCAAATATTAAGGATAAGTTCTGCAACAATCAAGATCGGACGGCTTATATTATTCCTGCACTAGATTCGACAGTTAAGGATTAATTCCGACAGTTAGGCAAAAAATCCAACCTTCTGCAAAAGATCAATATTGGAAAACTAAGATTAGTTCTGATAAAAGAGATCGATGGTGCGGAAGAAAAAATGTGGAAATAAAATTTAAATATTATATGAACCCGCAATTCAGAAGATCAAAGTTCGATAAAGACTCCACAAAATATCGACGGTGTGGAAGAAAAATTGTGGAAAGAAGCTTGCAAAAAGAAGCTTGTGGAAAGGAGCTTGCAGAAAGAAGCTTGCGGAAAGGAGCTTGTGAAAAGGATCTTGCAGAAAGTCGAGATACGATTTGATGAAATGTTACATTTTCGCATCCCGCATCTCGTATCCCACAATCTGTAGTTCGATGCCCATGGAGAATCCCAATGGAAATGAATGGTGGGGAATCGTTGAAAAAGAAACCTGGTGCAGAAATACGATTTCAAGAACAAATCTGTAGAGTAGATCAATGTTCTGGAGAGATTCAAACATAAGATAGACAGACCAGATTGTATATGGAGAAGAAGATTGTGAAAGCACTAGAAAACGTTAAGTCGAGCTGTGGAAATGAATTCTGAGGTGCTGAATGAATGAAAGGGTGTAGAAGAATGTTTTGGTTCGATATTTACATGTAGTAAATATTTCCTGCAATTGTTACAAGTGATTCCCACAAGTATGAAGAGATTATATGTCATTGTTGGAAGAGTATCTAATATTTTTAATTTTAATAATTAAATGTTCGTAAACAAAATTATGATAAGTGTGATTATCAGATTTGAAAGGGCATGTTTGTGAAAGGGTGTGTTTCCAAAATAATATGTCCACGAGAAACGTGAAGATATTTATACGCAGAAGTATGATTTAGAGAAATGGTCTTGGAGTCCACATCAAAAAATTAGAAACAAATACCAGTGGGTGTGACAGAGAATGGAGGGCAAAGAAATCTGGCATATTACAGTAAACATATTAGGGTGGTAGGGTGGCGCTAGGGCAAGAAACAGGCCTGTAGGGGGTTGTTTCCTTCTTCCAGCAGAAGATGGTAAATAGGGTGTAGGAGCATCCTTTCAGTCGTAGCTGACAAAACAGGGTGTTGTAGCATCCTTTCAATAGTTGCTAATAAACCAGGGGGTCGTATCCTCCTTCCAGTGGTAGTTGGTAAATAGGGTGTTGTATCATCCTTTCAGTAGTAACTGATAAACCAGGGGGTCGTAGCCTCCTTCCATTAGTTTCTTGTAAATAGGGTGAATACCATCCTTGTCTATAGAAGCCGGAAAAAACTATTTGTAAATAACATTTTTGCAGTAATAGGACGTATTGGTGGTTTACCCTATTGGGATTCCACGTTAAAATTGTGTTATGTGTATTCTTGTTGTTATGTGTTGTTGATGACAGATTTAAAAATTGGTTAAATTAATAAAAATATAACAATACTAATTCACGCCCCCCTCTCAGTATTGATCACCAATAAACCAACAAATCAAAGTGAACAATATTTATCTTAAGTAAATCATGGTTAACCAAATTCAAGCATTGTCAAGCATTCCCATAGTGAATTCAAGCATTCCATAATCAAGCATGATGCAATAAAGTCAAGCATTCCCATAGTGAACCATAATGCACTAAGTCAAGCACGTTGCATTAAAATTAAAGTCAACCATAGTCAACTATGTTTAAACTTGGATCAGTTATACTAAAAATTGCATAGCCATGGTCAAACATGGTTCATGATGTTTAATTATGTTTGGCATTCTAATATCTCTTAAAATATAGTTACTTATACCATTCTCAACCATGCTTAAATTGATTTATATTTTCTTGTTCTTATTATTAATATTTTCTTTATTGATATAATTTTATGTATTCTTATTATTTCATTTTTTCTATTAGTATTATTATTTTCCTTCTTTATTTATATTATTGATACTTCTGTTTTTTTATTAATTTATTATATTTGTAATATTTATTATTAATTTATTTTTAGTATTTAGTATTATTATTAAATTATTATATGATCTGTTATTACCAGAGTTTGCACCTAGACTACAGAGGTTCAAAGTGTAGAGGATCTTAAAATTGCTTAATGGATTGCTATGTTTGTAAGATTATACAAATATAAGTGGAATAGAGATAAATCTAACATATCCCAAATGACTAGACAATGGATATATAAACATTATAAACTATGAGAGAAAGATTACGAGTATGAGTTTATATAAGGAGTGAACAGGTTCTGTTTAGATCAATGATAAACATACAAATTATTCATAAGAATACATGTATAGGAAACATCTATCCAAGGAACATAATTATGAATAAAAGGTTTAAACAAAACATAACATTTATCATTTCAAATATTAAAAAAAAGACTGGCTCATCTCGAATATAATCATTTCAAAGCATTCTTTATATAAACAGAAAATGAAAACATGCCTGCAAGCTATAATAGTAGTCTGGTCTCCACCATTCCTAATTCATTTACATTGTTTACCATTACATCTTATATACAAACTGTTTCAAACCTGAATTAGTTTGAGATCCATATTTTATGGATCTGAATAACCAAAAATAGACAATCTGGTTATCATTCATTCTAGATCGAATGACTTCAAAAGCTAAGCTCGACATCTAGTACTAACAACTGTATAAACATTATCTAATACTAACAGTTGTATAATCATTATTTTTTATCAAGCCTATATAGAAAGTATGACCTGGCTCTTGATCTCGATTCATTCAAAAATACCTATAGTTTCCTAGTTGCTTCAACTATAATAGTTAAACCATCCAACGCTCGATATCTCTTCTCCAGTCGAGATTGCTCTGCCTCCGTAGCTTGAATCCTATCTTGAAGTTATTTGTTTTTATTTACAAGCTACTCATACTCCTGCTGTGTAGGCATTTTTCTCCTCAAGACCTCGCCAGACACTGTTATAAGTTGTTGGTAATTTTCATCTATTTCTTCCAAGTCTTCTCGCAACCTTATGTTAGCAATCATCAATTTTTCATTTGAATCATTGAGATACCTATTTTTCTCTTTAAAAGAGTGCAAAGACTTTTTTAATAACTCAACCTCTGATATTAATTCCATTTTTCCAAATGTACAGGAACATCCTCCGTCTGTGAAGGCTTCAAACCTGAACCAACCTCAAACTCAAATACCTTTTGTTTACCCTTGCAGATATTTTTAATCACATCTGGTGTATGCATTAATTCTTTTTGAATTTTTTCTAGGGTTTGTTCTTCTACTTGATAATATTCCTATGCAGCTTGTAAATCTTCCTCACTAGAATAAAATTCTATAACAGTTACAAAATTCTTTTGAAACTTACTAGGGTTTAAGATTGCTTTCATTTTCATTCTTAATTTGTTCTTTATCTAGTCTTAGGCCTCCAACTATTTTCAATATTGTTTGTAATAGGATCTTCATGATGTTTTGAATTGAATTAAAACTCCTCAACCATTACAATGTCCCCAATATCCCTAGGAGTATCCGGAGCCATGACTTATTCTTTTTTAAATTTAATAGTTAGCTTTCTATGTACTTCTATTCTGGATATTTTTGTCATAGACATAGTATACCATACCTCTGGTGCTTGTTTGTCTCCAAATTTAGCCACCTTCATTTTACTCCTTCTGTACTGTCTTCTTATCCCTTCATCATCACGATCTTAAGTTTTGGGCTCAAAACCAAACCAAAAAATGAAATGTTTCCAGGATTTATCAGTTTTTACCAATTCAGAAGTTATCAACAGATTAATCAAACCATGATAAAATACTGAATGAATACTATGATCTGGTTAATTTCTTACCTGCATAATCATCTTTTTTATGTTGTTAAATAGGTAAAAGGGTGAGTTTAATTTGGATTCCCCATTTAAATGCAACAAAAATATTAAGTGATATATGAATACAGTTGCAAACCGTCCTTCACAAGTTATATAATGTTGAACAACATTTAAAATGTCTCTCCATTCAGGATTGACCCTATTTAAATGAATTCCTTTTCTCCAATCTAACTTCTTAAAACCAGAAAACAGAAACCGAATGAAGTCAACTTCGAGCAGATGCTTCTTAAATCATTTTCACCTTCGGATGGTATGCCAATGGCCTCTGTAATGGTAAGATCATCTACCCTAAATCTTAGGGTTTGAAAATACACCACATAATACTTATAATTGTTCACAAAGGAATTTGTTACCTCCAATTTTAACCCTTCAATCGTTCACAAAAGGAAACCCATCCTGCGATCTTCATCATTTCTGCACCTCTGGGAAATTCATCAATCCATTTTATATTATCTGGCTCCAATCTACAAATTTTGCCACTAATATTTTTAACTACTACCATTGCGATCTGGAGGCTATTCTAGCTCGTATTCATGTTCAAAACATTTCAAACAACAACAATCTATGCAGAGGAAAACCGACTAACAGTCATGTAGGGTTAGTTGAAATATGATTTTGGATCCATGCACTTTGAAAATATCGAAATCCTATTTGTACATTCATGGCATAATTAGATTGCACTCCTTCATTGACATGCATCCCAGGCTACTGTCAGTCTCATTATGAAGAAGCATTGCTTTCTCAAACACGGGTCCCATGCATTTCATTTTCCCTTAATACATTTACAAGTGGAAACAATCCGACAACGCTAACATATCCTCTATTATTCAATGTGCTTTTGGTATGTACCAAGACTATAAGTGAAGTACAATAAACATTTAAACACCTGAACCTTCATCATGTAAAAGAAAAACTTGATTTTATTTGTTGGAAAATGAACCTACTCATACATTGGGAGACTATGCATTATTTCAATAAAGAACTTAAGAACTTGAAATATTAATGAAAATGAGCCTTATTTGTTTTAATAAATAAAACAATGATAAAATAACATTTTTTAAAGAACCTAAGAACTAGGGTAAAACTAAAGTAAACCAAGATTCAAAGATGAACTTAGGTAAAACTAGGGAAAAATGGTCTTCTAGGAAAAAATATCTAAAGTAGAACTAAGATAGAAATCTAGAGATAACATCTAGATCCAATTGTGGATACAACTCTTCTTGTGAGGCTTTAAGAACATTTTTGACCATGTGCCTTCAGAAAACCTGCTAGAATTATACCCCTGAAATCAAACTGCTTTATTGGGCTAGAGTCTTACACATATACAAGTGATCAATTTTGCCACGGCCAAAACGTGGCAATTTCCACGGAGAAGCATGGAAATTGCCACGTCTATGTCTTTTTTTCCCGTGGAAACTATTTCGTCGCAATAGCGACGACCCGTTAATTGCGTGGCAAGAGCGACGATGTTCTATTTTGCTGTGTGTATATTTCCATGGGTAGGCCGTCTCTATAGCGATGGGAAGACGTCTCAATTGCGACGGCAAGACGTCGCAATTGCGACGGCCCTTCCTAAAATGAAAAATACAAACCCCAATACATGCGACGGTCAGACGTCGCTATATCGACGGAAAGACATCGCAAAGTTCCACGGCAAGCCATCGCTATAGCAACGCTCTCTGTAGTTTAAAATATATATATATATATGGGCATTTTAGGCACCAAAAAATAGTTAGTTGAATATGGCGATTTTGTGTATCTTTAGTGTATATGACTAAACAGCTTGCCAAACAAGCTATAACATCAACCAGATTCTTCTGTGTAAAAAATATATGATGTAGAAGGCCATTATTTTATTCTCTTCAAAAACACATTTGTTGCACAATCCCATAATCTATAGTCTTCACAAAAACCAACAGCATCACTATCCCAGATCCTGGTGAAGAACAGCAAGTCTCCAAATCATGCACACAATTTCTACCTAAAACTTGCTATGTGATAAAAAACTGAAGCTTTGATAAGTTAAGGGTTCAACAAGCTTTATATTAAAAACAATCCCCA
>LPNX010114082.1:884396-994511 GCA_001517045.1 Pseudotsuga menziesii
ACTTTTCAATTTCCAGCAGCATTCTGGAACGAACTGTATCAAGTAGCCCAGTGCAAAAATGGTTAAATAAATGTCATTCTGCTCAAACAAGGATATTAAATCTAACAAGAAGACATTTTTAGAACTGAACTCACTCGAGTAGGACTGCCATGATATCTTGGCGCTGAGTATCAGAAAACACAATGGAATGCTCAAGGTCAATACCGCTAGGTCATAGGTACATGTTAGTTGGCACTCTGGAATTAACTTGGTCCAATGGGATAGCGATTTCTTCAATGTCTATGATTTTCATGGCCTTGGCCTTCTCCAGTGGACTATTCTCAGCAGCTTCCTATGTTTAATACCAACAACCCCATAGATAAACCCTAAATAAATCCTAAAACCCTCCACCTATGCGAAAAACAAGAATAAAACATCCAGATTGTCCATTTTTTTATAAATTGTCCAAATTAAGCTGGAAGCTGGATATTTTGTTGTCCTCTGATCGTAATTTCTGAATCCCACAAGAGTTGCCTCGAAATTTCTGAATCCCACAGGAGTTTCCTCGATGAGTGGCAGATTTCGGGTGAGCTCTGTTTCCCTGGGGCTAGGGTCAGCAGTTGGATACCCTGCCACCATCCTCGTGATTCTTGAACGCAAAAGATATAAATGGAAGATCACAATCCCATGCTTATGGCCCTGTTACTCTCCTCTCCTGCCCGTGAAAACCCAGCTATATTCTCCTCTCCAAGACCCCTCGACCCAGCTTTGACCCAGCTTGTTGCGTTTGACTGCCAAACAAACGCGGGCTTATCCAAATAATAAAACTTAATATTACCTTCTCGTGGATATAGCGACGAAATTCGGGCTTCAAATTGTAAAAATGCATAATTTAGCCTTGATGTTTCCACGAAAGTAAAAAAACCATGGAAAACTAACGTGGAAAAATCTGCCCATATTACCTTCGCGTGGATATAGCGACGAAAGTCGGGGTTTCCTTAAAAAAATTGTAAAAATGCATAATTTACCCTTGATTTTTCCACGAAAGTCAAAAAACGTGGAAAACTAACGTGGAAAAATCCGCCCATATGTACTAGTGTTATATATATAAACGATAATGATATATACAATGAATATGTACCTCATTTCAGTATGTATGGAAATGTTTCAATAAACACCCATTTACTGGGCCTACAACCTCATCCCCATCCAGATTTTGTAAGACAAAAGTGTTATTTCTCAAAATCTTAATTATTGTAAAAGGTGCCAGCAACAAATTATCAAATTTTCCATGCTTACCTTTTTCATCATTTTGTGCATCCCATCTGAGAACTACATTACCAACTGAGAAAGTGTCTTTCTTGACCTTTTATCAAAACTTTCCTTTACCTTCTTTTTGTAATTTTCATCTTTTTCACTATTGTTTTTCTTTCTTGCTGCAACTTGACTATATGAAACATCCTTCTTTTCATTTCATCAGGTTCCTCTTCTACATATTACAAAAACTTGATTACTAGAAACTTAGTTGGACAGGAAATATTGCATAAATTCCATAAACAAGTTGAAAAGGTGATGTTCCAATGGATTTCTTTACAGCTACCCTGTCTTCCCAAAGAGCATATTTTAATTAAATATCCCAAGTCCTTTTATTTTCAAATGACATCTTTTTATTACTATTCACAATATTCTTATTAGTGGATTCTGCTAAATCCATTCCCACGAGGGTGAAAAGGTGTGGAATGTTTTAATATGATGTTATTTTCTTCACAAAAAATTACTATATTCTTGGACTTAAAGGATGGAGCATTATCAGTTACTAACTTCCTTGGACAACCAAATCTGCTCAGAATATTATCTTGAAGAAAACTGATAATGACTTTATCTGTTGCTCTTCTTGTGGGAATTGCTTCCACCCACTTGGTAAAGAAATTAGTGGTTGTAAAAATCCACTTGTGTTGGCCACTGGAAGAAGGATTAATTTTTCCTATAAAGTCTAAACCCCATTGTTGAAATGTAGCATTTACTGCAATTGGTTTTAAGGGTAAAGACTGCAACTTGTGCTTAGCTGCAAATTTATGACATTCAATAAAAGCCTTGACATGGAGATATATATCTGTAAAAAGAGTGGGCCGATAATAACCCGCTCTTAAAATCTTAAATGCAGTTGCTTACCAATACTTATGTCCCCCACATGCACCCCCAAGTAATTATCCAGTAACAACATAAGCCTCTGCTCTATCTAAACATTTAAGCAATAGGCCTCCAGGATCTTTCCAATATAAAACTTGATACATCAAAACATATTTCAAATCTTTAAGTTTTAATGATCTATATTCATTCTTATTTAGATCAGGAGGACATTGTAAATAGAGAAGAAAATAAACAATTTTCTCATACCATGGAGAATCAAGATACCTGTTATAAATCTTATCTTTGTCATATTCTGTTGATGCATCATGTATTATTCTGTTATAAATCTTTGTTATAAATAGAGAAGAAAATAAACAATTTTCTCATACCATGGAGAATCAAGATACCTGTTATAAATCTTATCTTTGTCATATTCTGTTGATGCATCATGTATTATCTGTTTAGTCAGCATATGAATATCTAAAACTTGACAATTTGATTATGCCAAAAGTTTTTCTAGACCATGTCCCTTTACCAATTTGTTAGGCTTAATATCAACATTATACTCTATGATTTTAACTATCCATCTTCCTCTTTTTCCCTCACTGTCAGGCGGCACCATGATTTCCTTAACTACTATGTTAGGAACATAAACCAAAATCTTAGAAATAAAAACATAAATCCTAAAGAATTTCAGAGCCTTGATTAATGCATAGGCTTGTTTCTCCATCGTGCTATACTTTAACTTTGAATCTCTCAAGGTTTTGCTAAAGAATGAAATTGGTCATTCTAAACCATCTGAATTCTCTTGTAATAAAACAACAACTATAGTATATTCATATGCAAATGAGAAAATTGAAAATTCTTTAGCAAAGTGAGGACTTATTAAAACTATTGCTTCTATAAGTGCTTGCTTTATTTTTTCAAATGAAGCTCTAGCCTTAGATGACCACTTAACTTCTTTGTCTTTCTTAAGAATTTCAGTGATTCGTTTGATAATTTATACAAAGTCAGGAATAAACCATCTTAAGAAAATTATGTTTACAAGGAATGACTGAATTCCTTTCTTATTTCTGGGTATGCTGATTTTCAGGATGGCCTTAACCCGTTCTAGATCAATTTTAATTCCTTCAACGAAGACTATATAACCTAAGACCTTAACTTTTTCCATAGCAAAATGAGATTTTTTAGGATTTAAAGATAATCCATATTTCCTTCATTTAAGAAAAGTTTGTTTTAAATGTTTTAAATGCTCATAATCAAATTTAGACAATATTGTTATGTCACCTAAATATATGACCACAAACTTGTCTTTTTCACCAATGAAAGTTATATCCATAGCTCTTTGAAAGGTAGACCCTACATTCATGAGCCCAAACGACATCTTATCATACATAAATATCCACCAGGGAGTTGTAAAGATTGTCTTTTCCCTATCCTCTGGATTTACTGCAATCTTATTATAACCAAAGAATCCATCACTCATAGATATCCTCTGGGAACCCACCACTCTTTGTAAAATTTGATCAATCTTGAGAAAGGGATCATTATCTTTAAGGAAACATCTATTCAAATTATGGAAATCCACGCACAATTTGATTTGTCCATTTTTATTATGTATTGGTACCAAATTTTCTATCCAAGATGAATATTTGGGCGGTATACTAATTTTTTCATCTATCAACTTTTTAACTTCTTTTTCAATGACTGGAAGTAATGTTGGATTAAGTCTCCTAAGCTTTTGTCTAAAAGGCTTAGTATTTGGCTTTAGAAGAATCTCATGCTGAATTATGCTAGTATTGTAAGTTTTTGGATCTTCATATGACCAAGCAAATATATCAACAAATTTTTTTAGTAGCTTGATGTACCTATTTCTTTCCTTTTATGAAAGTGTCTTAAATATCTTAATCATTTTAGGCTCATTTTCAGAACCAATATTATAACTTAAGACATTTACTTCAATATATTGCACTATAGGTTTTAATAACGTATCACCCTTTGAAAATAGTCTTTCAAGAGGTAGAGGCCCTTTATGAATAAAATTCCCTTTTAATTCAACTATTTCATGATTTCCAATTGAATTGTTTGTGCATGAACTTATTTCATTCCAATCAATATCTTGATCCTGATCACTCAATGAATTAAAAAAATCCTTTGTTAACTCTAGAAATTCTTTAAGTTCCTGATCATCATGAAAAACTTTCCAATGTTTAATATTATCTGGAATTGAGGGTTTGTATCTTACTTTAATTGGATACTTAAGATGAGTTAACTTTGGAACTTTAATAATTAGCTTCTACCAAATCCAATGAATCTGTTGTTTGATTATGGTATCTTGGAATATAAGTTATGTTGAAAGCTAAGAAGAAATTATCAATCAAATCCCATACCTCATTTCGGTATACTTCCAACAAAGATTGTTTAACCTGATATACCTCCTTTACTTGCAGTACTATTAACTCGGAGTCACCAAATATAGTAAGTTGTTGAATTCCTAAATCTTTTGCAGGCCTTAATCCAAGAATTAATGAATCATATTTAAAAATATTATTTGTTGTTTGAAATTCCAGCTTATACATCAAAGAAATAATCTCACCTCCAAGAGAAATAAGTACAATACATGCTCCTTCTCCTTATTTACATGATGAACCATCGGATTACATTTGCCACAAATAATCTTGATCTCTTATCTTAGGTTGTTCTACATGGTTCTTATCAACTTGTAAAACACATGTAGTACCATCATTCAAATGCAACATGCAAGCACCAAAATCTTCTTGAACTAAATAAATTGGATGATTTGTTGGATTTTTATTATCATTGGCTAGATATGAAAGCTAAACTTCTCTATAAATTCTTTTGTGCTCACCTCGAAATACTTCTATGGTAGCATAAGAAACATTAGAGGAAATTTCAACTCAAAATGGGCCTTTTAACTTTAACTCAAATTTGATGTCATCATGTGTTAGCCAATGAAATTGCTTTAAATTTGAAATACCGTATAGGTCTTAAACACTTTTTTAAGATAAATTTGGGGATAGGTATCATAAAAAAACTATTTTTTTTGTTTGTATTTTTGACATATCTCCCCGTGTTTTTACTCAAATTTTGATCAGGAGAGCTCGTTGGATGCAGAATTAAATTCCACATCCAACAAGTACCCACTCAGCATACTTTTGACGGACCCCGCTACCCCAAAAACAAGAAATACCTGAAAAAATGTGATGATGACATTATCATCATGTTTTTTCAGGTATTTCTTTTTTTGTGCGTAGCAGGGTCCGTCAAAAGTATGTCGAGTGGGTACTCGTTGGATGCGGAAACTAATTCTGCATCCAACGAGCTCTCCCAATCGAAATTTGAGTAAAAACATGGGGACATATGTCGAAAGTACAAACAAAAAAGTAGTTTTTTTCTTTTCTTCCTTCAAAATTAATAAATATTATTTTATTATTTTAACTATTATTTTATTAATTTTTTTAGGAGGCCCATTTTGAGTTGAAATTTCCTCTAATGGATCCATTTGAATGGTTCCTCCTACCCCGTTTTCCCAAGATCTTGATAATAACATACCAAAATTAGGAGAAATATCAGCGATGACTACATCCATGAGTACACTTTTCATGGGAAATTGTGTAAGACTGACTACCATATCTTTAATGAATCCAAGACATTTACTGCTCTAGATTCAAAAGCATAAACATCATGGTAGTGTTTAGTGATAGCAAGCCCTAATGCTTCCATGACTGCCTTGGGCATGAGATTATGAGAGGCACCAAAATCTAGAAGGCAGTTTTGCAGATCTGATCATGAATTGTGAGTGGGATATAAACGTGAGGAGGGTAATCATATTTATCATCTGGTTGATCAAATGTTTTGGAACAAAATATACTGGTCGGATTTTGAACCTGCAAATTTATCACATTTGAAGGGATAGGAGTAGTTGAAGAATTCAGGATTTTAAGAGTAGGCTCCCTGTATGACTTATTCCTAACCAACTTAGTTAAAGGAATATGAATCTTGATTTTGCTAATTTCATGTTCCAAATTAAAATTAGCAACTCTGCCTACTTATTATGCTTCTATAATTTTATTCCCATCTCTTTGTTGTTCCTATTTTTCCTCAAAAGATAAACTTTCTTTAATATGAACATTCTTTACCTTCTTTTTTCCTTGTGATCCTTGCTTCATTTCCTACCTAAGACCATATGACTTATGCTGCATCTCTTGGTAAATCTCTGGCATATATGATTCTTGTTCAAAATAACATGTTCCATGATAATCATCCATCTTTGCATATTGATATTCAACCTTAGTAAAAAATTGAGAAGAAGAAACATCATCTAATTTATCAATTTCAGGTTCTAAATATTCAACTTCCATTTCATCTACTTCATAAGACTCATCATCCTATATCAGATTATTTTGGAAACGAGGCTGAATTTTTTTATCATCATTGTTTCTCCTATCTCTAGGAAAAAACCTAGGATTGAATGTTCTTCTAAACTGATTAGGATTTTTATTGTCATTATCCTAGACAAGCTTATTTTGACTCTTATTCTCCATTTCCATCCTACTGAGTTTTGCATACATACTTTTGATGAGTTTTGTCATATATTCTATTTTATATCTGTTATTTTTGTCCCTGAAGTAGATGGTGACATGTCTTTTTTCTTTCTTTTTCTAGTTATCTTCTTGATAATCTAACTTACCTCTCAATTTTTTTGCTGCCATCAAATTGGATTCTACCTCTAAGGTTTCTTCTTGCATATTTACTAAGGTATTGGCTCTTCTTTCCATTAGCAAAAGAGAGAATTCAACATCAAATGAATTCACATAGGTTAGCTTTGTAGAAGTCTCCGTAGGATTGATATCTGTGGGAATTTTACTATACATTTTGTTAAAACGTTTAGTAAAATAAGTAACTCTTTCCCCATGCTTGCTTTTGAAAGCTCCAAAATTAGTAATATAATAAAGATAATCTTTGGTGTCTCCCCACTACCTCATAACTATTTCTTCCAAGGTATTTATTCCATTAACTAAGTTTGGGGGCAGTTCTCTAAACCACTTCATCACGTCTCCATTTAGGCTTTGAACAAAAAATATCATCCATACATCCTGATGTTCTATGTTATGGTTATCAGCATAACTGAAATAAGCATTCCAATGCTCTTCTGATATAACCTCTACCTGACCATTAAATCTTGGGAGATATTTATGATAATATCCACTAGGAAGGGCATTCAAAGGAAGAGGTAAGACTAGAGGAGCATATCGGGAAGCTACTATAGCATCCATCCTATTAGGTGGTTGGGTTGCCATTTTTGGAGTAGTAGGAACAAAGGGTGATGGAATTGATATAACCAAAGGTTTTGTTTGTGGTGGAGATGGTATCTTGATTCCTATTTGGCTAAGAAGAACATTGCTAGTCAAAGGTGTATAAGGTGATGTCAAATATCTTGAAGGGTCAGCATGTTCTAAACTCAAAATTTATTCTTTTATTTTTTTAGCTAATAAAGGATTTGTATACACAGTAAAGCTTTCAAATTGAATGGGATTTTGAAATTCAATGATAAAAATAAACAAGTCTACATTCTCTTTTTCTTTTTCAATTGCAGGTAAGTATGAGGAAGAAGGATGATAAGTAAATTCACCTACTGACTTTGTCATTGATATATCCTGAACACTTTATGTTGTAGGATTTAATATCTGCCTAGCTTCCCTCGACAACCTTTCTGGATTTGAAACAGGATGATATAAAGGAGATGAAGGATTTCCCCTGGCCCCTGTTTTCCTAGAAGCTACTATGAAAACTCATGGTGAAAATGTAGTCTTATAAAATTTTCTGATTTTGTTCACCTTCCAAAATTAGATCAATGAAAAATTCCCAAGGAAGATTTGCTTCACTTCTATCTGCGACAATGACGTCGAAAGATGTTATCACTAGAGTTTGCACCTAGACTGCAGAGGTTCAAAGTCTAGAGGATCTTAAAATTACTTAATGGATGAATAGGTTTGTAAGCTTACAAACATATAAGTGAAATAGAGATCAGGATAACATATCCCCAATGACTAGAAAGTAGATGTATAAACATTATAAACTAGGATAGAAAGATTGCGAGTCTGAATTTATATATGGAGTGAACAAGTTCTGTTTAGATCAATGATAAACATACAAATTATTCATAAGAATCCAGGTACAGGAAACATCTATCCAAGGAACAGAATTATCAATAAAATGTTTAAACAAAACATAACATTTATCATTTCAAATATTAAAACAAAGACTGGATCATCTCGAATATAATCATTTCAAAGCATTATTTATATAAGCAGAGAATGAAACACATTTCTGCAAGCTATAATAGTAGTCTGATCTCCACCATTCCTAATGGCTTTATATTGTTCACCATTACATATTATATACAAAAAGTTTCAAAACTAAAGTAGTTTGAGATCCATATTTTATGGATATGAATAACCAAAAATAGACAATCTGATTAACATTCAATCTATATTGAATGACTTCAAAAGGTAAGCTCGACATCTAATACTATCAGCTGTATAAACATTATTTAATACTAACAGTTGTCTAATGATGATTGTTTATCAAGCCTATCTAGAAAGTATGACCTGGCTAGAATAGTTAAAGCATCTAATCATGACTTCTTCAGCTATAATAGTTAAACCATCCAACGCTTGATATCTCCTCTCCAGTCGAGACTTCTCTGCCTCCATAGCTCGAATCTGATCCTGAAGTTTATTTATTTATTTACAAGTTCCTCATGCTACTACTGTGTAGCCCTTTTTCTCCTCGAGACTTCTTTCAACACTGTTATAAGTTCTTGGTAATATACACCTATTTCATCTGACTCTTCTCGCAATCTTTTGTTAGCAATCATCAATTTTTCATTTGAATCATTATGATATATGTTTTCTCTTTAAATGAGTACAAAGACTTTTTTAATACCTCTACCTCTGATACTGATTCCATTATTTCCAAATGTACTGGAACGTCCTCGGTCTCCGAAGGTTTTGAACTTGAACCAACCTCAAATTCAAATACATTTTGTTTACCCTTGTAGACATTTTTAATCACATCTAGTGTATGCAATAATTATTTTTGAATTTCTGCTGGGGTTTGTTCTTCTACTTGATAAGATTCCTCTACATCCTATAAATCTTCCTCACTAGATGAATCTTCTATAACACTTACAACATTCTTTTGAAACTTAGGGTTTAAGATTGCTTTCATGTTCATTCTTAGCTTGTTTTTTGATCTAGTCTTAGGCCTCCAACTGTTTTCAATATTGTTTGTAATGGGAGCTTCATCCTATTTTGAATTCAATGGAAACTCGTGAACCATTACATTTTCCCCAATATCCATAGGAGTATATGGAGCCATGACTTCTTCTTTTGGAAATTCAACAATTAGTGTTCTCTGTACTTTTGTTCTAGATATTTCTATCATAGACATAGTATCACATACCTCCAGTGGTTGTTCGTCTCCAACTTCAACCACCTTCCTTTTCTGACTTTTGAACTATCTTCTTATCCCTTCATCATCGTGATCTTGGGTTTCGGTCTCAAAACCAGACCAAAGAAAGAAATGTTGCCAGGATCTATCTATTTTTCCCAATTCATAAGCTATCAACGACTTAATAAAACTATGATAAAATACTGAATGACTACTATGTTCTGGGTGATTTCTTACCCACGTAATCATCTTTTCTATGCTCTTCAACAGGTAATAGGGTAAGTTTAATTTGGATTCCCCATTTAAATGCAACAAGAATATTAAGTGATATCTGAATACGGTTGCAAATCATCATTCACAAGTTATATAGCGTTGAACAACATTTAAAATGTCGCTTCATTCAGGATTGACCCTATTTAAATGAATTCCTTTGATCCAATATAACTTCTCAAAACCACGCAACAAAAATCGACTGATGTCAACTTCAAACAGATATTTCTTAAACCATTTTCCACCTTCGGATGGTATTACAATGGCCTCTGCAATGTTAACCTCATCTACCCTAAATCCACCATAGAATCCTAATAATTATTCACAAAGGAATTCGCTACTTGCAATTATAACCCTTCAATCATTCACACAAGGAAAACCAACCTGCGGTCTTCATCATTTGTGCACATATAGGAAATTCGTCAATCCATTTAATATTATTTATCTAGCTCCAATCTGTAGATTTTGCCACTAATTTTTTTAACTACTGCCATTGTGATCTGGAGACTCTCATAGCTCATATAACATTTCAAACAACAACAATCTATGCAGAGGAAAAATGACTAACAGTCCTGTAGGGTTAGCCGAAATATGAGTTTGGATCCATGCACTTTGAGAATATCTAAAACCGGTTTGTACATTCATGGCATTATTAGATTGCACTCCTTCATTGACATGCATATCTCATTATGAAGAAGGACTATTTTTTCAGACACACGTCCCATGCATTTCATTTTCCCTTAATATGTTTACAAGTGAAAACAATCCAACAACACCAAGATATGCTCCATTATTCAATGCGCTCTGGGTATGTACCAAGACTATAAATGAAGTACAATCAACATTTAAACACCCGAACCTTCACCATGTAAAATAAAAACTTGAATTTATTCATTGGAAAATGAACATACTCATACATTGGGCTATGCATTAAAGATTAATGAAAATAAGTCTTATTTGTTTTAATAGATAAAACAATGATAAAATAACCTTTTTTAAAGAACCTAAGAACTAGGGTAAAACTAAATTAAACCAAGATTCAAAGATAAACTAAGGTAAAACTAGGGGAAAATGGTCTTTGATGGAAATCTAGTCATTTTGTTTTGGCAAATCTAAATTTGAAAATGTTTAAATTATATTTTTGAATCCTGCATAAATAGATTCAACACCTTAGAATACCTACTCAAATTATGGAGTTTTCATACTTAATATATAATTCTGATTTTTTTTAAATTTCTACCCTAACTCAAAATAAAATAAAATAAAAATATACTAAAATAAATTGAAAACATAAAATTTTTATAAGTTACACATTTAATATTTATTTATATTTTAAATAAATAAATATAATAATAATTCACCGAATTTACCTTACATATCGATCAATAATATGATTTGTATTTATGAATCATGTATCAACCAATTTTAAAAGTATAACTACAATTGATATACATTGATCAAAATATATAAACCATGTTAACCATTAATATGACTGGCTAGTAATAAAACATTCTAGTTAAATATATCTTTATCTGAATCGCAATAATTTGCAATCAAATTTAGTGACAAACATCAAAGACAGAATGCCAATAAGACAATGGACGCAATTTATTACATCTCTTCAACCAGAAATTCCTATCTCGAGTGTTTTGGAAACCAAGATTCTATTTACTTTCCTTAGAAAAAGAATCCTTGTAAAATCTTTTTACGATTAATTATTGTCACTATTAAGATAATTAAAAATTAATTATTAGAACATCTGATGACCAAACATTTCAATTCTTGTTTTCGTATTTGCTTTAAGCTTCATTGAAAACAGTATTTGCTGGAAATAATAAACAGTATTTCATTGAAAACAACACTCCCCATGTTTTTATCTGACTCCAACAACGAAGACATTAACAGAGAATTACGATCTGGATTGCGGAGGAAACTTAGTGTTGGTGTGTTCGCTGCATATTGACGAGAGAATAATATGGATTGCCTTCTCCTTTGCTCATCAGATACAAATGACTTCCCTGCTCAATCACTTTTCCTTCTTGAATCACAGCAATGGAATCTGCATTCTGAACGGTAGTCAGTCGATGAGCTATCACAATACTCGTTCTCCTCACCATAATTCTGTCCAGCGCCTCTTGAACAATCTGCTCCGACTGGCTGTCCAATGCGCTAGTTGCCTCGTCCAGCAGCAATATCCTTGGATTCTTTATGATCGCCCTCGCTATCGCAATTCGCTGCTTTTGCCCTCCCGATAACTGCATTCCTCTGTCTCCGCAGTTTGTTTCGTATCCCTCCTCCAAAGAGCTGCACAAGACCAAGTTCATTTCACTGACTGGACTGGCTTCAGTATATAATATTTTAGTAACAGAGAATCTGTTTCAATTGCAACTCTTCTTAATTTATTGCGTTTAAAGAATTTGTTTCTGTTTCAATTTGCTGTATTTACCTTATGAATTCGTGAGCATTTGCAGCCTTTGCAGCTTCGATCATCTCGACCTCAGTTGCATTCTCTTTGCCATAGAGAATGTTGTCTCGAATGCTCCCTGCAAAAAGGGTGGGCTCCTGACCTACCAGAGCTATATGTTTTCTCAGACTCCTCAGATTGAACTTCCTGATGTCTTTACCATCGATTCTCACCGTCCCTTTTAGTGGGTCATAGAATCTTTCGATGAGTCCAATGATGGTCGATTTTCCTGAACCACTTTGTCCTACAAGAGCCATGCTGGTGCCTGCTTTTATCTTCAAGCAGAAGTTCTTTAAAATGATCAAATCTGGACGAGCTGGATAAGCGAAGTCCACATCTCTCACGTCTATGTTTCCTTCTAATGCATCCGTTTTCTCGCCTTTTTCATCGTCTGGGTTTATTCGGCTCTCTCTATCTAGTATACAGAACACAGATTCGACCGCATTTGAGCCTTTCACCATGTCGTTGCTCATAGTTCCTGCCTCTGCTATAACTTGTCCTGTGGACATCAGAATGAAGAAAGTTTGATAAAAAGCTTTAGCCGCAATATATCCTTTGGAAATAAGGTGCCCTCCATACCAAAAGTCCAGAGCCGTATTGCACATACCGAGGCATTGTGATAATCCCAGTACTAATCCTGCAACCAAAGATTGTTTGAAACTATCCCTTCGAGGACTTTCTTGAGTCTTTTGGAAGAGACGGAGAATCTTCTCCTGTGAAGAGAAGGCACTAATAGTACGATGATTAGCTACAGCCTCTGCAGCAAATTGACTTCCCTGTTCTTGAGCTCTTATAGCCTTTCTAGTGAGGGCCGTGACAACAGCCTTTTTGCTATAGTAACAAAATATTATCAGCGGTTGCGCTGCGATTATTACAATGGCAAGACGCCATGCTATAATCAAACCCATTGTGAACGCTATTGCTACAGTGGAAATAGTTTGTACAAGTAACGACGCACGATCTCCCACCAGAGATCTCACCTATATATATCATAGATCGCACCTTTAAATCTTCACAAAACTGTAACATAGTAGCTCAATAACTGATAAAATAAAAAATTTCAGGTTAGATACTTGCCACATTAGCCTCTGTCGCCAGTCTGGAGCAAACAGCTCCGCTTGAATTCTCCTCTTTGTCGAACCAACCAACTTCGAAAGTAAGGATCTTGGAAAGCATACGCTCTCGGACTCTCTTCGTGAGATATTCCCCCGTGGCTTGGAAATTGTAATGCTGCACAATACTCACTGTGTACGATATTAAACCCAAGGCCACGAAAATGAGGGAGTATTCTTTGGTTTTGGATTTGATCTCTTTATCGTCGTTGACTAAAAATACAGATAGCATGCCTCCAACAAAGAAGGATTGAACAGGATTAACGGCTCCAAAACCGATGGCTCCTGAACATCCTAACAGACCCTGCTTCCATTCCGGAGCATTTAAAAGCAACAGTCGACGAAAAGAAGGGGCAGAGGGAACTTTATCATCCATAATTAACCCTTCTGGATTGCCTGGTACTGAAGCGTTCGAACTCGATCTACTGTATATGCTAAAGCTTCTCGCTTTCAAAGACTCGTCTCGCATATAGTGGCCGCCTTCGGCTCTCTCATCCGGTGAATCTGCGGCGGCCTGTTGCAGTTGCACCAAAGATGCGTATGTTCCGTTCGGTATATATATCAGATCTTCATGCGGGCCTGTCTCAATTATCTGCCCGGCTTGAACTACCGCAATCATGTCCGCGTTGCGGATAGTAGAGAGACGATGAGCAACTATAATAGTTGTGCGTCCTACTGAAGCTTGGTCTAGAGCATCCAAAACGATCTTCTCTGACTCTGCATCTAGAGCACTTGTAGCCTCGTCCAGAAGAAGTAGACGAGGATCTTTGATCATAGCTCTTGCAATAGCTATACGTTGCTTTTGCCCTCCTGACATCTGAACTCCGCGCTCGCCCACCTGTATTTCCCGAATCAAAGGAAACTTGTCAAACCGACTGCACTTTCAAGACATGGAGGTAGATGTTGAAAAATGGACGCAGAGGTCTGAAAAATTAGTTCAGAGTTATCTATTGAGCTGAGCTGAGCTGCAGAGTATTTACTGTGGTTGTAATAATTTTGATGATGGTTGAATTTTATATCAAATCCAATTATTATTAAATCTGCTGTGGCCATACTTTGCAGCTCAATAGCTTCTTGCTTAAAAATTTGGAGTAAGCTATATTATTTGTAATATTTTTTAGTAAAAATTCTGATTATAATTTATAAAAATGGTTGAAATTGCATAATTTGAATATCTTGGTATTTTATTTTTGCAATTAAAATTACAATTTCAACCACCAAAATTTCAATTTTAACAAATAAATAAATAAAATTTCACTCCACAAATTCTAACAAATTTCACCGACTAAAAATCTATACTTTAGCTCACTTCCAAAAAAATTCTTACCTGAGTGTCATAACGATCTGGTAGTTGACTAATAAAATTGTGAGCATTCGAAGCCTTGGCGGCAGCAATAACCTCGTCCATGCTGGCGCCCTCCTTTCCGAACAGAATATTCTCCTTGATCGATGTCGCAAGGAGGGCAGGTTCTTGACTTACTAGTCCGATTTGTGTACGCAACCATTTTAACTGTAACGCTTTAATATTATGTCCATCGAACAGAATCTCTCCTGCCAGGGGATCATAGAACCTCTCTATCAACGCCACAACCGTAGATTTGCCAGACCCGCTTTCTCCGACCAAAGCAACAGTCTTACTTGGGGGAATTGTTAGACAGAAGTTGTGAAATATCTTGTTCTCTGGTCGAGATGGATATACAAACTCGACGTTTCTAAATTCAACTTCACCGGAGACCAGCTGCAATATTTCTCCTTTTGTTTCTTCCGAATCAATAATAGGTACTCTGTCAATCATATCAAATATACGTTTACCAGCAACACGGGCTTCTGAAATGTATCTGATATTCGGAAGCGCACTACCTAGACCTCTGGAGATGACAAATAAATCAATCATTCCAGAAATTTTCTGGGTAAATTTGCCGTTCAATAACAAATGAATAAATTAAACAGAGAAAATTGTTAGGGAGACAGCAGCTTACACGCCACCCATAAGTAAAGTAACAGTAGTCACAAAAACCGATCCTCCACTTGCACCATGATACATAACCAATGTGCTACCATACCAAGCGTTGAACGCCCAGATAATTAAGGCCACTCCTCCTGTTCCTACCGCCATGCCTTTGACAAGACCTTGTTTAAGTCCAAGCTTCACAGTTCCATGAAGAGCATTTGAGAAATTGGCCATTGTCCTCTCCTCTCCAACAAAGGAATAGACCGTCCTGATCGATGAAAGAGATTGCTGTGCAATATTGCCGGCTATGTTATGGGCTTCATTCAACTTGCTAGAAGTCGCCAACAGAGTCCGCAAATAAAATATCCCTGGAAGAATGATCAGCAAGAAGACGAAAGGAAGTGCCACAATTGCTAGTCTCCATGTCATGTAAAATGCCACAAAATAATTGCCGATAAAGAAAGATGTATTCATAATGAAGTTGGGCAGCTGATCATGATGAACAATGTCCCCACAGTATTAGCATCGTTATGGCCACCAATTTCTAGGTATTTTCCATAAGTTTAACAAAGAAAATTTAGAGAAGAGTAGGAAGATTGACAGAATACAATCATTAACACGATACCTTTTCGGCGAAAACGGCTTGTATAACAAGAGTATCATTAGAAACGCTGGTAACCACTTCGGATGTGGTGGTGCCTTGGGTGTCGAAGAATCCCTCGTCCTGTCTCATTACTGCTCTCAAATATTTTTCTCGCATTCGAGATGCTTGCCTTTCGCCAGTCCTCGCCCAACAGAACGCCTCTGTCCGAGCAAAGTATTATATCCATTATTCATTATTTTCTATAATGTCATCAATAAAATCTGTCATAAACTCTGGAAAGTGCTCAAGAAAGAATTAGAAGTTGTTATACCCACCTAGAAACGAAACTACGAACACAGCCATTGACAAATACACGAGACGTAAAGCATACTGCAGAGTTATCCAACAACTAGTCATTAAACTAGCACAGCTATTATAAGTAAAGTAATCTATTAGTATAACCAATCAAAGATAACAAAATTTGAGAAAACTGTTAACAGAACTGAGTTGGGTAACTTTTGAGTTACCCTTCAGTTATAAAGACCAACTCATAAAATTTTAAAATGGATATTTTTTAGCTTAAAGATTTAAGAGAATTTTTTCTTTGATTTACAATCTTTTTCTTTTATTTATAACATCGCATATCATGGGTTTTGAATGTTTAAAGATATGAGCAATATCATGGGTTTTGAATGTTAAAAGATATGAGCAATATTACCTTGTTGAGATTACTCAGGTAATGTACCGATGAACCACTTCCTACTGTGTTCAGTAAACTACTGAATACAAGTAACGTCGCAGGCGTGCTTAGTCCATCTCCAACGGTTCCCAAAGTTCCGAATAACAGAAGGCACATATCAGTTGAATCGGCATACTTGAAAATTAGTGCCCATAATGAGATATCTGAATCTTTTGAATCGCCAGCCTTCTGATCTTTGTTTCTTTTTACGGGACCATCGGGTTTTTGTGAATCTGCTCCTATCTCGCTGTGCGTGTGCTCTTGAGGCCGCGACACTTGTATTTGTTCTGCCTGGTATGACATCTCTATTTGCTCCATCTAGTCTATACAGGAGAAGCATTACTACAATACCGCCGCTTTATATAAAATAAGACTCCACCTCTCTCTTTTACTTGCTCGTCGTCATTCGTATTCCGTGACCCGAAAGAAACAAGAACTGTCTGCCGATTCTGTCAATTTTTCTTTGCTATCATTACGTTTTTTGTGTTTTAACATCTGATGTCATGAAAATTAACTAGCGCCAAATGACCACCGAAAAGTTACCTTCTTTTTTGTTTTTCATATCTTTGACGTGGTCCATAAACATTAAGGTCATTTAATTTATTTCATATTTCTATTTTTATAAAATACAATGATGATTTTTTTGTTTGAGTACATTTCAAATTATAAAATATAAATATCTATTTTATAAAAAATTAGTAAATTAATGTGTGGTCCATAGATATCTAAAAGGTATAAGTTAAATGACTTCATTTGTTTCATTTTTTAACAATATAAACATTCACCATATAAAATATCTAAATAAAACAATATATGTGAACCTCCTATAGATCATGATTATCGTACAACGATACTTAGTGATGCGGTGGTACAGTATTTTTTCTAGAGCTTACGGAACGGAGCTAACGTTGTTAGTGTGATTATAAAATTGTAAACTACTATAATAAGAAGGAGTGAGCTAGCTGTGGAGCAAAACTCCTTTAGTCAACGCTAACTTTGCTCCTCCTCCGTCCAATGAGGGAGGATTGCTCCACAGCTAGCTTACTCCTAATAAGAACGAAACTTTTAAATATGCAAATATTTATTTTAGAAATGTTATGTATGATTTGGATATGATTAATATTTTAATAATTTTACGTTTTATAACATATTTTAATATGCACTAATTTTATTTTAGAAATGTTATGTTTGCTTTTGATATGAGTAATATTTTATTAATTTTTACATTTATAGATGTATGAAGCTATTTGTTTATGTTGACTGGCGTTTATAATCATCCGGGGTCAAATGAACCATTTTGCAATAGAAATACGAAAATGGACAGTTGAGACTTAAGGATCTAAAAATATTCTTAATCGTTCCAACTTCCACGTAAGGAATGGTTGAGATTTGTTTGCAAACCTTTGGCAGTTTCTGTCTTAAAGCTTTAAACAAGTTCAAATCTTCACCTTCTCGTTTGTGCTTTCTCTTTTCACTTGAATGTTTGTCATTTATTGTCATTTATATTCTTGCCCCATCTACCCTGCCAGATCATTGCATGCAAACAACGGTGGCGTGGTAGATGATTTGCTGGCAATCGCATGCAAACAACTGTGGCCATGCAAGCAGTTAAATGAATATATTCGGAAGCTAATTATCTTAAGCCTTAGTCTAAATATTTCCGGGTGCCTCAAAGTTTTTGCATATTGTTCTGAGTCTATATTGTCAAAGATTGGATTCTAAATTATTAAAGTAATTTTAATGTCTGGACTCTAAACCATATTCCATGAGTTGTCATGCGAGAGATTTATATTGAAAAGTAGATTGTATTTCAATGTTAATGCCCCTACCGTTCAGTTTTAGACCTTTGCTTTATGCCAATCTCTATCCACGGCTCATATCATATTATTATAAAATATCAGCTTGTTTGAAGCATATTTTATATTTAATGTTTCATTATTATAAAAAGTAGATTGGATTCCAATGTTAATGCCCCTCCCCAAATAGGCTTGTCTTAACCTTTACTTTATGTCGACATCTCTTTGCAGGGGTCATATAATATTATTATAGAATATCAGTTTCTTTGAAGTACATGGAATATTTATGATGAAAATTCATCCATAATTCAGTTTTAATTTAGTCATATTTAATCTTTTTCTTTCTCATAAATCTCAAGAAACCTATATATATATATATATATATATATATATATATATATATATTCCATGAAAAAACTAAAATTACATTCTTCAATCATAATAAAATAAAGGTTATTTAACTAATTTTTATATTTTTCAAACTTTATACTAATGCCATAACCATACCTAGTAACTCAAGACTACAAATAAAAAGCTTTATTGTTAACCAATTTTTTTTCCATAAGGATCATCACAAAAAATTAACACTAATTTGATGTGTTAATAAGATCATACTCCCCCATTTGGATATTAATTGTAATCCTTCTTTTCATAAGTGATGTACATGTGTATTTAGTTCATGGAATATGTGACAAATGTTGAATTGTTGTTTGTTCTAGCAGTTTCCTTAAGCCTAGCTCACAAATTCTGTAATAAAATATTTCCTATAGTTATCCTGCCTTGCATCCGATTAATCACTAGTATTGAGTCACCATAAACAGGTAGATCTCTAACCCCTTCATTCTAGGCCAATGTCAATATGTGTGTAAAGCCAACAATTCAACACTATTATGTGTCCCTTTATCACAGTTTGTCTTGAAGGAGATATAATTCTCATCCGAATGAAAGAGCATACCTCCAATACCACTGTTATGCAATGGGCCATTACAACTGCCAACAAAGAAATCCCAACATTTATTTTTTCTATAATCAGTTCATCCATCATTCTTTTGTTTGGGGGCCTCACAAAATCTTTAAAGAACAACATCATTGACTTAATGTATGAGAAAGACTGAAAAGTTTGGATCGATTGTTCTTCAAACAAACAATGATTTCTTTACAGCCCCATAAACCAGGAAAAGAGAAAGGGAATTTCCTTTAACTTTACACTCCAACCTAAAGAACTATTTCCTTAAGCACAATTGAATATTAGACCCACTCCAAATGATCCTAAGATTGATCCATCACTCAACACCTCTCAACGTATGTTGAGTGAACCTGCAATGTATAAACAAATGATCCATAGTTTCCTCAACCAACCTGCAAAGGCAACAAATACTCAACCCCTAGACCTATTTTTTCCAAAAGAATTCCCAATTTGTTACCTTCCCCTTAAGCGACAACCACAATGAAATTCGACATTTAACAAGTACCTTGACCTTCCATATACATGGATACCACCAATGGTTATAAGGGGTATCTTCAACCATTTGTAATTTGTAACCTGATTGTGTGAGCTAGCTTTAGGGCACCAATGAATCGGCCCCATTCTCGAATATAAACTCCTTGAAACCCTAAGTTGGAAGCAAATCACCATCTTTGAATCCATATGTCCATAGTTGCTTCGTCTCTAACCTGTAAGAGGTATGTTATTCCACCTTCATCTAGCTGCGCCATTAGCCTTCCAATAAGATAACTCTCTTACCCACATCTCACTATTGGATCATACCTAATTTTGACTAAAGCTCCAAAACCCACCTTCTAGGCCAAATATGCCACCAAGAAAGGGAAAGGCCTGAACCAATGCCTTCTAGTGGGTTGATCCACCCTTGTAGTATTTTACCTCTCTTCATATCCATTCAACTTTAGAAATAAGGCCTATATATTTCATGAGCGTGATTTTCTGCCATAGATCACTTCCAATAATATGTCCCTAAACAAACTTGAATCCAAACCAACGACCAAAGAAAAAAAATATTTTAGTCCCCATCTTCCTTCACTCTTATTTTTAGCCAATGATTTCCAATTGAACTAATTAAGACCCTTTTGTTCCTTCCCCTGCCATAAAAAAATGAAACATAGTCTCTGGATTTTCTCCATAATTTATTTTGACATTCTTGCTAGAATATGACAATACACTGGTATTTCCTCCAATACCGCTTTAACACATATAAGCCTTCCCCCATGAGAAAACCAATGATTGCACCATAGGTTAATTCCTTTTTCCATACGAGTGATCAACCATCCCCAATCTTCCATATTATAACCATTAGGTTTCAAATATTAACCTAAATACTTGATCCTAGGATGGAAATCTACATTTTTAAACCCATAAAGTGTTTGCAAAATCTTCCCACACCCACTTCTATATATGAAAAAATCAACATATATTCTCCTCATTAGCCAACATGTCTATATATTTATAGTAAAGAGATTAAATTCTTGATAGTGCATTTTCTTCAAAGACCGATCCATTCGTAAAAAGCAGGACATCATCCACAAAAAGTAAATGAGTGGCACTCTCCCTCCCACAAACTGATTACTTTTATTCTACTATGCAATTTGGAATATATAATCGTCCTTCTTCTTAGACCCTCTTCCACCAATAGGAATAGATATGGTGAAAAAGGGAATCCTTGTCGAAAGCCCTCTCAAGAGACAAAAAGCTGAGAAGGCAGACCATTTATTAGTACAACAAAAGGAATCGATGAAATGCACCCCATCACATAGTTAACTTGATGCAAACACATAGGCTCATTACCACATTGTCTTCTATGAAGTCAATTTTGTTTTTATGATTTTCCTAGTTTTATTTCAAGTGTTAGAGTTAAATGGAATAATGAGAGGTCGAATCCTCCTTAGAATATTTTAATGTTAATGTGTAGTGACAAAACCGATAGAGTAGTTAGGTATATTTTATTAAGGGATTCACTCCAGTTTAAGTGGGTATGGTAAAACTTAATAAGTTAGGTATATTTCATTACACAAAAATGAGACGATAAAAATAAAAAATAAAAATTGGACTACTGTGTGCGTAGAGGGATTTTTATGAAATTGTTGTGTATGAAGGATTGTGCGTTTGTTTGAGAAATATAATGAATTATGGATCTGAATATGAGCAAGTTTTGGTTTTGCGAACATGTTATGTTTTCTTATATTAAGCTCTGACATTGTTTTATGGATGAAGGAAACATTGTATGGAAGTATGTACTGTTGGCAACAGAGTATTATGACACCCAGTAAAATCTTATATGCTTATAAAACACTTTGAATGTATACTTTTCCTTAAACAGTATAGCGCATTCCTGTAGATTACTTGTGATTAATGTTGTTCTAAAAATCCTTTATGTATCTCAACAATTACTAAAGTAGCGTGTTTTGTAGCAGCGTGGAGTTTCTGCTATGTTTTGTGTTTTCTACTGGAGGTTTAGATTTATGTTGTGTATTTGGTTTTTTTGTTACAGTTAGGGATTTCCTATGCAAAGTTTGAATTTCTGTTGCATTCTTTTAATATCTCATTCGTGATTCCTGTAGCGTTCAAGTTTAATTAAAATTTGTATGGAATCCAGGTTCATTTGTTTCATGCATCAATTTTGGTATCAAAGCATTCCAAAGTGTATCTAAGGGTATTATATAGTAAGAAGAGTGATTTCTTGTGGCCAAAATGGCGCCCTGGCAGAGGAGGAGTTGAAAGATCTGCATGCAAGAACGGAAGCCATGCAAGCTAACAGACACAGAGATCACGATGCAAGTGATGACATTGAACTAGAGTAAGAAACTTCATTAGAAGAAGAATGAGAAGAGGAATTTGGAGTTAGATCGTTGAAAGCAGTTATAGGAGCCGGTTCAAAGTCCAAGGCTGAGGTGCCAACTTACACTGGACGTTTGTGTTGGTTGTGGATCTTGATCTTCCAGATTCATAGATTTTATTGTTCAGCTATGTTTGTACCCCATTTTTATTATACACTTGTCCCAGCTGGGGTGCAGGGGCTACACCCTTGAGAAAGGGGGTTCGAGGGAGAAGCCCCTAAAAGAATTTTTTTGGGATGTTTGTTGACCAACAGTTTGCGAACCCATGGTATTAGGTGACCCATAGTATTTTCCCATGGTAAATTCCCAATAAAAGGAAAGCATTGTAATACGGTTGTGGATTGTATCATAGCATTGTAAAACAATCTCTGTGATTATGTGAGAGAAATTGTGAGAGTATGAAGAGGAAGTGCAGTGGGGTTACTGCAAGTTGTATCCCTTCATTTTGTTGGATGGTATGTTATAAAAATAAAGGACTGACAATTTCTGTGTGGCGTTATATCTGTGTCTCTCTTGTAATGTGTTTAATATTTGCATCTTGTTTAATTGTTTAATTGTTATTGCTCTATGATCCTGTTTTTCTAACAGTTTGAATCATGAAGATTTGGTGGGATGGATAAGTGCTTTGGATAAGAATTTTGATTATGAAGAAGTTCCCAAAAACAAGAAGGTTATTTTTTCTAAGATAAGATTGATAGGGCATGCATCTTTATGGTGGGATTGTGTACCTTATGAAAGGACGAAGAAGAATAAACGACCAATCAAAACTTGGGACATAATCGTGATCAAATTTAAAGGTAATTTCCTTCCTAAAGGTTATCAACTTTCCTTTTGTATAGGCAAATGCAAAATTTAAGACAAAGATCGTTGAATGTTAGAGAATATACAGAAGAATTTTATAAAATGAATATTAGAGCACGTTATACATAATATATCCTTGAGAATACTGCTCGGTATATTCATGATCTCAGACTTGATATACACGATGATATAAATATTTTATCTCTAAACAAAGTTGAAGGGGCATACCAAAGTTCCTTAAAAGCAAAGGAAAAAATGAGTAGGAAGCAAAGCTCAAGCAGAGGAAAAGGTCCATCTTATAGAGGAAAAGGACAACAAGTCGGAAAATAAATCCTCGACTCAAAAAGAATAGAATGGTGAATCAAATCAGCGAGTACAATCATAAAAATATGATTATTTTAGACAAAGAAGACCCTACTCAAGAAGTAGAGGTAGAGGAAGAGGCAGAGGATTTGTCTATAAATGTTTCAAATGTGACAAGTTGGGTCATAGATCATTTGAATGTCCTTAAAATACAATAGGAAAAGGAATGTAATGAACCTAAGGCATAAATCAGGTCTACTAACTCTATGCAATAAATATTTAAAACAAACTTTAAGACGCTAGCTAACAAGTGGGAAATTTAGCGAGTTGTAGAGGGAATAAATTGGGATTTGCAGGTGAATCCAAAAGACAATGGATCATACTAAAAGTGAAGATTCCTAAGAACCTGGATGTTGGTCTCTTTTAGGTTTCAAACACCAGCTAGGTTGAATCCTACAACTAGGCTTATGGGAGTCCCAACCGATGCAAACTGAAATCCTTACAAGCAGTTCCAAGAAACAAATGGATAAGACGAAATTGGGAGGGATTTGAAACTCTATTTAGGATGTTTAAATAAATGTTTGTTGGTTCATAATAGGTTTGAATAGTCAGAAAGAGTCCTAAGGGCCACAATAAGAAACCTAGTCACTAGGACTATGCAACAAGTTAGATTTAGTGATTTCCATACATAGGAAAAGGAACACTAAAATTTTGTTTTAAGCATGGAATACATTAATTGACATGATAATTAATTTTCATAACATAAAAGAAAGAAAATGGACATATTTAGATAGTTTAACTAACTCGAATTCTAAAACTAGTCAATTTTGCATTGAAATCTAGGCAGGGTGTGAAATATTTTTATGAAACTTAAGTAAACAAGATCATAATGTTGTTTAATTTTCATAGAAAATTAAACTATATCATAATAGCGCAATGAGAGTCGAAATACATCTCACTGGAATATTAGAGGTATCCTCTCACAGTCAAAATCCCAATAGTATGGCTTCGGAGATAGGAAATCAAGGAGAACCAAAACATGAACCTTCCAAACTCCATAAATGATTTGAAAATGATATTAAATAGTAGGTTGGAAATTATTACATGAAATACATATGAATGGGGATGAAATTCCCATTACAATGCTCCAAAATTGTCTGAATATCATAGAATGGAGAGGAGGAAGGAAGAAGAGAAAATATCACTAATAGGAGGCCTCCAATCTCTACCGAATGATATGAAAATTAGTTGAAGGAGACATCGGGACCTACAAAAAATATTCTTTAATGTCTGCACTAACATGAGAGACCAAAAAACAAGATTCACTGGATAAGGGGCACACCACCCAACGCTCCAGTTGAGGCACATCACTCAACCATTGAGAGAAAACTCTCAAACTCCAAATTCACAATGACCAAAAGTTGTGAGAGGGGTGTGCTATCATTTTTTTATAGCATAATTAGGATTTAAGGTCGAATCATCTCAATAGATGGCCCACTTTGCTTTCCCAATGTACCCTCATGAATGAATGAGGAAACTTGCTTGCTTTCTTACTTTTCCCCTAACATGCATTTTTGTCCCTTTGGAAACTGCACCCTCCAAGAGTTGTCTACTTTTATACCGACTTGATTTTATCCTCTTTAGAAACTGCGCCCTTTCAACTTTTAGGATGACTTACATTTTTTCCTTTTTTTAAATTGTTCCCTCCAGAAGTTGCCTACTTTTCATCCTGACAACTTTTCTGCACTTTCCTTCCTTTTGCATTTCTTCTATGGCTGAGTGCTTTTTCTGGCACTTTCTACATTTTTTCTTGCTTTATGGATATTTATTTATTTTCCCCTGATTTTGCATTTACAATTAAAACTAATTGGATCCACAAGACCCCATGCACCCCCTTAATACATTCATTTAGCACAATTTTTAATTAAACTCATAATAAAAATAATTTAAATATTTCTAATCCTAAGTTTGGAAATTTTAAATACTATGGGTAATTACATTATCAAAATGACCCCTTAGTAATTAATTTATGATCCTTTTAGGAATCATGGGGTTCTAAAGGACTATGGGGTTCTCCATGGTGTTATCACAAGGTGTGGGGACATTACATTCATCCCTACCCAAATTTGCTTATCCTCAAGCAAATGAAAAGATGCATGATCAACATAAGCATTCCCTACAATATGCTCCTTCAGTATTCCGATGCATCTTGTTCTTGAGCATTATATTTAAGCACATTGATGAAGAAAATTTTAGGAGAAGTATTCATGGGAATCATATCACCTCTTCCTTTATTTCTTAGTATATGTTTCCTACTGACTAGCATTAGGATGTTCAAGAAACCAAACACAAAGGTCATCATGTTTCTGCTACTCTACTCTAGTTACAAACTGAACTTAGTGTGATAATCAAGTACCAATGATACCAGGATCCCCAATCTCTACAAAACACAAAATGCAAAATACATCCTCCAATGCACCTTACATGTAAACCACAAGTACACCCAAACAAGTATCCCACATGTAGGATAACATGAATATGATACAACATAGATGAACTCCTATGAAGAAAGGTTGATTTCCTCCATCAAGACAACCTGTAAATAGCTGCTCCAAAGACAACAAATGTGGGGGTCCCATTGCTTGGATTGCATCCCCATCAGTGAGAATACTATCCAGCACAACTCCTTAGACAAAAGTATTCTTGGATCCCATTTTCTCAACTACAAGTATCCATGTAGTAGTGTCAAAGGTGTAAACTTGTCATCCAAAGGAATGCTAGGATCCCACTGTCTGGTGTACATCATCCTAATCATCATCAACATCATGAAGAAGCCACCCTCATGAAAGGTACTATGAAGGATAGCAATAACATCATTAAGAATGTCTGGATCATGCAAGTGACATAGAAGTATGTCACCCTCCAAACTACGCCAAAATATAGAGAGATTATGCATAGTAAAATACATGTCCCCAAAGTGAGGTTGAATCCAAACAAGTCACTTCAATATCCTAGGAAGGTTCTTATGTGCCCAATGCACACAAGAATAAAATATGAAATCAATGAATATGAAGTGACAAGGGTGAAAATACCTTGTTCAACCACAAGAAGGGTAGACATCATCCAACAAGCAAGGATTCGCAAGATGCTCACAGTAAAATGATGCATAAGAATATCTCCAAGAATGCAAACAGGAAATACAAATGTGTGTCTCCTCATCCAGCAAGGGAATGCAATGTCACTCAAACCAAAATATCAATGTGAACACATCCAATGGATCAACTCTCTACCACTGGAGGGTTGAAGAATCCTTTCAAATATGTGGATTTCATCCACAAAGGCCACTTTGTGTAAGATATATGTCTCAACAACTTCTCTTGGAAGTTTGCTTGCTTGGCTTCCTTCCATTGACCACGAGCATACATATTTCTGCAAGAAGACTCCATGTGTGACATGTAATATTCCACCCAATCCATTTATGGATGAATCACATCAAATTGAAGCAATATGTTCCTATGCTGATTATTACAAAAAATGACAATATAAGAGGCACTAATAAATTTACAAAAGGAAATATTACCTCCAAGAATCTCAAATTATGAAGTGCATCTATCCATAGGTGGATAGAATTTTCTGATGCTGGATTCCAATGGATTAAAATCAAGATCATGTATGTTGTTTCTAGGTGGAATGCACTTAGGTGCCTTATCCATCCATATTTTTTCCTTGTCTAGAGAAATCTTATGATCCCACAAGCATGGAAATAGTGCACAAATCCAATGGCTCAACTCTCTTCCACCGAGTCCACTCAATGAGTGCAAATGAATGAAGGAGGCATCAAAGAATGAAAGTGAATGCCTTTGTTGTTGCTGCGAAGGGAATGGTTTATTCATCAAGTCATCATGAACATGTGTGGGAGCCCTTTCTCCTCATGTGGCACCAACAAGGAAAATCCCTTTACCCCATGTTCATTCCCAAATGATGTGGCTGAATTAAAGTTGTGGGGTAAATAATTGTGAACCAACCACATATCTCTACAATTCTCATACACAAAAATTATGGCTACGTAATCTTCATCACTGGATGGTCCAACTAAGGTTAGCTCATCTCACTCTTCCATGGAGAAGAGACACTCTCCAGAAAACAACTCAAGTTTTCTATGGGAAATATCAAGTGCTTGGTTCTCATCAAGCTTATTTGCACACTCCTCAAGCACAAGCAAGACCGAATGCATCTCATGATCCACAATCTCATGAAGTTCCTCCATATGATAAAGAATACAATTATCCTCATGAGGATGGATAAATGGTCTGTAGGAGGGAAGGTGTGATATTTGCAACTTCTCATGGAGTTTCTCTATCTCCATCTTGGTCTCTTGGAGTGCACATTGAGTTCTCCTCAAGTAAGCTTGGGTGGTAATCAAATCTTGTGTGAGCTTGAAAATATCTTCTTCATTCTTCAGGACGAACCATGAAATAACTCAACAAGCTCAACCAAACTATCTCTATCAGAAACGAAATGGAGAAAATTTCCTTTGATCCTTGTCATGACCTTATGAAACTTCTCCATGTCTTCCATGGAAGATTACTCCTCCAACTTCCAACATATATTTGTTATCAATGCATGGATTCCATGGAGAGTGTGTAGGGTCTCTTTGATATTTCACTCACTCACCTTCAATATCCCTAAAAGAAAATGAATTATCAGTAGATGAACCTCTTCTTCTTCCCTCTTTCTTGGATCAACTTCATGAAGCTCTAGTGGTGATGTGAAAGTTGATTTTGGTTCTTTTTGAGCTGCTACGAAGTCTTCATATTCATGATCAAAGGAATGGGTACTTACATACATATCCTCAATAGGAATCTCTAAATCACTAACATATAGAGGTGAACATCCATCAATAGATGTTCTATTATCCATGGCTTGAATGTTTACATATTCTTTTACACACCTCTCCTTCACTGCCAACATCTTGCAATAACTTTCGCTCCCTTTCACCTATCTCTTATTTATGGATCTTCTCAATGATAATAGTGGGATTTGGATGCTCACTCATGTCAATCATCTCCTATGATGTGGCTGCAACTTCGTCATGATACAAGGGAATACAAAAATTTGAATTGTGTTCATCCCTTTGCATCATATTTTTCTCTTCATGTGGTGGAGCTATGGTAGCTTGATATTACACCAAATATTTTGGTTCGCATCCAAATGATGTGTGCTTGTATTTTGCTTCATTGTGAAGCTCAAATGATGATTTCATATCTTCTATATGTACTTCTCTTGGATCTGATAAAAAATGTATCTTACCGCCATTGACAACATTGCCCTCCTTATTTTCTTCTAACTCACAACTCCTCTTCATGGAATTTTTCTTTACCACTGTAGTCACTTTGTAGTGACTTCCTCTCCCCATAATTGACCTTCATTTTGTATCCCTCATATGCAAGTGAAATATATTCATCCTCTAATAGATCATGTGTCTACAAGTAGACATGGATGCTACAAAAATCATAACTCTTATCATACTTGTGCTTGATATTTTTCTCTTTCTTACTTTTGCGAGAACCAAAAGATCTTTGGATCTCTTCTTTTCCCTCTTTACTCAAAGAGGTGGAAAAACTTGGTTCCTTCATGTATGTCTTGCTTCTCTTGAAATAATTTTCATCAACATGCTCGGGAAATAATCCATACTTGAAACAAATACATTCTTTGAAAGAAATGTGTGCACAAAACTCCTTACCCAAAGCTAGATACTCCTGGTAGTAGTGAGGAATTTTTTCACATGCTTCAATCACCTTGGTCAAGTATTTATTAACCATTGAATTTTCAGCCCTAAAATCTTCTCTATATGATGGATAATAGAAGTCATCATCCTCAACTTTTGGTAGGCCTCCATCAACATAGAGGGTTTCTTCTTCTTATTGTTCAAATTCTTTTTCTATCACTGGTAGGAGCCTTGTAGCTGCAACTTGAATTAGTGTTTTGCAATAGTTATTCACTGAGACATTAATTTCCATGGGAGTGGAGGAAAGTGATCTAATACCACTGTAATGAACCTAAGGAATAAGTCAAGTCCACTAACTCTATGCAATAAATTTTTAAAACAAACTTCAAGACACTAGCTGACAGGCGGAAAAATTTAACAATCTATAGGAGTAAATTGGGATTTGAAGGAAAAAAAAAGAAAAGAGAGGATACAAAATTTTCAGATCCCTAAGCACATGTATGTTTGGCCCTTTTAGGTATCGAACATCATCCAGGATGAAGTCTATTACCGAGATTCTAGGAGTCCCAATTGGTGCAAACTGAAATCCTTACAAGCAGTTCGAAGAAACCTATGGATAAGAGGAACATAGAATGGATTTGGAACAATTTTTAGGATGTTTAAATCAATTTATTTTGGTTCATAACAGGTCTGAATAGTCAGAAAGAGTCCTAAGGGTCGCAATAAGAAAACTAGTCACTAGGACTATGCAACAAGCTAGATTTCAATGATTTCCAAACATAGGAAAAGGAGAACTACTTTTTTTTGTTCTAAGCATGGAATATATCTGTTAACATGTTAATTAAGTTTCATGACATGAAATCAATAAAGTGGACATGTTTATATAGGCTAACTAACTCGAACTGGAAAACTAGTCAATTTTGCAATGAAATCTAGGCAATGAAAACTAGATGTGTAATTTTTAGATACATTAAATTATATCATAATAGAGAAAATATATTCTAAATACATCTCACTAGAATCTTATAGGTAGCCTCTCATAGTCAAAATACCAATAGTATGCCTCTGGAGCTAGGAAACCAAGGAAAATCGAACCCTGAACCTTCCAAACTCTGTAAATGATCTAAAAGTGATATGAACCTGATATTAAATAGGGTTTGAGATCGATACATGAAATATATATTAATGGTGTCAAAATTCCCATTACAATGATCCAAAATTTTCAAAATATCATAGAATGGAGAGGAGGAAGGAGGAAGAGTAAATATCACTGATAGGAGGCCTCCAAACTATGTTGAATGATATGAAAATTAGTTGAGGAGACATCATAACCTAAAAAAAATAATATTCAATGGATGCACTGCTATGAGAGACTAAAAATAAGATATTCATTGGATAAGGGGCACACCACCCAAAGTTCCAATTGAGGCACATCACTCAACCACTGAAAGAAAACTCTCAAACTCCAAATTTAAAATGACCAAAAGTTATGAGAGGGCTGTTATATCATTGTTTTATAGAATAATTAGGATTCAAGTAAAAATTGTCTCAATAGGTGGCCCACTTCCATTTCCCAATGTGCCCTCATGAATGAATGTGGAAACTTGCTTGCTTTCTTGCTTTTCCCCCAACATGTCTTTTTCTCCCTTTGGAAACTGTGCCCTCCAAGAGTTTCCTGCTTTTAGACTGACTTGGTTTTATCCTCCTTAGAAACTTCAACCTTCCTACATTTAGGATGAGTTACCTTTTTTCCTTTTTGGAAACTACACCTCAAAAAGTTTCATGCTTTTCATCCTGACATCATTTTTGCACTGCTTTTCTCGCTGACTACTTTTTCTACCATTTTCTATATTTTTCCTGGCTTTATGGATCTTTATTTATTTTCACTTAGTTTCCATTTACAATGAAAAATCATGGTTCCACAAGGCCCCATGCACCACCTTATCCCTTAGTACATTCACTTAGCACAATTTTTTATTAAACTCATAATAAAAATAATTTCAATATTTCAATCCTAAGTTTGGAAAATTTAAATACTATGGGTAAATACTTTATCAAAATAACACCTTAGTAATTAATTTATCACCCCACTGGGAATCATAAGGTTCTAAATAACTATGGGGTTCTCCATGCTGTTATCACAAGGTTTGGGGACATTACAGTTCTCCCTCCCCAAATTTGCTTGTCTTTAAGCAAATAAAAATATGCATGATCAACATAAGCACTCCCTCCAATATGTTTCTTCAATATTTCGGTGCATCTTGTTCTTGAGAATTATCTTCAAGCATGCTAATGAAAAAATATTTAGTCGAAGTATTCATGGAAAGCATATCACCACTTACTTGATTTCTTAGTATATTTTTCATAATTAATAGCATTGGGATGTTCAAGCAACCAAGCACCAAGGCCATCATGCTTTTGGTTCTCTACACTAGTTAGAAACTGAACTTAGTGTGATAATCAAGTACCAATGATACCAGGATCCCCATTAGCGTTGGGACGTTCAACCAACCAAGCACCAAGGCCATCATGCTTTTGGTTCTCTACACTGGTTATAAACTAAACTTAGTGTGATAATCAAGTACCAATGATACCAATATCCCCAATCTTCTATAAAAACACAAAATTAAAGGTACATCCTCCAATGCACCCTACAAGTAAACCACAAGTACACCCAAAGAAGTATCCCCCATGTAAGAGAGATGGAACATGATACAACATAGATGAACTCATGTGAAGAAAGGTTGAATTTCTCCATCAAGCCAACATGTAAATAGATTCTCCAAAGACAAACAATTCCAAGGTCCCATTTCTTGCATTGCATCCCCATGAGTGAGAATACTATCCAACACAACTCTTTAGACAAAATTATTCCTCCATCCCATTTCATTAACTGCAAGTATCCATGTAGTAGTGTCAAATGTGGAAACTTGAAATCCCAAGGAATTCCAAGATCCCATTGTCCGGTGTGAATCCTCCTATGAATAATCAACATCACGAAGAAGCCACCATCATGGAAAGGTATTATGAAGGATAGAAATAACATCATTAAGAATGACTGGATCATGCAAGTGACGTAGAAGTATGTCACCATCCAAGGTAGGCCAAAACATAGAGAGATTATCCTTCATAAAATACATGTCCCCAAAGTGAGGCTAAATTCAAACAAGTCTCTCCAATCTCCTAGGAAGATTCTTATGTTCCTGATGCACACAAGAATCAAATATGAAATAAATGAAGCTCAATTGACAAGGGTTAAAATACCATGTCCAACCACAAGAAGGGTAGGCATCATCCAACAAATAAGGATGCCCATGATGCTCACAATAAAATGATGCATAAAAATATCTTTGAGAATGCAAACAAGAAATAAAAACATGTGTCTCCTCATCCAACAAGGGAATGGAATGACATTCAAACCAAAAGATCCATGTGAGCACATCCAATGGCTCAACTCTCTACCATTGTTCAAAGGGTGCAAGAATCCATCCAAATATGTGGATTTCCTCCATAGAAGCCACCTTGTGCGAGATATATGTCTCAACAAGTTATCTTGGCATTTTGCTTGCTTAGCTTCCTTCCACTAACCATGAGCACAAATATTTATATAAGAAGACTCCATGTGTGACATGTAATCATCATCCCAATCCATATGTGGATGAATGGCATCAAATGGAATTAATATGTGCCTATGTTGTTGATCACAAAACATGACAATATTATAGGCATCAATAAATTTACAAAAGCAAAATTTACCTCATAGAATCTCAAATTGTGAAGTGCATTTATCCATAGGTGGATAGAATTTTATTCTATTGGATTCCAATGGACTGAAATCAATATTATGGTTGTTGTTTATAGGTGGAATTCACTCGGGTACCTTCTCCATCCATTAGTATTTCTCATCTAGAGAAATCTTATGATCCCCCAAGCATGGAACTAGTGCACAACTCCAATGTATCAACTCTCTGCCACCAAGTCCATTCAAAAGTGCAAGTGAATGAAGGGGGCATCAAAGAATGCAATTGGATACCTCTATTGTTGATGGTAAGGGAATTTTGCATTCATCAAGTCAACATGAACACATGTGGGATCCTCCTGCTCCTCATGTGGAACTAACAAGGAAAATCCATCCACCCCGTGTTCATCCCCAAATGATGTGGTTGAATTAAAGATGTGGGGTGAATAATTATGAACCAACATCATATCTCTTCAATTATCATCCACCAAAATTATGGATTCATCTTCTTCATAACTAGGTTGTCTGACTAAGGTGACCTCATCTGACTCTTCCATGGAGAAGAGACGCTCTCTAGAAAATAACTCAAGTTTTCTCTGGGAAAGATCAAGTGATTGGTTCTCATCAAGTTTGTATGCACACTCCTCAAGCACATGTAAGTATGAATGCATATCATGATATTCCTCCATATGATCAAGAATGAAATCAGCCTTGTCAATATGGTTGAATGGTGTGTGGGAGGGTAGGTGTGATCTTTGCAAATTCTCATGAATTTTCTCTATCTCCATCTTGGAATATTGGAGTGTACATTGAGTGATCTTCAAGGAATCTTGGGTGGTCATAAAATATTGTGTGAGATTGCAAATATATTCTTCATCCTTCAAGGATGCACCATAAAACAACTCAACAAGCTTAAGAAATCTGTCTCTATCAGAAAGCAAATGTCGAAAATTACCTTTGATGCTTGTCATGACCTTCTGAAACGTTTCCATGTCTTCCATGGAATATTTCTCCTCCAACATCCAATAGATATTTTTCATCAATCCATGGGTTCCATGGAGAGTGTGTAGGGCCTATTTGAACTTGCACTCACTCATATTTAGTGACCCTACAAGACATCCATCAATAGATGTTCTACTATCCATGGCTCAAATGTTTAGATCTTCTTTTACACACCCTTCTTCTTCACTGCCAACATATTGCAATGACTTTCTCTCTGTATCATATATCTCTTCTTTATGTATCTTCTCAATGATTATACTGGGATATGGATGCTCACTAATTTCAAGCCTCTCCTCTAATGTGGCTTCAACTTCATCATGATAGAAGGGAATACAAAAATATGAACCCTGTTAATCCCTTTGCATCAAATTTTTCTCTTCATGTGGTAGAGCTATGGTAGCTTCATATTCCACCAAATATTTTTGTTCACATACACCTCATGTGTGCTTGTCTTCTTCCTCATTGTGAAGCTCAAATGGAAATTTCAAATATGTTATATGTCCTTCTCTTGGATCTGATCCAAAATATGTTTTACCACCATTGACAACATTGTCCTCCTTGTTTTCTTCTAACTCACACTCCTCTTCATGGAATATTTCTTCACCACTGCATTCACTTTGTAGTGACTTACTCTCCCCATAGTTATCCTTCATTTTGTAGACCTCATATGCAACTGGAATATTTTCATACTCTAATATATCATGTGGCAACAAGTAGACATGGTTGCTGCAAAAATCAAAAGTTTTATCATATTTGTTCTTGATATTTTCCTCTTCCTTACTTTTGCTAGAACCAAAAGATATTTGGATCTCTTCTTTTCCCTCTTTACTCACTGAGGTGGAACAAATTGGTTCCTTCATGGATGGTTTGCTTCTATTTAAAGAATTATTATCAACATGCTTGGTCCAGAATCCATACTTGAAATAAATATATTCTTTGAAATAAATGTTTGCACAAATCTCCTTACCCAAAGCTAGATACTCCTGGTAGCAGCGAGGCATCTTTTCACATGATTCTATCACCTTGGTCAAGAATTTCTTAACCATTAAAGTTTCAGCCCTGATCTCTTCTCTATATTATGGATAATATAAGTTGTCATCCTCAACTTTTGAAGGCCTCCATCAACATAGATGGTTTTTTATTCATATTGTTCAAAGCCTTCTTCTATCACTGGTAGGATCCTCATAGTTGCATCTCGAATTAGTGATTTGCAATATTTCTTCACTGGGATATTACTTTCCATAGTAGTGGAGGAAAATGATTTGGTACCACTGAAATGAACGTAAGGCAGAAATCAGGTTCACTAATTTGCATAAATGTTTAAAACAAACTTCAAGACACTAGCTGATAGGTGGGAAATTTAGCAAGCTATGGAGGGAACAAATTGGGATTTGCAGTTGAAAACAAAAGACAAGGAAGGATACTAAAATTTAATATTCCTATTGTTATCACTAATTTTCACTCAGCAGGAGATGGCAAGAAGGCAGGACAGAGCGACCACAGCATCAAAAAATCGCTTACAATTCCTGTCCCAGAATGGCCGAAACATCATGTTAAAGAGGACAGTGTTTTCTATGGCGAAGATCTAAAAGAGAGTAATGTCGATGGACGAGATGCATTTCCCTGAATGCCACATGCGTGACCAAAACATCCTTTTCATTTCCGCAAAATTACACTAAAGCTACCGCAAGTTCCAAGGGTCATAATTGACAAGAGACAGATCAACGAGCGAGATCGATTTCATTGGATCAAAGTTCTCGTTGGTTTTCCTATCTTTCGATCCATGAAATGGGTTAAAGTAACGCAACATTAGATGGCTAGGATCTTGTCAGGACAAGATCTACGGTGGGTAACGCCTTTGCCGATGGGACTAGCACGAGATAAGTGGCCCCATAAAACTGACAAAATATTACGGCTCTGTGTATGTGGACAATGGATATGGAAGGTGCTCAGATCGAACGATGAAGAACATTCCGGTCCCATAAAGGTCACATTAAGATTGGTCCAAAGGCAGAAGGGACGCCTTCATGTGCGATATGTTTTCCTGACAGTTGATTGAGTTCCCTGACGCCATTTGTGACATGACCACAGGTGAAAATCATCCCCGCAGTAGCGTCAAATATCCCAAAACCAAGGGTCCATCGTATAGATTGTGTACGAAATCATAATAATATGAATATCTAAGATGTGGAGCAATGAAATCTGATCTCCACATGAAGTAGGTAAGACGCGACAGAAAGGAACTGCCCTGATATCATCATGAGCAGGAATGAAAGGGAAAGAAATGTCCAGTCCATATGCCCTGAAGCGTATGGTCGACAAGGCGGGGTAGCACCAAAAGTATTTTCCGTAGCCAATAATAAAATGCCGCAGCAGATAAGGCGACGTGACTAGATCTCCAGCAGGAAAGGAAATCCTCAGCTCATGTCTTCACTCGTACTGTCACCGAGCTACTCAATGATGAAGTGTGCGAGGATGCTAACAGGTCGTCCCTGTGTCTATTTTTCCAATCCTATATAAACACCACCTTTCAGAGACATTAAGGTGCATAAGATGAGCCTGTGTAGAAGAAAACTTGAGGTATCATTCTGCTAGAGGTTTCGAGAATTATGAGAAATATGCAATGGTGATATGGTTCGAGAAACTTGTTAGTCTGGGTGTGTTGTTGGTTGGCGAGCTCGATTCCACGCTCATCTATTGCCCTGATTTTTTACACCAAGGGAGCATCAACCATCGGGGAAAAGACATCCAACACTTTACGAGATCCACCTATTTTTAGATAGCCATACCTCCAGCTGTGCAGTTCCTGGGTTTTCATGTCCCGTGGGTGTCCCTCCAAAACCCCTAGATGCAATTGCTTCCTCCAAAGCCTCAGCACATGATGATAGTCATTAGCAGTGCTTCGTTGGAGCGAATGATCGTACTGGAGCATCAAGGGTCCAAATTCTTCATCATCACTTTCATGCACCCAATCCACCAACTTTTTCTGAGGTGATGAGGATGCCGAAGACACACCCCATCGTATTGCGCGTAGGAGAACCCTCCTCATGGGAGGTGAGGAGTACAAGAATGACAAGCCACTGCAGGGGCTTGTTACCACCAGAAGCAATGTAGCCCTTCTTCAAGTCCCCTCATATAACAGTGTTACTAGGAGAGGGGGAAGCTGTGAGGAAAGATGAGCACGGAAGGGACACAAACTCCCTTGTTAGATTTGAACCCATGAAGAAAGGTGCATTTGAGCATGAAATGAACACAAAGGGAAAATACACATTACTGACTCGACAAACAGACAAAGGGTTTGGGCCTATTCAGCAATGAGCCACCAGAAACATCTCGAGACGTCGTTTTCACATCCCGCAAGCTCAGAACCATAAGCGTTATGCTGCTGTCCAAACCAAGGACACGCATTTTCTCCATGATGTTTGTTTAACATATGTAAATCGTGGTAGAGGTTCCACTTCCTAGCTAGTTAGTATTTTGATTATGACTGTAAACAGTTTCTTGCATGTTTCGAGGATTAGCCTCAGGTGTCTGAAACTCTATAAAAAACACCTCACTGAGGGAGACGAGATTGGTGGGTTGATTTATTTTTAAGTTTGTGAGACGGTCATGTCTACAAGACCTTGAAGCAATATACAAAGTAGAATGTTGGTTGTACTCATTTCAATAATGATTTTTTGTTTCCAAAATTACAGTCTGTGCTTTCTTTCTTATGTGCATGTTTTCTAGTTATCTTTTTTTACATTCTGTCTTTTTCACGTCGTAGGATCAGTGTATAATGACCAGGAATTCATACTCATATGCTCCTGCCATTGTCTACAACTTCCACAAAACTATTTCTTCCAAAACTGGCATGGAATTCATCCTTGCGATGCTCCATGTTAGCGGACTATCATCGTTCTACTTTTCACCAGACCCTAAATACAACGACAGTAATCAAAGCACTATCTTGCTCTTATAGGCGTTCTCCCATGCAAACCACTCTGTCTCTTTGAGTTTTTATTTTGACTCCATAGCCCGATATATCTTCATTTCACATCCAACCACCAAATGCTCGATACCTAATTGTGACAATATAAATCTAGCCTTGTTTATGTATTTGTGAGAGATCCCTCTCTAGAATCGGAGGAGCCAACTCCCTTTTCTAAATTGGTTATGTTGTTACCTTGGGATACACCTTCCTGCGACCTTGGGTGTGATTCTGGGTGTTAACACCTAAGAACCTAGATTTTGGGCCCTTTCAGGTTTCGAACACCATCCACTTTGAAGTCTACTACCAGGCTTCTGAGAGTCCCAACCGGTGAAAAATGAAATCCTTACAAGAAGTTCCAAGAAACCAATCGATAAGAGGAAATTAGGAGGGATTTGGAAATCTGTATATAATTTTCAAATCAATGTTTTCATTTCTAAATAGTCAGAAAGATTGCTAAGGGTCGCAATTAGAAAACTAGTCACCAGGACTATGCAACAAGCTAGATTTTAGTGATTTACAAACATAGGAAAAGGAGAAATACACTTCTATTTTAAGAATGGAATATCTTCTCTAACATTTTAATTAATTTTAATAAAATAAAAGAAATAAAATGGACATGTTTAAATAGGCTAATTAACTCAAACTAGAAAACTAGTCAATTTTGCATTGAAATTTAGGAAAGGTGTGAAAGATATTTAAGAAACTTAAGTAAACAAGATCAGAATTCTATGAAATTATTAAATTATATAGTAATTGATCAATGAGATTCGAAATACATCTCACTAGAATATTAGAGGTGTCCTCTCATAGTTAAAATCCCAATAGTATGGCTATGGAGCTAGGAAACCAAGGAGAATCGAACCTTGAACCTTCCAAACTCTTTAAATTATATAAAAGTGATATGTAATTGATATTAAATAGTAGGATGGACATAATTACATAAACTATATTTTAATTGGGTCGAAATTCCCATTACAATGCTCCAAAGTTGTTAGAGTATCATAGAATGGAGAGGAGGAAAGAAGAAGAGTAAATATCACTGATAGGATCCCTCCAACCTTTGCTGAATGATATGAAAAATAGATGAAGGAGACATTAGGCCCCGCAAAAAATATTATTCAATTATTTCATTGACCTGAGATACCAAACACACAAGATTCATTGGTGAAGGGGCACGCCACCCAAAGCTCCAATTGAGGCACATCACTCAACCACTGAAAGAAAAATCCCAAACTCGAGATTCACAATCATCGAAAGTTGTGCGAGGGGTGTCATATCATCGCTTTATAGAATAATTAGGCCTCAAGTTCAAATTGGATCAATAGGTGGCCCAGTTCCTTTGCACAATGCGCCCTCATGAGTGAATGAGGAAACTTGCTTGCTTTCTTATTTTTCCCCTTACATGCCTCTTTCTCCCTTTGGAAAATGCGCCCTCCAATATTTTTCTTCTTTTAGACTTACTTTCTTTTATCCTCTTTAGAAACTACACCCTTCCTTCTTTTAGGATGGATTACCTTTTTTCCTTGTTACAAACTAAACCCTCCAAAATTTTCCTACTTTTCATCCTGACAACTTTTCTGCACTTGCCTTCTTTTTGCACTACTTTTCTGGCTGACTACATTTTCTACCACTTTCTATTTTTTTCTTGGATTTATGGATATTTCTTTATTTTCCCCTGGTTTCCTTTTACAATAATAACTCATTGGGTCCACAAGGCCCCATGTGCAACCTTAGCCCTTAGCACATTCACTTGACACAATTTTTTTTAATTAAACTCATAATAAAAATAATTTAAATATTTATAATCCTAAGTTTTGCAAATTTAAATACTATGGGTAATTACTTTATCAAAATGACCCCTTCGCAATTAATTTATTATCCCACTAGGAATCATGGGGTTTTAAAGGACTATGGTGTTCTCCATGGTGTTACATCACAAGGGTTGGGAACATTACAAGGAAATACTCACATTGCTTGTAGGGACCTCCTCAGGTCCTTAGTTTGAACTAATGGACATATGTCAGTATACAATTTTGGTCTTTTCATTAGCTTGTACCTACTTTTTTTCATTCATAAAAAAAAACTAAGTAGGTATAATACAATTAAAAGTTTAGGTGTAATCAAATTAACAACATGTTCATATGGTTCTCTTTCAATTCACAAATTTTAAACAATAATTTAAAATACCTGTAAACCAATAGTTTGTTCAAGCTCAACCTTACTTGCATATTTGTCCTCCAAATCAATAGCTTTTCCAAGCTCAACCTTCCTTGGATCTTTATCCTATAGAATAATTGTAAATCCTTAAAAAAACCTCAACCAACCAAATCGGTTTGCCACTTTTCCAACTAGGAAAGTCTCATCAACTTCCTAGCTCCAAGAACGATGTTCTTTGACCCCTGAGCCCAAAATCCAAGTACATCCATCCCAACCAACCATAATTCCTTCCCTTCTTTGAAAATTTCATCCTCCACTAAATTTTCCTCAATGCCAAAAATATCACCAAAACATCCACACACCCCCGCTATATCCTCCCCATCACCAACTCCTCCTTACTTTACTACCATTATCACCATATTCATTGTTTCAACTCCCCTCTCATGTGCCTCTCATCAACTATGTCATTAATTCCTTTCAACAAATCGGGTTCAATGGTTATTTACAAGTCAATTATTTTATTAAAAATAAAGTTACATCGTCAATATCAATTTTGATATAATTATATTTTAATAATATAATTATTCACATATATAACCTCATATTAAATCATTTTCAATAAATTAAATGACTATTATTTATTTAATTGTTCCCATACACAATAGTCAACCCATATTTAAAATTATAACATAATCAATATTAATTAATTGATATTCTTTTAAAATCTTTCACCATTTATTTCAAGGTTAACACATTCAACACTCAACAAAACAGTTTCAATTAGACTCTAATTAATATTTATTTATTAATTAACTAATGTTCTTTTATAATTCAATTATCACTTACTTATTTAGTACCATATCCAACAATTAAACATCAATTGCAATTAAAATACATTTAACATTTATTAACCTAGATAATAATCCTATTAACATTATTAAGACTCATTAACACTTATTTAACATTCGTTAATCAAGTTAAGTATCTCCTTATTAAGAATAATAACATTCTTATTACACAGTTAATACTAATAGATCAAATTAATAATCATATAATTAATTTTTACTACACTATTATCATTGATAAACCAAGACCTTGAACTAATTAACATCATTAATACTTATTTATCAACTAGTAACCAAGCACTTCAATCAACAATTGAACTAACACAATCTTATTAAAATGATTAATTATCATTAACATTTGTCGACCAAGTTATTAGCAATCCTATTAACCAATAACTAACATCATTAGCATTATTTCACCTTTGTTGACCATAATTATTAATTAACCTTGCTATTTATTAACCATTGATTTATATTCTTGACGTAACAATATCATTCAATAACTAATATAGGTAATAGTATTTCTAATGTGGCCATTCGCAATCATATGCATCCAAGCCACAATTTGATAGGGTATTAGATAATTCATACCACATTGTAGATGATCAATGTAAGCGTGGCTAATGCTTACATACCTCATGTAGGTATACCACTAGTACTCAACCACATATGACCCATAATCACACAAGTTACTATCTGTCGACGCATACTTAAACATGAATTTGCAATGTATAACCGCTAACTTGTATCATAATAAGCTACGATACCAACATAATATACTGAGATACAACACAAGAATCAAGAAAAGGTTTCAACACACAGTTAATATGGTTCCCTTCTAAAACTTCCATGTCATCCCTATCTGCCTACTTCCTTCTATCTAATTCACAATTAACTTCCACATCCTATCCTTCCTGTTGGACTACCCTAGAGGGTAAACTACATGACCTAAATCCAGTTACAACCCGTAAGCAGAAGTGTTGAGTCCATCGACCAAGATTCCTCAACAGGGACCCACTATTCATCATCACACACCTTGGGGAGCATGTTGTAGCAAAACCCTCCCATGACTCTGGGTTTCGGGGATAAACTGTGGGTAATGTCTCCACCCCCCTAATGGAATAGGGGACTATGTCTACATTTAAACATTGACTGCATTGCAACTGTTGTACTCATGTTTTGTCATCGAATAACCAATTTGGTCAATTAAGTTTTCGGAAACCCCACACCAGCCCACACATCATGATAAGTACAAAAATCATACATAACAATAACAATTCATTCTCATACCATATCTCTTTTGGAAATCATTCCATCGAGGTACTTTTGTTTTGTACAGCTCATCTACCCCTTAGCTCTTCTAAACCTTTCCATTATTCTTGTAACAAAATGCCATACAATATCATGCAATCAATGACATGTATACATATTTCTTTAATACTAACAACAATGCAATCATTTTTGTTCCATGCATTTGGAATCATAATCATTTATTTGACACATAATTTTAAATAAGTATCCAAGTACCATCATTTATTAAATTTGCATGCTATAGACATAACCAAAACATGAACATGATTCATAATATTAACATCACACACATATATATAATTTTTGCAAAACAATAAGTCCAAAGTCCACTATGTCATCAAACTGACAAAGTTCCACAATAATAAGAAAATACAAATAGAAAATGATTGTTAAAGTAATAAGGTCAAAATGGGGCATTACATACACCCATTGTAATATCCCTGATCTAAATCAGATCTGAAATATTAACTCTTACTGCTATATGACAAACAATCAAAGAACTAGTTAGCAAGTGGGAAAATTTTACAAGTAAAACTAGGAATTTTGTCGGGGCTTGCAAGAGAAACAAAAAGACAATTTTAGAAACTGAAAGTTTATATCCCTAAGTACCTGGATGTTGGTCCTTTTTTAGGTTCGAGCATTATCTAGGCTGAAATATACTACCAGGATTCTAGGTGCCCCAACCAGCGCAAACTTAGATCTAAAATAGTCAACTACAAGTAATCAAGTCCAAGGAAGGATTAGGATTTTTATAACCCTATTTTTATGCTTCTAAAATCCATTTTTGCAGGTCTAGAATAGTCCTAGATAATTCAGAAGTGTTTGGGTAAGTTTGGAAAGAAACTACGAAATTTGGCCTGGAGATTTCCCGAATAAAGGAGGCCTCTCAAGCACTGTACAGTCTCAAATAAATATGTTTTTGTGAGTTATTTTGGGTTTTGGGGTGATTTTATGACCTACAACAACTTACAGAATGAAAATTGAGCACACAAAACACTCATGGCATTGGAAACTGTAAAACTAGTCAAATTTAACTAGCTAATGAGCATAGGCAAGTAAGCAAGGTAAATTTTACAACTGTAAATTATCATATATAGAAATAATTAGTATTAAAGGTATATACTACCACATTTAATAGCATGAAACTAGTATATTAGTATTTTTTTTCCATGGGATAACTCTCGGTACATGAAAACTCACAAAAGGCTCATTAAATGAGTATTGAAATGCCTCTCTCTAAGAAATTTTTGGCATTATGAACTCATTGAGAAGAAATATTACAGTATATCAGAGATAATAAATTTGAGAATAATATGAGAAGCTCAGAAATATCTTGGAGGAGATGATCTCCCTCAATGGTGCCCAAAACTGAAGATTTGAGGCTTAAAACCAACACCCGACACCAATCTCACAATCCTGCAAGCATAAGTGAAGTCTCCTTCACTTGAGCTCGATTTACAAGGATGAATGGATGATCTCTAAGATTTATCTTGGTATTCAATGGTTTCTCATTTTCTCTCTTTGGATATAGTAAATAATAGAAGAGAATATAGAAGAGACTAGGAAAGGTTGGGGCACATCACTCAGATAAAAAGCTATGCTTCACTCAACATCACAACAATAGTAATAAAAATTTGTTCAAAGGATTTGGAAGCATTTTTTTATAGATTGAGTGACTTGTTGATTAAGTCATCCACATGTGGAGCAAGTTACCCACTTGCAAACCCTAACCCTAATCCATGAGTGTGCCTTCCTTTAGGAGATTAGAAAGTTTGTGCACAAGGAAATGTTTTCTTGCTTTGCATCCTTGAACATAATTGGAAAATATTCCCTCCTTGACCAAAATTTTACTACTTTATGTCTGACTTCTTTTCATGCACTTTCCTTCTTTCAAAGCTGCCTTGCTTTTCCTTACGTTTGACAGTTGCCATCCTTTTTATGACAAATTGATTTTGCCTACTTTTGTGTTGTTTCCATTTTTTTTTATCTTAGGAAAGTTGGCTTGCCTAATGTTCCCTCCTATATTGACAAATCATTCCCACATGCAATTATTTTCATAATAATTAATTAATTACATACAAATAACCAAAATTAGGAAATTAATCTAATACATTCCTCCATAGTATTAAATAATCAAAATTCCCTAGGCATAATTTATTTAATTCATTTTTTAAACCCTAGGAACTTGACAAGGTCAAAAAATTTAATGTCCTTCAAGGAAGGGACATGACATTCTTCCCTGCCCAATTATGCCTGTCCTCAAGGAAAATCAATCTAAGGTGCTGCAAAATTTGTTCACCCTCACAAGTGGCATCCTCACTAGGAAAACCCTTTCCACTGCACTAGATATTCCTTAATGGTCCTATTCCTTAGCCTTCTTTCTCTGGTCTGTGAAACCTTTTCTAGAACTAATACCAAATGGACTTCATCATCAAGGGGTGGAAGTTATTATGATACAATGATCTATTTTCCTACTACTTCCTTTATGCAAGATACATGAAATACAATGTGGATCTTTCTCTTAGGTGGCAACTCCAATTTAGAGGCTACTTCAACAATCTTCCTCAAAAAATTTTAAGGCCCATAGAACCGAGGTTGGAATTTCTAATCTCCCTTTTTTTTCAAAGAGTACTTCCTGTAAGGTCGCAACCTCTAGTAGACTAAGTCTCCTTCTTGAAAGACTCTCTCAATCATGTGCTTATCAACATTCATTTTCTGTTGGTTCTGTGCAACCTGCAAATTTTCTTTGAATGCCCTTAGTATGTCTTGATTCTCTTGAAGACAATATTCATATTTTTTGGCTCTACAATCCCCAAACATCAAATCTACAAAGGATGGGGCCTCATATCCATATAAATCCATGAATGGAGTCATCCTAATGGATAGGTGAAAGGTGGTGTTATAGCAAAATTCTCCCAAGTGGAGCCATGTGGCCCAAGCTTTCTATTTTCCTATGACAAAGTTGTGGAGGTAGCCTTCAATCCATTGATTCACTCTCTCAATTTGACCATATGTTTAAAGGTGATATCTTATTCTCAAATTCATATTTGTTCCCACTATTTTGAACATAGCTTGCCAAAAAGCACCAGTGAACTTGCTATTCTGGTCACTCATTATGGTCTTGGGTAAACCATGCAGTTTGAAAACATATTTGTAAAATAATGCATGATATAGTGGATGTGACTACAAAGAAATGTGAAAAATTGGTCAACCTATCAACCACCACATACATGCTATATTTTCCTTGGACTTTGTTAGATTTTTATCATTTAAGCAATATGATCTTAGAATATTATCTGAGAGAATAACATGCACACCAATAATCACAAGAGACAAGAGACATAAAGAATTTTCCTCGAGGAAACCATAAATGAGAAAACCCCGCAACTTCCTCAGAGATAGAATGAGCACCAATGGTAGCAGTAAAACCCAAAGACATAAAATATGATCTCCACAGTTGTTCTCTCTCTCACTTCTATGAGCACTTCTTCGCTCACTCATGCGCCCTAGTTGAGTGAGTGTGTGTGTGATAAATAGAGAGGCTCATTCTCTATTTATATTATTTCGTTCACTTAATATTTGACTCTATTATATAGCCTCCAGTAATCATAACTCAGTTATGTAGGCTCTAGTAACCACAACTAGGGTACTAATGACCCGACTTACATTAACTCACCAGGGTTGACTTCTCTAGGAGAGTCTGACAACCCTAGTGCCCCACAACTATGAGAAATTTAACCCTTAATCAATAAGAAGGGTTACCCTCTATGAATTTACATGAATTGTTTACATTACTGATTATCCTGATAGGAACATCGGGGTATGACATGACTCAATTACATTACTGATACTTCCCGATAGGAACATCGGGGTATAATACATAAGATATACAAGTGAATACATTCCAAAGTTACAAATACATCAACACTCCCTCTTAACTAGGAAGTTGTTCTCTTGACACAATTCATCAACACAAGTCTTCTTCTCTGGATCAAGTCTGGATCATCACTGGATCAACATCAAGTCTGTATCATCAATGGATCAACATCAATTTTGGATCATCACTAGATCAACATCAAGTCTGGATCATCATTAAAGTTGGATCATTACTGGACCAACATTGAGTCATCATCACTAGATCATCATCAAAGCTGGATCATCATCGAATCATCATCACTACTGCTTCCGCTATCTCGATCAACTGGTGCTATCTCTCAATTCTTCTCATCATAGGAAGTTCTACAGAGCCAGCTATTTTTCATGATGGTTGTAGGCCTAGCCTCCATGTAGGTATTCATCAATAGAGCCAACCCTTTTTCATGCTAGATGTACAACCTTGCCATGCAAGGACTTCCCCTACAGAGCCAGTCCGTTTTCATACTGGATTCAGTACCTTGCCTCTCGCAAGGATTTCCCCTACAGAGCCAGTCCTTTTTCATACTGGATGCATCACCTTGCCTCTCGCAAGGATTTCCCCTACATAGCTAGTCCTTTTTCATACTGAATGCAGCACCTTGCCTCTTGCAAGGATTTTCACTACAGAGTCAGCCCTTTTTCATGCTGGATGCAGTACTCAACACTTACATCTGACCATGGGAGGAACCAATCCTACCACCATGTCAGAAAGGCACAACACTTATATATGACAATGGGAGGCCTCACCTACCACAATGTCAAAAAGGCACAGCAATTGCATCTGACAATGGGAGGCCCCACCTGCCACCATGTCAGAAGGGCTCAACACTTACATCTGACCATGGGAGGAACACATCCTGCCACCATGTCAGAAAGGCTCGGTGCTTACATCCACCCATGGGAGGCTTGGCATACCACCATTTCGGAAGGGCTCACAAACTCATCACTTCCCCTTGGAGGGAACCTCGATCTGGAGAACACCAAGCTTCTCCATGAAGTACTCAAACTTCACTCTAGCCATTTCTAGCATAGAATCACATCAGGGTTGATTACATCCAAGGATAACTTGCGAGCTTCTCCAGGACCGATTACATCCGAGGACAACCTCCAAGGCCGTTTACGTCTGAGCAACCTACAAGCTTCGCCAGGATTTTATGCTTAGACAACCTGTCTAACTGCCTATGCTAGAACTCCCTCTTTCAAGAGATCTCGATCTGGATCACGTACTGGAGCTTCACTGATCCTCTTTGCATCAGACAAAAAAATGCAAGTGGAAACTTATTTTGCCTTGGCTATACTCAGCACCATACAAGACTCCTTCCTATTAAACTAAGAGATCACACCTAATCCCATACTGAAGAAGCACCTCGAAGTGCTCTTCCTATCAATGGAACTTCCAACCCAATCTGAATCCACATAACCCTCCAGGTTAATTTTCCAATTCGACTCATACTTGAGCCCATAGTCAATTGTACCCTTCAGGTACCTCAGAATATGCTTTGTAGAAATCAGGTGAACATGTCTCGATGTGTTCACAACAAAGCAAATATCTTGTCTTGTATTCGTCAGGTACATCAAGGAACAAATCATCTGATGATACATTATGGTATTAACCTACTCTGATGAAGCAACACTCAATAGCTTCAGGTTCGATGCCATAGGTGTGGTCATGGTCTTGCAGTCCATCATCATGAACCTCTTCAGGATCTCTACTGCAAAATTCCCTTGTCCTAGGGAGATTCCATCTACATTCTGCCACACCTCCATGCCTAGAAAGTAGTGCATCATATCCAAGTCCTTCATCTTGAACTCGGTAGCAAGTCTCCTTCTTGCAACTTTAATGAGTTCCTCTTTTATGTTAGGAACAAGTCATTGACATATAACAGGAGCGTCACTGGTGTTCCACCTTCAACCTTGAATTAAAGGTTGGAATCTGCTTTACTCTCAGTAAATCCTAGAGTCATCAAAAATCTGTCCATCCTGTCGTACCATGTCGAACCTCAGGATCTTCTGCAGTCACTCCCTCTAAAGCAGAGCATCATTCTCCGTCTTCCTTTCGTACTCTATGTATTGAAACATTATATACTGGAGTGAAAAGTAGCTTCCTCTGCTACTAATATTATATGTATCCATCTAGGGTCACTAGATACCAAGATCCTCTATCTTGAACCTTTTCAAAATTTCTTCTCACACCCATCTATGAGCTTGTCATCCTCTATAGGATTTCATCTTTAACCTTGTAGAAAAGGTTAATATATTGATCACTCTAGGTGATCTTCAAGCTCCTCATGTATGCGTTATCCCATGGGTATCTTCTAAGCTTATACAAGGCCTTCTTTAATATGCACACGTGAGTCTGCATGTCATGTGCCTCAACTCCCATTGGATGCAAATTTCTCTTCGTAGTCTATGCCTTCTTCCTGTGAGAAGCCTTGTGCTACCAATATTTCCTTGTATCCCATGATGTTGCCATCTACTACATGCTAGATCTTGCAGATCCATATGGAATATACTACGAAATTCCCTTCAAGTCTTTCACATCGCATTCTAGTCATTTATTCATTTTGGATTATTAGAGTGAAAGGCTTGAACTATCGTCACTTGTTCTTTGGAACAAGTCTCATCCTTCTTTTCTTGTGGGCGATTGCACGCAATATTTCCTACAATTCAAATGAACAAGTTGTATGATTAGAAACATGTCATAATGCATATTCATAATGGTAAATTCTTATGCATAAAGATATAATCATGCAACTATTTTAGCCAATACAACATTCATCCATATCTCACAGAAACTTTCTAGATGCCTTCCATCTCTACCTTGACATCATTGAGATTGTGCGCTAATCCAATATGTCGACAAAGAGGTTTCATTCTAGATAAGTAGCAATGGAGAGTTGTATAGCACCATGAGCTACTTACCCATCACATGCATATTAGTAGTATACTGTCATTAATGCAAACATTATATCATGCATAATACATCAAATTAATATAAACAAATGCATAACAAAACAATAACATGAAATGATAATTAGATACTTTTCTTTATTTGTTTCGTGGGTAGAATTCTTCTTGAGCCTTCTGCTTCATCATCCTCTAAATTCATGACATCATCATTTCTTATCCAAATGTTAAGATGGATAAGAGGTTCTTCAAGAATTGAGTTCTTCATATTCCTCATCGCTCGAGGGATCTTCTTTGAATCGTGAGCGCTTGATCTTCAGCTGCTCCCATCTTCTCTTCTCTTATCATGGGTCAAGCTTCATCTTGTGTGTGCTATTCCTAGAGTCTGCTGAAATTAATCACTTCCTTCTGGAACACATTCCTTGAATGAATGAATCCCATGATCCTGGGAGGCCATTCAAGGTGGTTATAATAGTATCTTATTCTTCTTCGACTGCTTCACCATAGCATCGAACACTTCCTTTTGGTGTCTTCAGGGAGGACACATGAGGGATGAGATTATATTTAATAGAATATGCAATGATTCTCTTGGCTCTATCCTTATCCTCATCTCCCTCTATCTCCTAGACCTTTCTTACTGAAATATTGATCCAAGTCAATTTCTTGAAGGATCACGAAGTTCCTACACTTCATCTAATTTATGTTCTTTTCTTAAAATAGCTTGGTCAAGGAATCAAACATATTCTTTAGGCGTCTTTAGGAAATACACTTATGGTATAAGGTGATCATTTATTGAATCAGCAATGATCTTCTTTTCCTTAACCAAGTTCTTCTTGTGTAAGGCTTTAGCCTCATCTCCCTCTGGAACTGAAACCTCTCCACTTATGTGGGTGTCCAATTCATTTTCTTCAAGAACCAGGGAAATCATATACTTCCATGCTTGGAATTTGTCAGCCTCACGAAGCTTGTCATCAAGCTGGTGTGATTAGTCATTTTGAAATGAGAACCTCAACTGTAAATAGCAAAAGATTAGATCTTACCAATTTGAGGTGTCCATCCTGGTTCCGAAGCTAGTTGATCTAGGGTTTGTCAGAGAAACCCTAATTTTCAAAACTTGGAATTTCAAAATTCTGTTTGGATAGAAAGATAGGCCTTTTCAAGGTGAGATGTCCAATGTAATCCTTTTCTGAAAATAGTGGAGGGAATCTCCTGGAACAGGAAGTCGTAGTTTACCAATTTCTTTTGTAGAAATGCCTGATATTGTTTCTGCGGTATCTCTGAACGTACTACTCCTCTGTGTCTGAAATTTTGTACTAAGGTAACCTCATCTATCCTATTTCCAAAATCATAATTTTTACTAGAATTTGTTTCACCAATTGGGACTTATGAGAGTTTTCCCACGGTGACTTATTTCAGGACTGTTCAACATAGTGAACTTCTACGGACTGCCACGTGTCCTTGTTTCAACATCAGGGTCTGAAAATTTTACCGCAGAAATTAAATTTCGTGACCTATATTGAACATCTTGCTAAATTTCATTTGGACCTTTGTATGCCAAGATACAACAATTCTCCCTATGTGTCTTGTTTAGGGATGAATCGAGGAAGAGGTTGGAACCCTGATTTAGAGGAAACATATCACCCAGAATATAGCAAATATGAGGCTGAAAATTTTACAAAGGGTACATCAGGATTTTTTCTTCGTCCTGTAAAAATTTTGGCCCCTGAGACTTCTGCAATCCTGAGATATAGCGAACGTACCAAAACTACCAGTTTTAGTATTTTAGGGTTTTTCAGGCCCGAGGTCAAACTAGGGTTTGAATTTCCCGGAGTTTCACCCAACCAAAATTATTGACCTTGGTATCTAAACTTCGATTTTGATGATGAGAGCAATCCTATGTCGGGCTCACTCAAAAATTCCTCTTTTGTAAAAAACCCTAATTTCCTGCAGCAAAAACTGAAAATGCCTGGAATCACATTATAGGAAATTTCAGTTTAAAATTTCCTTCTAAAAATAATACAAATTCCATGTCATCATGTATTAGCCAATAAAAATTCTTTGAAATTCAAAAATGGGGCACCTCTTAAACAATTTTTTAATATAAATTTGGGGATAGGTATCATAAAAAAAACTACTTTTTTTGTTCGTATTTTCGACATATCTCCTTGTGTTTTTACTCAAATTTCGATCAGGAGAGCTCGCTAGATGCGGAATTAAATTCCAAATCCAACAAGTACCCACTTAGCATATTTTTGACAGTCCCCTCCACCCCAAAAACAAGAAATACCTAAAAAAACGTGATGATCATCATGTTTTTTCAGGTATTTCTTTTTTGTGGGGTAGCGGGGCCCATCAAAACTATGCCCAGTGGGTACTCGTTGGATGCAGAATTTAATTCTGCATCCAACGCACTCTCCCGATCGAAATTTGAGTAAAAACACAAGGAGATATGTCGAAAACACGAACAAAAAAATAGTTTTTTCTTTTCTTCCTCCAAAATTAATAAATATTATTTTATCAATTTTCCTTAGGAGGTCCATTTTCAGTTGAAATTTCCTCTAATGAATTATACTTCGACAGAAAGATGCGCCCTCCAATGGAGAGTTAGCCTAGCCTCCTTTTGCTGATGGATTGTGGAGAGAGACCCAAAAATTAAGAAGCCCTAGATTATGCAGCTGCACAATGTCTTCTTCTCAGGTTAGCTCTGATACCATGTTAAATTTTTATCATTTAAGCAATATGATCTTAGGATCTTATCTGAGAGAATAACATGCATAGAAATACTCACAAGAGACAAGATACACAAAGAATTTTCCTTGGGGAACCCATAAAGGAGAAAACCCTGCAACTTCCTCAGAGATAGAATGAGCACCAATGGCAGCAGTAAAACCCAAAGACATAAAAGATGATCTCCACAACTATTCTCTCTCTCACTTGTGTGAGCACTTCTTCTCTCACTCATGCGCCCCAGTTGAGTGAGTGTGTGTGTGATAAATAGAGAGGCTCACTCTCTATTTATATTCTTTCGTTCAATTATTATTTGACTCTGTTATTTAGGCTCGAGTAATCCTAACTCAGTTATGTAGGCTCGAGTAACCACAACTAGGGTACTAATGACCCGACTTACATTAACTCACCAGGGCTGAATTATCTAGGAGATTCTAACAACTCTAGTGCCCCACAACTGCAGGGACTTTAACCCTTGATCAATAAGGAGGGTTACCCTCTATGACTTTACATGACTTGTTTACATTACTGATTCTCCCGATAGGAACATCAAGGTATGACATGACTCAATTACATTACTAATAATTACCAATAGGAACATCGAGGTATAATACATAAGATAAACAAGTGAATACATTCAAAACAGCTCCAACGCCTTCCCTCGAGGTATCTCACTCCAACACAAAAGGATTCGCAAAATCAAGCAATGATAGTATCATACAGCTACTCATTATTTCCTTCATCTCATGGGAAGCTTATTCTGCTTTCACATTCCAATTGAATTCCCCCTTCTTGGTCAAATATGTCAAAAGTGCAATGAAGTTGGAGTAACCTTTGACAAATTTTTGGTAGTAGTTGTGCAAGCTAATGAATCCTCTCAACTCAGTGAGGTTTATTGGGCTTCACCAATCTAAGATGGCCTGGATTTTCTCTTGGTGCAAGTTGACCCCTTTTTGGCAGATCACATGACTGAGATAGATAAGCTCAGTCATGCCAAATTCACACTTAGACAAATTAGAATAAAATGATTGATCTACAAGCATAGTTAGCACAATATCTAAATAGAGCAGGTGATCTTTCTATGTCCTAATATAAATCAAAATATCATAAAAAAAAGGACATACTTATGGAGCTGCTCACTGAACACCTTTTTCATGCAAGATTGGAATATTGTTGGAGCATTAGTCAAGCCAAATGGTATGACCAAAAACTCAAACTGACCAAAGTGACAACGAAAGGTTCTCTTTTGTATGTCATCCTCCTTCATTCTAATTTGGTGGTATCTCGATTAGAGATCTATCTTGGAGAATAATTTTTCTCCATGTAGCTCATCCATTAGCTCATTAATCCAGGGAATTTGCTACCGGTTATTTATAGTTTTCTTGTTCAGATCCCAGTATTCTATGCAAATTCTAAGTCTTCTATCCTTATTATTCACCGAAACCACCAAAGAAGCATAGGGGCTATAAATTGGTCTAACGAGACCCAAATCAAGGAGTTATTTGATGGTATTCTCAATCTCATCCTTGAACTTATTTGGATTCTTAAAGGGGTGAATTTTTATAGGAATTGTGCCCACTTCCAGCTCAATTCTGTGCTCAATTCCATGGTCCGATGGTCTTCCATGTGGGCGGTTTTCAAAAAACCCCTTATGCTTATGCACCAACTTTTTTATGTCTTTAGGATTATAGGAAGAATTGACAGAAGTTCCCTAAGTGGTTATATGGCACTCAGCAACCCATTCAATGTATTCAATGTTTCAATATAGCTCTCATGTTGTGGCAAGAGACCAACTTCTTTAGGTAGGTGTTCATACTTATCAAAACAACTTGTTTTCCATCAGAACTTTGAAACTTCATTTCTGGGACTTGATAGTTCATAGAATACTCACAAATGGAAAATAGCCATAGAACTATTAACACTACATTGGTATCATCCACATTCACCACATATAAGGTATCAATAACTTTATAGTCCTGAATGGTCACTTGTATCTTGGGAATCCATTTTGTGCAGTCCATGGAGTGATTCCCATGGGTTATGACAATGAATCCATCAAAGGATTTTGTGGGAAGATTTATTTTATCTATCATTGCAGTGTGAATGAAATTATGGATGGCTCCTCCATCCACCAAAACAATAGTTTTATTCCCTTGGACTACTCCTTTGAACTAGAGAGTATGAAATCTAAGTACTCTAGAGAGAACAACAAATTTTACTATGTCTAGTTATGGTTGCTCTTCCTCTTCAGCTGATTCAAAATTTTCTTATGCTTCTATTGGATGGTCATCATCCTCTTCTTCATCATCATATTCATATAATAATTCAATATAGTGTGCTTTCCCCTTAGCACATTTATGGCCCGTAACCTAAGGTTCTTGGAAGGAAAAACATAGCTTCTTCCTCCTTAGTTCATCCTGATCCTTTTAAGAGTAATATCTCTCACCATGGGAAAGAAATTTCCTCAAATGAGGTCTTTGATTCTGAAATTTATGGGGCATAATATTCTTTGGAGGATACTTGGTCCCCTGAATGGAATCTTGCAAATTTCTAGTTCTTCTCATCGTTTCTTACAAGGTTGAGGGTCGGTAAGCTTTCACCAGCCCCTTCAAAGGTTCTGCTAATCCTTCTGTGAACAAAAGGATCAACCTAGACTATGAGATGTTAGTGACCATCGTTGATAATATTTTGAATTCTGGTATGAATGCTTCAGGAGTTCCAACTTGTTTGACATGTGCCAATTCTTGAAAAGATATATCAAGATCTCTTCGGTCAAACCTTTCTGCCAATCTACGAGTGAATTCTTCATAAGTAGCCACTTGATAATGGCCAAAATTTTTCATTCCATGCAACCACCATTAATTGGCCTCCCCATAAATATGTAGGGATTCCATGGAATCCCTCTCTGCCATAGGATTCAATTGGAAGTAAGTGTCCAAATTCTGAATCCAAGAGTTTACTGTGCACTTGGAAGTGCCATCAAAGTAAGGTAAGGTGATATTCCCAATGGCATGTCTCAACTCAAAATTTTGATTTGGAATCCTTCAAAATCCTAGGGACTTCCCTCTATACTAAGCTTCACAAAAATATTTTAAAGGTATTTCCCTTCTCCACTCCTCACTCAAGGTTTGATAGGAAACATACTTCTCCTCCCACGAAGCAACGAATTCAATCTGCACTTCATGGCCTTCTTTCGGATCCTCAATGAACTTAGGCATGGTAGGTTGGGGGTGAAACTTAGGTTGATATTTGAACTCATTATTCCTATTATGTGGACTCACCTTGGAGAATATAGATCTATCCATGATCTTCCTCTCTTCAAGATGGGAGCCAATGTTGCTCCCTTCTCCATCTTTTGCACCTAACTACTTGGATAGGAAATCTATGGTCTCTTGACTGGACTGAATGATATTTCTTGAAATATCTTGCATCCATTTCATCATACTCTATACAAAAATTTTGAGCTCATCCTTCTCATCCATCTCTTCATGGAATCTCCCTTCCACATAGTCAACTTTCTCTTCTTCGGAGTTCTTCCTTTTAGAATCTGAATTGAATTTTGGACCCATTAATGATTATCAAGAGTAGGTATGGAGGACCATTCTATAATACCACTATAATATCCCTGATCTAAATAATATCTGAAATGTTAACTCTTACTACTGTTATAGCCCAAAATAGCACTTCTCCGTCTGTGACAACATTTTACATGTTTTGTCGCATGACGACAATTCATGAAAATTACTGTGAGACACTCAAAGGACAAATGTGGATGGAAGGGCCATATCTGTAGTTTGGAAGGGCCATATTTGTAGTTATGTAACTCCATTTAACCTCCCTTTTAGACAATTAGAAAGGTATCCTACAAAGGAACAACTTTCTAGAAGACACCAACTCTTGAAAACCCTTGGAAATACCCTAAAAGTGATTTTTTTTAACAATATGTGACTTGGTAGAGGGAAAAATACATTTTATATGTGACTTGGTAGAAGGAAACCCGCGTATATCCCCTGAAGTAGTCAAAATATATATATAAAAAAGTATAAATTTTTTGAGATTTTGGTGGTTTTGGAATAGCCCCTTTGGTTGTAACTGATCCATCCTCAACCCTAACTCTCCAGATAACTATATAAGAGTGGGAGAGGGGTCCATGAAAGGGGACTTGGCTTTTGATATTGTTATGCTAGTGAAATTGGGACTCTCATCCCCCCTACATTTTCCCTAGTTTTCATATCCCCATGTTGCAGATCTTGGAGGCTAAGCTTATTGGAGACAAGAAGCGGGAGATCCAGATCAAAGGTTTCACAAGGTGCCTTGTATGAGGAGAAGGTATAACTTGTACTTATTCCATTGATTAATAGAGATATGATGTTATTCCCTTTCCAAATAATTGTATGATAGATGTTTCATCCATGGTTATGATCACATGTTAATGTTTATCAGATTAGGGTTTCATTTTATCTTTCTTATCATTGTCTTATATGTGGTCAAATTGGTTTGGGGAAGGTTTGAAGTTGTTTTGCAGGTCTCTTGGATTGGAGAGAAAGAGGAGGGATAAGGGAAATATTGGATAAAAATTAAGTGAATGAGGTATGAACCCCCCTAACCCTTGAAATATTATTTAATTCATGCTTTCAAAGCTTTATATATTAGTCTTTATACCCCTAGTACGTTGGTGGCCTTGACCCCACCCATAGGAACATTACCTTAATAATAGAACTAGCGACTCCATTAGGGAATCCTTGTTTGTTTTGGGGTCTCCTTCTCTCTTTTTTCCACTATATTTTCAAGTTCTGAGTCCTTCTTTCAATTTAAGAGTCGCTCTTGATCTCTTTTAGGCACCTTCCCTACTATTTTTGGGTGGTTTTTGACCTTTTTTGGGCCTTCCACTACCCATACGCATTTGTTTCACTCCATAGTAGTGTATCACTAACATATACATGAATTTAATTTGGTGTACCTACATACTACATGAAACCTTACTTCAAGAAACTTGTGTATGCCCTGTTTCGGTGGTTTTTGGGCTTGTTTAGGGTGGTCTGGTGTTGTTTGTGGGGTCCTCATAGGTCCCTTGCCTATGTAAAACCACTAGGAAGTGGTGTCCTCCATTGAATGTACTCTTGAATTGGTTTATAAGATCTTTTTGAATAATTTGGGTTTGTCTCTTTCTCTTCCCCCCACCTCCTTCCTTGGCATGAACTTGTTGTGCAAGGTGTTGATCAATTTATGTTAGCAAGTATGGTCTGAACCTAGGAGCCTTCTGATATTTGTTTATTTAATTCTTGTTGATTAAATTATTCATTCCAAAGTGGTTTTGTTTCTCCCTTATGCAATTCTCCCTCTAAAGAGAGGTCTTATCTGACTTTAGGGAAGCTTAGAGTTTGTTTGGTGGTTATAGAGTAGAATTCCTTTTGTTTTGTTTACATTATTTGTATGCACTAGTTTGTAGGTTTATTTCTTTGTAATTTATAAAGAAAAAGTAAAAAATAACAAGTATTTTTTTGTATGCATTTAGGGTAGGATTTAGTCTTAGGTGCATTGCATACCTCTATCTTTTGAAAATCCAAAAAGAGATCTTCTTTCAGGGCCTCCATTTTCAGTTTTGAAAAGAAAAAGAGAAGTAGAAGTTTGCATTTTGAATCTCTTTCACATTAGTCATGTTGTTTCTACTTTCAAGTTAAAACACTATTGGTTTGATTACCACTGCCTTTGAGTAATCAACAACCCTTAAAAAGAGCGTTAATATTTAAAATATATTAGTAACATTTTATTTCTAGGGACGAAACACACTAGTATAGGATAGTGTTTTGGGTTAGGGTTATATTTAACTACCCCAAACTTTAAACTTTAAACATAGTGGCCTTTCATTTAGGAAATCCAATCTCATAAAGAAGGAAACCATAAATATCCTCTAACATAGGTGTCAAGCACGAGGTTGTGTGATACTTAGTGGTGGAGAAATCCCTCCTTCACTTGGTTAAGCATACACCGAAGTTGTTGTGCATCTGGGGACTCATTCAATACCTCCTTCTGACCCCTTGTGGTTTCTGGTACTGTTTAATTTTCGAGCTTAATTACCCTGCCCATGCACATCGGTTGGACCGATGACTATTCCGACGGACTTTCTTTGTGATTTTGTTAGCCTTAGCATATTTACCTCTACGACTCTACATGGGTGACGATAGAAGGATATTTCCACTGTACCCATGGTAGACATGGGAGGAAACCTTGTGCATCTCTTCAGAAAACTGATTGGTGATTCAAATGCTTTCCCCAAAGTGATTGTATCAGGACCCCAGGTAACTATCCTTCTCCCTTCACTGGTTAGTTCTGGGCCCTCATCATCCCAGGCTCTCTTTTGGAGGTATCCTTGTTTTCCTGGTCTGGATCATTAGCATTTTATTCTAGTGGTGTGCTCTCTGTGTTGTTGGTTTCTAGTCGACCTCATACTTTTTCTTCTTATTGAATAAGAAACTATAGCTAGTATCTCTACGAACACCAACCAAGAGACCCCATTCCAAGGCTTCTTGTGCTTTTCCTTTTATTGGGAATAATGGTGTCCCATTGATGGCCAATTTGAATCTACCTGCATTCATCCTAGGGATACTGATTTGATTGTTTTCCACTCTGACTGTCCTAAATTCTCATGTTGCTTCTCAAGCAAGCACCTTAAATCAAGGGCATCAAAACAATGTCTCCCCTTCACCAGTATCAACCTATCCTTCTCCTTCTACCTCATGCAGTGAGAGTTCTAATACTAGTAACATGCAGTCTAAAATGAATAAAAAGGAGGAAGAATAGGAAGAAAACATGAAAGCAAGGGGAAAGTCACTCAACCTCTGCAGTTCATGCTGGGGGGAGCCTATCCAACCTCTACAAGTCATGTTGAACCCAACCACCCAACCTTTGGAATTCATGTTGGAGGAATCCATGAATCCTCTGCAGGTCATGCTGGTGGAAGCTATCCAACCTCTACAAGTCATGTTAGATCAGTCACCTAGCATCTAGAAGTCACATTAGGGGAACACACTCAACATATGCAATTCATGTTGACCTTAATCATCCAGTCTCTACAAGTAATGATAGGGGAAAATACTAAACCTTTGCAAGTCATGTTGAACCTAAATACCTAGCCTCTGCAGGTCATGCTAGGGGAAAACAACCAGTCTCTTCAAGTCATGCTGGACCCGACCACCCATCCCCTAGAGGTCATGCTGGGGGAAAAAACCATCCAATGCAAGTCATGTTGACACTGTTGAGAAAACCAATCGTTCAAAACAAAACCTAAGTACCCTTGTAATCTTTGTGAGGGAAACCACATTACTCATCATTTCCCTGCTATTGTGGAGGTACGATTAGTGTGGTCTGAGTCTCAAGGATGTATTGCTCTTGAACAACCTGTAATTTCCCAACAACATTTTCAACCTTTGGTTGATTAAGTGATTGAAATAATACGATCTTTGGTCAATCCCACTCTTCCTTCAGAGAGTGAAATTCATCAATTGGTTGAACCAATGCAATTTTTGGTCAATCCTACTCTTCCTTTAGAGAGTAACCTTCATCAAGTTGTTGAATTTATGCCATCTTTGATCAATCCCACTCTTCCTTTGGAAAGTCAATTGTCTATTAGTCATGTTTTATTCACTGCCAGTTCAAAACCTTCTGGACAAGGGGGAATTTACTTCACTTCAAATGAACCCCCTCCATGCCCTCAGATTGCTTCCTTTAATTGGGATAGCCTATCTAAGTTGCGCCTTCCTTCCAGTGCACCTTTCCAAATAAAGCTCCAAGTTAAACATTGCATGATTTTTTGTTGTATTGTAGATGAAGGAGCCTCTGTTATTATTTTATATGCACATGTTTGGAGAGGCATGGGATATCCTAGTCTTATGTTAATTGATAGTCATTTACTAACTTGTGATAAAAGAAATAAACAAACTTAGTGATTTATTACTCAAACATCTTTTACTTTGGGTGGGAAGACCGTCTTAGTTGAATTTATGGTGATAGAGGACCCATTGGACTTCAATATGCTCCTTGGGCATGATTATGAATATGCTATGAAATATGTGGTGTCTGCACTCTTTCATGTGGTGTAATTTACTCATAATGAAAGAATTGTCACTATCAACCAACTGGCATTTTTTTATCCCTCTTCTTACTCGACGATAGACCAAGTATTTAATTTGTTAATTACCATTGTTTCGGTAGACACTATCCTGCCACGAGTGAATTATGTGGCATCCTATACCTTGTGTCCAATTTCTACTAAGAAGAAGCCTCTAGATTCATGATTATCTTCTTGGGACTCGGTACCAGTAGTTGAACAAGTGATATACCCAATGGGGACTTTGGAGCTCGCTCTCCACCCTTTTGATCCAACTGAATGTTTAGAGATGTATTCTATATGGGATGGTCTACTTCCTTCAAATGAATTTTTCCTAGAGTATATGATACATTCTGATCTTCTGATTGATGTTGACTTAGTTGTTATTAAGTCTAGCCCTAAATTTCTTTGTAAGTCTGATCCCTCTGCTGATCGATCCTACTATGTTTGCATTGTTAAGTCTTTAGACTCTCCCATCGAACAACAAGTCAGTGATCCTGATGAGTTTGAACCTTCTTGTAGAATTTTCAAATCTAGTGATGTTAAGTATGTCCCTGCAGACCCCATTAGTTGTGTCAACTTTAGATTTCCTCTTGAGGTTGATCGTGTTGATTATAAATCCTCGTGTCTTGGCACTATAGATTCTTCTTCGATTTATTTTTCCTTGACTATGCCTTTTGTGGAAGATAACAAAGTTGCAAATGTTTCTACCAAAGTGACCTGTATTGAATCTCTTCTTGTGAACATGATATTTATATTGTTGTTTCTTGGATACAATATTCTCAGTTGGATTCACAATTGTTTACTGGCCTCGCCTATTTGTTCAATATGTAAATACATTGTCCTACACCATGCCTGTGCTAATGATCCTAATGTCGTTTTCCACAATTTTAGCTTGATGTATAAGCCCTCATATCTTCTCTCATTATCGCTCAACCTTGTATCATTCTATCATTGCAAATTGACACCTTTTACGTGGAGGAGACTTCCCCTGATTGTCATTATCTTGATCATGTTCCTTGCACTATGATTAGGTTTGTTCCTCTCTCTTGGAACTAGTTATGCATGTCTCTGACAGTCGTCTCCTCACATTTAGAGAATTCTTCCAGCTTTCCTTCGAGCTCATTAAACATAGTAAGGATGCCACGATTTGACTTTTCTAGGATCGTTAAAAATTTATGGGAAAGGTATGGAGTTATCTTCAAGCCTTGGTGTGACTCCTTAAAAATTACTATATTTACGATTTTGACCATCCCTTCAAACTCATTAAAGGATGTGAAGGAGCATCAACATTGGTATAAGTTTACCCCTTTTTCGAACCATGTGGATTACTTACAAAAAAGGAATACACTAGTCTATTGTGGCTAGAAGAGTATTCCTAGGTATAGGTTTATCTCTTTTTCCAGCATGGGAGACTAAATTTACGAAAAAGGAACTTGCTTGAGCTTAGTTTTTCTTTTTTGTGCTCTGGTTTAAACCATGCAAAAATATTATGATCATTCTTTATGCCATTTTCATGCTTAGTAAAAATTTAGGACAAAAGCATCGAGTGATATTGCTTCCCTTCACACTCATTAAAACTAAAGCATTCTACTTGTTTTTTCAAGGAGCGTCCGTATGGTGATAGTTTCACCCTTTTTCGGAACTTGCCAACTAACTACGAAAAAAGAATAGCTTAGTTCCCCTCGACTAAGAGAGCTCTCTTATGGTTTTTTTATACTTTTCGGACTTTGGAGACTTACCTTATGAAAATCTCCCCCCTAATGTCTTCTTTAGAGTTTTCATACTCTCAAATTATGAAAACATCGTCGAGCATTCGCTAATTTGGGCTCGTAAAATACACGAATCAATGCTTTATCAATCATTCTTCTATCTCTTCTTCGAGCTTACTGACAGTGAAGAAGGTCCTGAGTTTTCTTTATTGGACTCGTTAAACCTTTACAAGAAAGAAGGAAAGGGAATTTCATTCAAATGTCTTTTATATCATGGTAGCAAGTCTCTTCTCCTTGAACAAAGCACCAACTTTGAGTCTATCAGGATTTGGATTCTAGTTTTTGGCCTTAGGATTAAGCATGATTTAGAGAAGTTACTCCTCTAGTTGGTTCCTTTTCCAATTATATGAAGAATCTGTCAATGTCTCCTACATTTCATATTTGTATCATTGGTCCCTTGGTGTCAAAAATATACCTAGGTCATTATTGTGTCGTTCTCACTGCTCTAGGATAAAACATTTGTCGATCATTCGATAGTTTCCTTGACCTTCTGTGTCAGCCACTCCCTGGTATTAGTTCATTACATCTAGTCTTCAACGGTGCTTGTTGCAAAATTTTATACTAGTTCCATATCTAACCAGTCTTTGACTTACCTCGTGTTGGATGATGGAGGATGCTTTAATGCCTTCCTTCCAACGGATCTATTCCTATTTACTTCAACACATCTTGCTCTAGGAATGAGATTTAAATTTTATGACAATACCTTGGGGATTGCAGTCATCGGTGGAAATTTCCCTCGCTATTGGGTAGTGGGATATCTTAATGTCTCCTACTCAATGGATTCTTCAAGTGTTCAACTTCAAGACCATTTATTCACACTTGTTAGAATGTACTAGGTACCTTGGGGACCATTTTCATTAATGGTGGTTTCCATTTCAGGATTATAACCTCCATTTTTTCAGATCTAGAATATTTATGGAGAGTTCGGAAGTGTTTGGTTAAGTTTGGGAAAAAAGTAGGAAATTTGGCGTAGAGATTGCCTACGTAGAGGATGCCTATCAAACACTATACGACCTCAACTGAATATGGTTCTATGAGTTTTTTAAGTTTTTAGGTGAGTGTATTTCCTGCAACAACTTACAAAATTAAAATTGAGCACATAGAATACTCATGGCATTGGAAACAGTAAAACTATTCAAATTTAACTAGCTAATGACGATATGTAAGCAATCAATGAAAATTTTACTACTGTAACTTATCGTATATGAAAATAATTAATATCAAAGGTCTATCATATGACATTGAAAAACATAAAATAATATCTTAGTATTTTTTCCATGGGATCACTTTTCGTACATGAAAACTTACAAAAGGCTCATTAAATGAGTATTGAAATGCCTCTCTCACAAAAAAATTGGAATTACGACCTCCTTGCGCAAAAATATTACTTTATATCAGATGTTAGAAATATGAGAAGAATATGAGAAGCTCAAAAATATATTGAATTATATGATCTCCCTCAATGGTGCCCAAAACTGAAAATTTGAGGCTTGAAACCAACACCCGACACCAATATCATAATCCTAAGAGCATAAATGAAGTCTCCTTCACTAGAGCTCGATTTCCAAGGTTGAATGGAATATCATGGAGCTTGATATTGGTCTTCAATGGATTCTCTTTGGATCTCTATGGCTTTACTGAAGAATATAAGAGAAGATAGAAGAGAATAGGAAAGCTTGGGGTGCATCACCCAAGGTAGTTGAGGCACATCACTTAGAAAAGAAATAATGCTTGACTCAACATAAAAACAATAATCATTAAAATTTGTTCAAAGGAGTTGGAAAAATTCCTTTATAGACTGAGTGACTTGTTGAGCAATTCATCCACCTGTTGAGCAAGTTACCCACTTGCAAACCCTAACCCTAATCCATGAGTGCACCTTCCTTAAGGAGATTAGCAAGTTTGTGCATAAGGTATTGTTTGCTTGCTTTGATCCTTGAACAAAATTGGAAACTACACCCTCCTTGACCAAAATGTTCCTACTTTATGTCTGACTTCTTCTCTTCCACTTTCCTTCTTTTAAAACTTCCTTGTTTTTGATAGTTTCCATCTTTTTTATGTGAGATTGTTTTTTCCTGTTTTTATGTTGTTGCCATTTTTTTATCCTAGGAAAGTTTCCATTCCTAATGCACCATGTTTTCTTGACAACTCATTCCCACATGTAATCATTTTTCATTATAATTAATTAATTACATAAAATAACCAGAATTAGGAAATTAATCTGATATATGCCTCCATAGTATTAAATAATCAAAATTCCCTAGGCATAATTTATATAATTCATTTTTAACCCTTAGGAAGTTGGCAAGGTCAACACTTTTAATGTCCTTCAATGAAGGGACATGACAGCCACCCTTCGAAAAACTTTGTCCCGAAATCATAATGAAAATAGTGTGGAAAAATCATGATGTATAGTCTCGGCGTCGTTATATTCTTTTTAACACTTGCATCGATTGATGGTATGACCTATTCAATGTTCACTGCTATACTTAATCCATAGAATAATGAATATCCTTGTTAAATTACATTGTATATTCTATAATATAATTCATAAGAACATATTTCTTGGTATATAACTTTAATTGGAATCCAAGGCATTGCCATGATTTGGTCATTTAACTTACACCATTTGCTTGTCAATTTACTACATTACACAACCCTTTTAAAGAATTTTGAATTTTGTGTTTTGTGATATACCCTTTTGTTACAACTTGAATTTGGCATAAGGTTGTTCCCTTCAAAAATAGCATCACCCCATCTCAATTTTCCTCCTAGCATGTACACATAGGTTCCTCATAAAATTTTACAATTTTACAGCACTATGTATTGTCAATCATCTTTTTTTAATTCATTATTATAGGGTGAAGCTAAAGAGCATTCATTTGTCGAGCGAAATATATGATAGTAATTTCGACATAAATTATCAATCCGGGAGTTCATAAACTTAGAGGTGTAAGCAAAATATATGCAAGATTAGAGTACATTTAACTTATGTTAATGCTTTAAAAGAAACAATTATACTACTGTCATTGAATCCAAATCTAGGAAATAACAAAAATGGCATAAAGTAAATTCAAGAAAGCTTGAAAGTAAACATGTTTACAAAAGCACATGAAATCATATTGAAAGTAAACTTAACAAAGAAATCAAGAAGATGAACAACCTAATCTATGATAAAGTATGTGACAAATAATAAATAACAAATTAAAAATGATAAAAGATGTGAGTTCACATGAAATCTAAATTATCAACTCAAAATGACAAATCTATTATGTAGAAATCCAACTTTATTCTAAAACATCAACTTCATTACAAAAGGATCAAATACATGACTAACTCTCAAAAAGAGAAAATGTTTCTCTATTTCTAGAGAGATGCCTCCACTGCTGAAATGAAGAGAGAGAACTCTTATTTATGTATGATTTTCTTTGAAAGAGGATGAGCAACTAATAAATGTAGATCCACTTTTCTCTCAAGTAGGTACAACCAATTATCCCTTCAAATCCTCTAACAAATCTTGGATAAGGTATTCTATCCATATCTCCATGATTTTTCTCTTCCGAATATGCTTGAATAACTATCTTCAAATCTCTCCAAATATTCAAAGCTTGGAGATGTAATTCGAAATTGAGGCTAGGTGGTGACTTTTGACCTTGTTAAAATCTTCAAATATTCTTGTAATCATCATAAAACTCATCCAACTTTGAGATATAATGAAAATATGTTAATTTTATTAATAATTAATCATAAATCCTCTTAAACTACTTAAAAATAAACAAAATGGAAAATAACAAGGTAGCCTGTATTTATTTATGAAAATGGCATAAGAAATGGTTTATGGAAGGATAAAATAGAAATAAAGGTGAAAAATGGTATGTGAAATATGAATAAAATGTTATATTTTTGTGACCAAACAACATTCATTGGATGTACCAAACCTAACCTTATGTTCTATGATGACCTAACAAAACATGCACATATTCATTATTTTATAATCTACTCTTTATTATTATTATTACCTATCATAGTTTCCATACTCTCTCAAAAATATATAATGTGATGTTACTTTTTTCCAGTTAGGAACTAGGTTAAATGCCCAATATTGCATTTATGTTACCATAATATTTTTCTTCATTTATAGCTATACCTGTAGTGCATTCCATGCTTTAAGATAGAACGACTTATATTTTATTGTTTAAATATTCACTTTTTATGAAAAATCCATGTTACTTTACCCCATAATTATAGTATTACTGACTTCTTTCCTACATCATTTGGTTACTTTCCTCGCATAACGTTATTCAGCATTGTGATGATAGTTCCCCTTTTTCTACCTTCGTTATGGCCCTCATCTCTCATTTATTAATATAAGTTATTTCATGTACATTCATTAAATATTATTTGTTAAAATAATCCACTTCATATGTGCTCCTCGTATATTATTCATTTATTTATTTATCTTATCATTTGTACATAATCAAATTACCAACTATTGCATCAAGGTGTCTTATCTGGTATTGATTCATGTATTAGTTGAAAACTATATGCATGTCTAGTTGTATTATATTTAATGATCACATTTATCACTACCTAGACCACATGTACATTATTTATGGATTGTCTCTTTATTAGGAATATTTTATCCTATGCACCTACCCATTCTAGTCTTCATGCTACATTGACCACTCCCTTCCTTTGTTTTTACTCAAGTTTATGAGCATTCCTCTTTTACTACCTTAATTATTGCCATAATAGTGCTCGTATACTATGCATACTCATTATCATTAGCATGCACAAACTATGTCGATAATTGCATCTACTACATCCACAACACAATTTGTAATTGCACCAATTACCTAAAATTCTTCCTTTTTATACCACTCTTTCTATCACTAACATCTTGCGATAATTACATGTTATTTAAACATAATATTTTTTGCCTACTTTACTTTATGTTGATTGTACTTATCGCATGTATTTACCTATTGATATCAATATCAGTTCAAACCTCTTAGTCCCTACTAATTTACATGCTAAACCGTTATAGTGAATCACTCCCTTAATGCTCTTCACAATGTATCCTCAATACTTTTTTAATTTTGTCATTAGTTCACATATATTACTTACAATACTACTAGTTTTTCCAACAACGCAATCACTCATGTGTCGCATAATCCTAGCCTACTATCTATACATCATTTCTTCATACAACCATATATGATCACCAACCATAACTCAATGTATCCTTACAAGGTGAAGGGAACCTTCACATAACATAATATTTACTATAGATACTATGAAACACATGACTAGATAAGACATACAAATGCTCATTGTTAATTAACTTAATCATATTCTAACTAAGAGTTAATTAAGGTGATTACGACATAATATTAAATTACATCTCTCATTAGTAATTAATTTCAACATGCCTAGTTGTTAATGAGTAAATCTACATATACCTTTCCTTATTACTCGGAATCATCACTCCACTAGATATGACTAGCCCCCAATTTTAAGACACCCTACATGCCATTTCTCTAATTCATTATCATTCTTAACTTAGTCATCATAAGGACTTGTTTTCTTTAATAATTTACTTTTTTTGATCTCTATATGAAGTTCTTATATGTAATGTACAACTCATTAGTTTTAATCATCAATAAGAAGATTATTTCCACATTTTGAATCTTTATTATTTATAAAATGACCCTATAGCTCAAAAAGTTTTACACAAATTCACCCCTCGAAGTATTTACATACTATAGTTTCTTTGGCTTAAAAACTTTATACCAAAATAGACTCCTAGATCACATATTTGACATGTTGATCCAAGGGTGTAACATAACATCTCAAGAAAAATGGCATCTATTAATTATGAACCATTATCACTAAACAACACACTTAAATTAAGTCTACCTCAGGATACTTTGTCTATATTACCCAAGCATTGACAATTTACAACGCACAATGACCTTGTCTTATATACTAAAGATTAAATTCATCAAACCTAGATCCATTTAACGGGCATTGCAAAGTATCTCACTAATCAAATTGTAATCGAGAGATGTGTGTGCGCGTGGAGTGCTTTATTTATTTAATTAGGCCACCTACTTAACTTCTAACCATATAATGATAATATGCACAAACTTAACATTTTTAGACCATATAATTCAACTCGTTTTTTCTATTTATAAATTTCACATTATTTTTTTTTCCTAAATCAATGTTTTAAATTGTCAAATTTTGTAATTAAAATTCATATTTTTTATATTACCAAATTTCAATAAGTAGAACTTTTACTTTCCATATTCTACAATTTTTATAAAGTGAATTGTAACGACCCAAAAAAAAATATTCTACTCAACATTACGAAAAACAAAAAATTATTTTACATCTCATTGTTGGTCCTAATCTTTAAAGGTTACCATTTGTGCCAACCCTTTGCTTAATAATTTAAACCATTACTTAAAGGAATGTTTTACCTGTATGTAAAGATGTTATTTATAAAAAACTCTTTCAAAGCAAAACTAGAAGAATCACCTCAGTTTAACTTTAAACCTTACCTAGCCTCATGGCTAGCCATTTTTTTTTTAATTTTGCAAGTGTATTATGATCTCTAATATTGTACCAAAATTCCCTGCCAAAAATGATTGACTACATAATATTAAAAGGTATATCACCATATCTGAAGACTATAATCAAAATGGGTTCCAAAGAAATTTAAATGATTTTCATATCATTTCAGTTCCGTCGTGAATACAGCCATATATAATTACTGAGTTGACCTTATCATGTTTCTCGAACATCAAACACCTCTGTCGGAGGAGGACTTCTTTAGTCTATTGGTCAGGATTCGGTTCCACTACAATGTAGTGTAGGGAGACTTAGACAGTGTTAATCCAACTATTCGTGTTCTAAATTTTTGGCTTGTGTGCTTAAACGACGAGGTCGTGAGTGAGATTCCTGAAGCTGGTTGTAAGGGTGAAAAAATGATAACAATTGTTACTGCCCGGACCTATTTTCCAGACCATTTGCACCGATCGGACAACACCGGTGGTCGCACCTATCGGTGCAAATAGTCGGTTCACTAGTTTATTCCATTGTTAGTTTATTCTATTTGGGAATTCCCCATCCCTTAGAACCCAACATATTCATCAATTTGCAAGTAAGGGTTTTCAATAACTCATTATAAATTTTAGAAAATACCCAACCATTTATATTTATGCCACTTCTAACAGTGCAAATATTTGTTTGCAGGTTTGGCCATCGAGGACATCGCTCAAAACAGAGGTGAGCTTTAACTTTAAACTCTAGTTCTTATTGTCACTGATTTTTCGATGGAGTTGTGGATTGAAGTTCTATGGTCGATTTAAAACTGCTTGCACGGTTAATGGTGGCTTCTTTGCTTTTCCATATCTGATTTGGTTCGGTCGTTGAGAGGATTTCCAACGGGGTTTAAATTTGTAATCCATATGGATGCTACTATCAGGGTAATCTCCAGAATTACTTTAATCAATAAATATGGGCTTTTATTGCCATACGTTTTGGTTTGGTTTGTATTTTTATTAAAGATTTTTTTAAGACTGTGAAAGTATTTTCATTTCCATTATACTCAGTTCATATTTATAAAGGTCTTTTATTTTAATCTTTACACAATATTTGGTTTGTATCTGGATTAATCGAAACCTTGGTAAAATTAGAGTTTTACAACTGTGGGAGTATTACTAGGGTTTACACTGATTTAAACTATGTATATATACCATGAGCTAGGGTTTGTACCAACGTTCCAGTTAATTATTTCTGCATGCAATATTTTTCAGTATTCACTATTAGGGTTAGGGTTTCAAAAAGAATTACTCAAGTCGTTAGTTACTGACGTTAGTTACTGCGGAAGAAATATTATCACGACCTAAATAATGTTTCTTGATGGAATCATTCTTACAGTTTATTTTTTGATATTATTACTACATAGTATTATTTTTATTTAACTCTATTAATATGTATGATAGCATGTTTTGGTTTAAAAATAAAGAACTAAACCCTAATCTTGCTCTGGTAAGTGTAAAATACAACCTACAATACCTTCGCCAATGTTTACTTAAAACTCGTAAACACAGATAGATTAAAAATAAATGTTTAAACAATAATCCCTGGTTTACAACCATATAAAAACATAAACTAGAAATATCCAGGGTTTAACTGTAAATAAATAAGATTAGACAGAAAACATATAAACATCAGTTTAAAACTATTTAGAAACTTAAACAAAATACCAAGGATTTTTTCCTCAAAATTATAACTAGACACATGTATTTGGTTAAGAGCCATATCTATAAAATCTAAAATGGTTGTGTCAATAGCTACACACCACTGTTCCATAGGAACCTTGCAGCAAATTAGTTTTGTTTGGTTCGACCCCCTTGCCAAGACCCTTTGGTTTAAAATATCTCTTTTGCAGCCTCAAGTTGCCACCAATATCTAAAAGGAATAATTTATTCCAGAACCTAGCATTCTCTTATGCTTCACCGACAGTTCTGGTACAGATCCTATCATCTGCAAGAGCCTCCACACATGGTGATCCCTGGAAGCTCTTATTTCGAAGAAGAAAATAAACTTTCTTCATTCCCCTTCTTTTTCTTTTCCTAGGACTTTTTATAGCAAAATAACCAATTCCTCTTAATACTAGCCACTTGTCTCCTTAGAGAATGTTGTAAGTTTAGTAATTGTTTTTAAACCTAAGTTTCTGTCAATTTATTGTGTAGCTATAAAAACTCCCATTTCCAAATTATATTCATATCAAATTTAATTTACTTGTTTCTTTGAAAGTAAATAATAAGAAAATATCAAAAAGTAATTATAGGGTATTACAATCCTCCCCTCCTTAAAGTTTTGCACCGTCCTCGGTGATTAATCAGTATTTTCAAAATTTGGAAATAAAGTAGGGAAACTCTGTCTCATAATTTCTTCTCTTTCCCAACTAGCTTCTTCCTTAGAATAATGTTTCCATTATACTTTAACTTGTACAATAACTTGCTTTCGGAGCTGAATTTCTCTTCTATTGAGAATGTACATTGGTTCTGTGTGGAAGTCGCCCTATGGTTCCACGTGTACATTATCCTGGTTAATAATATGAGAATGATCAGCAACATATTTTTTTAACAATGAAATATGGAAAACATCATGAATTCTTAAATAAGGGGGTAAATCCAATTGATAAGCCACATGCCTTATCCTAGCCAAAATTTAAAAAGGTCCCAACTTAGTATAAAGTCCTTATCATAGCTTTCTTTTCGTTGGTTTGACTCTTAGAAATACATGTTCTCCTACTTTATAATATTTAGTTGTATGTTTCTTGTATGCATAACTCTTATGTCTGTCTTGTGTCATTTTTAAGTTTTGTTTTATTAGCTGTACCATTTCCTCCATTTGTCCTAACATATCGGGCCCCAAAGCCAATCTCTCGTCCAAGTTACCCCAAATCAAAAGTACTCTACATATCCTACCATACAATACCTCAAAATGGCTCATTTTTAGGTATGCTTGGTAATTATTGTTATATCAAAATTCGACGAGATGAATATAATCCTCCCATTTACCTAGTTGAATCATTACATACATTCTCAGCAGGTCTTCCAAGACCTGATTTATTCGCTTTGTCTGTCTGTCTGTTTGCAGATGATAGGCTGTACTGAAGTTTATTTTCGTATCCATTCCTTGAAATAGTGACATCCAAAAACTGGAGGTAAAGTTAGCATCACGACCTGTGATCACTATTTTTGGTAAACCATGCAACCTGAAAATATCCTTCATAAATATTTCAGCAATGTTGAACGCTTTATAAGTTGACTTTACATGTATGAAATGAGTTGCCTTACTTAATTTATCAACTACAACCATAATAGAATCATATGTTTCTTTGTTCTCGGTAACCTGGTAATAAAATCAATGGTTATAGTTTCCCACTTCCACTCTCATATAGGTATAGGCTGCAATAAGCCAGCTGGATGTTGGTGAATGGCCTTAATATGTTGACAAGTGAAACAACTAGCTACATATTCAGCTGCTTCTCATTTCATATTTAGCCAGTAAAAGTCTTTCTTTAAAGATGTTATAAATTTCTAAAATCCAGGGTGTTCTACATAGGGGCTATCATGTAATTCCTTAAATATGACATGTTTTATACTGTATTGGTTACTCACATATATTCGGTTTTTGAAACGTAAAACCCCTTCTGCATTAATTTGAGAAAGACTTTTAGTTGTTTCAAAAAATTTCAGGTTACATTTTTCCATCTAATTTCTATATTGCTCATCATTAACTAATGCCTCTTTCAATAAAGTTTTGAATTCAGATTCATAATTACTGATCAATACTCAATGTAAATTTTGTTGCCATCGGTTTAATGCATCAGCTACAATGTTTTCCTTCCCTTTAATATGTTTAATTTCAAAATCATATTCAATTATAAATGCAAGCCACCTAGCTTGACGGGCATTCAATATTTTTTGATCAAATAAATACTTTAACCCAATATTGTCTGTTAGTAACAGAAATTTCTTTCCTATCAAATATTGCCACCAAATCTTAAGGGCATGAATGGTAGCTTCCAATTCCAAATCATGTACTACATAATTTTTCTCATGTTCCTTTAGTTTCCTTGATTCATAACAAATTACATGACCTTCTTGAGTTAAAACCCCTCCTAGGCCTTATTTATTTGCATCAATGCATACCACAAAGTCCTATTTGGATCAGCAACTTTTAGTAGTGGATTTGTTGTCAACAACTTTTTCAGTTTTTCAAAGCTACCTTGACATTGTTGATTCCAAATAAATCTAACACTTAACTTCTACCAGCGATCGTCCATCAGTGCAAATCCAAATCCTTCATATATTAAAGCCATTTCAACTTACAATGATTACAGACTATACCTTACAGACTCTGATATGCAGATTGCCTTCAGGATACGAAGGTCGTCACTGCTGACACATATAAAACATAACCAAAGCTTTTGATGCGATCTTGTAGCTCAGAGCCAAGTCAAAGAGCATACGCTTTGTTACAGATGCAAGCCTAAGATACTTCAGAACTTTCTGATGCAGTGTTCTAGCTGAATGCCAACCTGCAGAGCATACTTGTCTGATTACAGACTAATTTACTAGAGTTTCTAATGTGTTCTTATAGCGCAAGGCCAAGACGCATAGCATAATCCTCATACAGACGCTAGACTCAAGTGTAGAGCGGACTACTTGCTCAATAATCAGACTCGACTTGCAGAGCAAACTACTTGCTCAATGCAAACTTGCAACCCCTACAATGAGGCTTGGAGCCTTTATTTATACAATTTTAAACCGGTGACCCGGTGAGTTATGACTCACAGTCACAGGTCAGTCAGTAGATCCGGTAATAAGACTGACACTTATTGGTCGAAACCAAATCATCCAGGGCGACAAGTGGGGACTACCATTTGTTGTTATCTTATCCCTTAATTAGCCAGCGGCATTACGGGGACCCGAAATCTTCTTTTCTGACAGACTGACTTCAAAACTTTTACAAGTTGGAGCTAAAACTGGCCCACAACAGCAAGACTCCTAACTATTACACAGTGGAGCTTTAATCCGGCCCACGATGGAATCAATGTAGGGCAAAGCTAGCCTACTCAGCCTTCAGATATGGCCCACCGCTACTTCTACTTAGTCATAGCCATCACGTCCTTGGAAACAGGCGCATTCTCGGTAGACATCAATATCAATTTCGCCACATGTACACCCGAGCATTTCCTCCCTATCGAAATCATAGTAAAATTGGGAATCTTCCATGTAAGGCGGTTGTTCAACAAACTCTGGTGGATTATAGAGCTGATCTCCAAAACAACGTTCTATGTCAGAGCCATGAAATAAGGGATTTGATTCATAAAAAATATTCACTTCTAAAATGAGATTCAACTCGGTAGTTTAGTGGCGTCTGCCGAGTTATTATTTTAGAGTTCTTATCATTACCCTTTTCATCTTTCATGATAAACTTTTGAGTTATATATATTTCATGGTCGAGGGGTTTATAGGATCCACCTTCATGAATTAGCAGGAATTTAAACCACGGATGGTTCTGATCTGCTACTTGCATATCTGCTTCCATATGTGCTATAAAGTTAGCACGTCTATTTTCCCAGTCTATTCTTGGACAGAAGCGGTCCAGGAATATCTCAGTCCAACCGGTCCAGGCCCTATTTCTTAAGTTCAAAGGATCAGCACAAACGACTATCTTTCCTTGTTCTCTGCAAAATTGCAGGATGAGGCTGTAGGTGTGCCAGGATAGTCTTCCTTCGCCAATATCAACATACCAGACTTCGCCTTCCTTTTCTGGATTGCAATCGATCCAGACATCTTTAGCCTTGATAAGCTTGTCCTTGGCATTTTGAAAGCTAAGGAAAGCACCCTTTTCCCATCTCTCTAAAATATTCAGCTTTAAGGGAGAAGATTGGATTCGCTGAATAGTGCAGAGCTCGAGAAACCGTTCGGCTTCATCTCTTGGGGTCTCTTCAAGTAGCTTAACCCTTACTTTTTCTGGTAAAACATCTTCCCATGGATAGAGGTATAGTCCGCCTTGGGGTGTAGGGATGAAGGAAGTTGTTGGCTGGTTGGCTGGGGCTTTGCTGTCGCCTGTTCTAGAGCTAGAACTGGAAGCTCCTGATGAAAACATATTTAAAGCAGGAGGCTACTATTGAGATGATTCTATGGTCAACATATCAGCCAAACAGTTAAGATATTCAGGCTTATAAACAATCTCATAATCAAAATTACTAAGCCATAAAAACCATTTTAATATCCTACTGTTGTTTTCTGCCATTAAACTTTCATTCTTCAGAATACCAGGCATGATTTTAAGGTCTGTTCTAATAAATTTTACAGGCTTTAAGAACAGACGAAAATGTTGGACTGTCTTCTTGACAGCCAAAATCTCCTTGTGACTTGATGGATAATTTAGTTCTGCTGCTTTAAAGGATCCAGATCCATAACCATAGATGTGTTCTCTGCCATATATAGCTTCAAGTAATACTCCTCCCCATGTTTGAGAGGAAGCATCTGTTTCAATTATCAAGCTACCATTTCCAGTTGGCAGGGATAGAGGAGGCAGATCCAGAACTTTTCTTTTTATCTTTTGGACTGCTTGAGACATGGCTGCTGACCATTTGGGCGGATTCTTTTTTAACCTTTGCTGCAATACAAAAATTTCAGTTGCTTGACCTTTATAAAAAGGTCTGATATAATTCAGAGATCCAAGGAATCTCTGCAACTGAGTTTTGTCCAATATTTCATTAGGAAAACGACTAAAACATTGCAGAACATGTTCTTGGAGAATAACTTGACCCTTTTGGATTTTGAATCCAAGAAACTCAATTTCTGTTTTTCCTATTTCCATCTTCGGCTCGGATAGAACCAACCCATGTTTAAAGACTAATTCATAAAACTTCTGCAAGTTCTTCTGGTGCTCTTGCAGGGTCTTAGAACAGATGAGTATGTCGTCAATAAAAACTAATGCCCAACTGAAATCACGGAAAATGTCCTCCATTCTTTTTTGAAATTCAGAGGGTGAATTATTAATCCCAAAAGGCAACACTGTCCATTGGTATTGGCCGTAAGGTACTACAAATGCTGTCTTAAAACAATCTTCATGTATTATGCCTATCTAATAAAATCCTGATTTAAGATCAAATTTACTAAAGATCGTGCAACCTGTAATTCTTTGCAACAGACTGGCTTTATCTGGCAGAGGATACCTTACCTTTTGTAAAGCTGCGTTAAGCGGCTTATAATTTACAACCAGTCTGGGCTTTCCTCTTTTCTACTCAGAGTGTTTATTAACCACAAATTTTCTGCATGCCTAAGGGCTCTTTGAAGGCTCTATTAAGCCTTTTGCTAATAGTTCTTTTATCTCTGAGTCACAAAACTGTCTTTCTGTAGGCAACATTAGTGCCGCAGAGGCTTTCATAGGTTTTATGCCCTGGAGAGGGTCATACGGGAGAGAAACGAAATATTTCTCCCTAGTCCAGAATGCATTAGGACTAGCTGAGCAGCAATCTTTTCTTAACTTCTCAGAAATATCTTTTAATGTTTTTTCTCCATGAACATCTGAGAAGACCTTACTTTGCTCCATCTTCATAAGTTGAGCTCTGTTAGGGATATGGATAGGATTTGGCTCAACTACTTTGCATTTAGGGATAGATCTGAAAGATATAGGTAAGGTAATAGACTATCCATTTAAGACACAGGTAAAAGTCATCTTTTTGTGGTCGACAGAGTAAGGGCTTACTCTATGAAGAAACTCTGCTCCTAGGACACAGTCTTCGCTTAGGTCATCAATTCTATAAACTGTTAGTTTTTCTGGTATGCCATTAAAAATTACAGCAAATAGTTCAACTTTGGCTTGGAGGGGAACTGGGGTTCCATTTATTGTTGTTCCACCATCAGTAGTGTTCTCCCAATAGAAGGATGGTAAAGCAAGACCTCTGGCTAAGTTAACTTGGCATCCTGAATCTATCATACAACTGAGAAGATAAGGTTTATATTCACAAGGATGGAACTATACTGGAATATACACTTTAGGGCCTGAAAGCATAGAGAGGCTAGGGTTAGGAGGAGGTTCAGGAGATTCTTCCCTGGTGCTTTCAAGACTCATAGCACTCTCATAGTGCTTGCTTAAATATTCATCTGAAGATTGGTCACACTCTGTCTGAATTATTTTTACTGCATTCTTTAGATCTTCAATTTCAGCACAGAGTTGCTTCAGCTGCTACTGCTTTTCTCTTATTTGTAACCTGAGCTTAGTCTCTCTGTCCATACGAAATTTTTGCCTTTCTGAATGTCCTTCAGGATAGTTATCGTATAATTCAGCAGGACTATAAATAGTGAGGTTACATATTCGACTTTCTCCTTTCCTTTGAGTGCTCAAGTTGTCTGAGCAACTGCTTCTTAGCTTCTCTGAGATTTTCTCTTTTCTGGTACTGATAAGGCTCAATATCAAAAAGCTGTAAATCTATTGCAGCAATTTGTTTTTCAATCTCTTGATGCTGTGACAAAGAGAACATATTAAGAGCAAAATGAAAATCAGGGACTTCATATCACCCCAAATTTGGTTCTGACTCAGAGTCGGAGGAGGAGGAAGGAGCAAATTTGTTCAAGGTAGGCTGAGGATCAGGATCTGATTCGCTAGAGGAATCAGAGTCTTCAGAAGGAAGAAAGAGAACTTCTCCGGATGGTGATTCATCATGATCTGGCTGATCCCACCATCTAGGATCCAGACTAGCACAGAAAGTGGCTAGCTTAGGCTTAGACTTTTTCTTTGGACACTTATTTGACCAATGGCCAGGTTTACCACAAAGAAAACAGGCTTTACTATCGGCTTGATAGGGGCGGCGTTTGATGAACTTTCGAGTAGCCTTTTTACAAAAAGTCTTTTGGAATTTAGACTTAGGCTTTTTGTTATACTGTAAGGGTTTGATATCAGGGAACACTGGAATAAAACCCTTTTGACTTTTTCTTACTATGGCATTTACATAAAGGTTGTAAATGACCTCGATTGTGTGCACCACAACCCAATCAGGAATTTGCGCAACATTCTTGCAAAAAGATGGAGTAAACATGTCCTGATGTCTTTTAAAATCTTTGGAGACTCGTTTTGCCAAGCAATGTTCCTACCATGTCTCAAGAATATGGTGGTGAAGCTATGCTATAGAAAGATCTCTGTAATTAATGTTTTTCTCTTTCAGATATTGTTCTACAGCGTCAGGAACATGACCGGGAAAGCTACGCAAATAATGCTTTAGATAGGCTAGATCAGTAGCTTTACCTGACTGTATGAGTAATTTCTGCATGTAGTAGAAATAAGCTTTGGCTTGTGAAAGATTACAGAGCCAAGCTGACATAAATAGTGAAGCCAAATGTTCTGTATCATCTATTTGATCTTCAACATGAAACTGTTTTCCAAGAGCCTTTAAAATTTGTTGGTCAGCATCATTTGCTAACAACATCTCATTTCGTGCCTCAGCAGGGAGAAAACGCCACAAGTCAAATGCAAGACCAGAGAGTCTGGAAACGATTAGGCTCCCTAAATATTGGCCAGTAAAGGAAGAATTCTTTGTCCTCTGTGCAATTGTCCAACGAAATAATAAAGTAATTGCAGTATTTATTTCTTCTCTTGTTTGGCATTGGATGTTTAGGACTGGATGTTCTGGCATCTGAGATATAATGTTACTAACCGAATTAATACCAAAACTTGTGTTAAACTGTGGAGCAGTTGATGCAGAAGGCATAGAGGTATCATTCAGAGCTCAGGACTGGGGAAAGTCAGATGCTTCAGTTTTGATTGGCTGTGCTGACATTATTTGGAGATATTTGGGCTCAAGGGAAGGTTTACAGGATTTAAAGAATCCTATCCAGTCTTGGACTTCTTCTAAGTCCGCTTCATTTTGACCAAAGTCAAACTCTGGTCTATCATCTTCTGTTTCTGCACTGAACATTCCAAAAGAGAAACTTCTTTCCAGCTTAGGTTCGGCAGACTTCTTCTCATATCCTTTAGTGGCTAATGCAAAAGCCATAGGACTTACCTTGGGAACTCAACTTTTAAGATTATTCATCTGAACTATGAGTTCTTCAATTCTCTTCAACCTTTTTTCTATCTTGACTGCGGCTTGGGAGACTGCAGTCTTAATTTCCTCTGAATTAGATAAAAGATGGTTGAGAAGATCCATCTTTGTTTCTAGGAGGGAGACCTTATCTTTTTCATCAAGGATAGTGCCTTTAATTTGCAGCAAATCTAGAGCCATGTCATCTAGGTTTTGAGCTGTAAGTTTATGCTGCAGATTTCCCCAATTTGCAAGTTTAATTTCATCTGAGGTAGACTCATCTACTCCAGCGGATTTATGAGGGAGAAATTATTTCTTTGTATTCCCATCGGAAGAGTATTGTCTGAAGGGTACGTCTGGAAAATTCCTTCCTGGATGGAAAGATTTTCTTCCTTGAATGGTTGCCTCTATAGCATTGTTTTGTCTCGGAAGTGAGAACATTCCTAGACTTGGTCTCTGTTTTTGGTGCTGTATTTTTTGGAGAGTCTTTCTACAGGCTGGACGGTTTTGGTGCTGTCCTCTGTGTTCATTGTCATTTAAACCTGTGAAAGAGGTAGTCTCAGGAAGAGAAATAGAAGGAGTTCTTTGAATGGTTCTTCTGTCTTCAGACTAAATAGAAGAAACAAAGGAGGTACGTGGGAGAAGAGAGAAAGTAGGGGCAGGTGTGGAATCTAATTCAATGTGTCTGAAAGAGCTAGTTTGTCTGTTGAATCTGAGAGGCCGAGTAGTTAAGGCACTTTGTGCGGCATCTATATTTCTAAGCTCATTGTATCTTATCTCCCAATTCTGGGGGTACTTAATACCAGTCCAGTCAAAAGTAACTGGCTCTTCTTACTTAGATTTGTCTTCTTCCACCATGCTCAGCAGGTGTGAACTCTGATGAACATGAGAACGGAGAGGAGGAATGGTATCATTACCAAACCTAACACAGACTAAACTCTTAAGTTGAATTAATTTTGAACCAGTCATCATGGAAAATCCCTGTGGTAAGATATAAGCCTTAAGTAAATCATAGATGTGAGGATCATCAAGGTTAACACTATATTTGGGGAAGATGGTGCCAAAGGCTGGACCATCATGAAGAGGGGCTGTAAATCCACCAATGATAGCATCTGCAAACTGAGTATGACGCGTATCTACAGCTACACACAGAGAGGATACTGGAAGGTATGGGCGAACTAAGGGACCAAGGCCGAGTTTAATAGCCCTAAGATGGACATATTTATATCCTTGTTTCTTTGCCCAATCAATTTGTCTTTTTTCTAATAAATTAATATGTACTGGCTCTTCTGAGTCAGTGAACGACACATCGACAGAAGATACTTTAATATGTGTGCAGGCAATATATTCCTAGAAGGATAATTTATAAAAGTCTCTAGGTAATATTGCAGGAAGTTGCCATTCTGAAGAAGGATTTATATTATATATGTGAATAATGGATGAAGAAAGATCAGAGGAGGAACATTCTATAAATCAAGAGTGTCTCTCAGCAAGAGATACTTCACCATTTTCATTTTGCTGACAGCCTAGTAAGGTGTGAGCAACAATATCCATCGAAAGATCCATTGTAAGAAGGTTCAGACTCACTTTTGGTCAAAATAAATGGGATTTACGGCACCTAACTCCAACGGCTATTACCCTAACAATGACCACTTAGAAACCCTCAGGATTATCTTCGATTACTCAGCAAACCATTTTCGCTTGCCTATGGGGAAATTACTTTACTAGAACAAAATCAACAAAGAGTGATAATAGTGAAACGCCATTTCAACTTACAATGATTACAGACTATACCTTACAGACTCTGATATGCAGATCACCTTTGGGCTGCGAAGGTTGTCACTGCTGACACATATAAAACCTAACCAAAGCTTTTGATGCGATCTTCTAGCTCAGAGCCAAGTCACAGAGCATACGCTTTGTTACAGACGCAAGCCTAAGATACTTCAGAACTTTTTGATGCAGTGTTCTAGCTGAATGCCAACCTGCAGAGCATACTTGTCTGATTACAGACTAATTTACTAGAGTTTCTGATGCGTTCTTATAGCGCAAGGCCAAGACGCAGAGCATAATCCTCATACAGACGCTAGACTCAAGTGCAGAGCGGACTACTTTCTCAATACTCAGACTCGACTTGCAGACTCTAGACTTGCAGAGCGGACTACTTGCTCAATGCAAACTTGCGACGCCTACAATGAGGATTGGAGCCTTTATTTATACAATTTTAAACCGGTGACCCGGTGAGTTATGACTGACAGTCACAGGTTAGTTGGTAGATCCAGTAATAAGACTGACACTTATGGGTCGAAACCGAATCATCAGGGGCGACAAGTGGGGACTACCATTTGTCGTTATCTCGTCCCTTAATTATCCAGTGGCATTACGGGGACCCGAAATCTTCTTTTCTGACAAACTGACTTCAAAACTTTTACAAGGTGGAGCTAAAACTAGCCCACGACAGCAAGAATCCTAACTATTACACGGTAGAGCTTTAATCCGGCCCACGACGGAATCAATGTAGGGCAGAGCTGGCCTACTCAGCCTTCAGATATGGCCCACCGCTGCTTCTACTTAGTCATAGCCATCACGTCCTTGGAAACAGGCGTATTCTCGATAGCCATCAATATCAAGTCCGCCGCATGTACACCCGAGCATTTCCTGCCCATCGGAATCATAGTAAAATTGGGAATCTTCCATGTAAGGCAGCTGTTCAACGAACTCTGGTGGATTATAGAGCTGATCTCCGAAACAACATTCTATGTCAGAGCCATGAAATAAGGGATTTGATTCATACAAATATTCATTTCTAAAATGAGATTCAACTCGGTAGTTTAGTGGCATCTGCCGAGTTATTATTTTAGAGTGCTTATCATTACCCTTTTCATCTTTCATGATAAACTTTTGAGTTATATATATTTCATGGTCGAGGGGTTTATAGGATCCACCTTCATGAATTAGCAGGAATTTAAACCACTGATGGTTCTGATATGCTACTTGCATATCTTCTTCCATATGTGCTACAAAGTTAGCACGTCTATTTTCCCAGTCTATTCTTGGACAGAAGCGGTCCAGGAATATCTCAGTCCAACCGGTCCAGGCCCTATTTCTTAAGTTCGAAGGATCAGCACAAATGACTATCTTTCCTTGTTCTCTGCGAAATTGCAGGATGAGGCTGTAGGTGTGCCAGGATAGTCTTCCTTCGCCAATATCAACATACCAGACTCCGCCTTCCTTTTCTGGATTGCAATTGATCCAGACATCTTTAGCCTTGATAAGCTTGTCCTTGGCATTTTGAAAGCTAAGGAAAGCACCCTTTTCCCATCTCTCTAAAATATTCAGCTTTAAGGGAGAAGATTGGATTCGCTGAATAGTGCAGAGCTCGAGAAACCATTCGGCTTCATCTCTTGGGGTCTCTTCAAGTATCTTAACCCTTACTTTTTCTTGTAAAACATCTTCCCATGGATAGAGGCCCTAGTCTGCCTTGGGGTGTATGGATGATGGAAGTTGTTGGCTGGTTGGCTGGGGCTTTGCTGTCGCCTGTTCTAGAGCTATAACTGGAAGCTCCTGATGAAAACATATTTAAAGCAGGAGGCTGCTGTTGAGATGATTCTCTGGTCAACATATCAGCCAAACAGTTAAGATATCCAGGCTTATAAACAATCTCATAATCAAAATTACTAAGCCATAAAAACCATTTTAATATCCTACTGTTGTTTTCTGCCATTAAACTTTCATTCTTCAGAATAATAGGCATGATTTTAAGGTTTGTTCTAATAATAAATTTTACAGGCTTTAAGAACAGACGAAAATGTTGGACTGTCTTCTTGACAGCCAAAATCTCCTTGTGACTTGATGGATAATTTAGTTCTGCTGCTTTAAAGGATCTAGATCCATAACCACAAATGTGTTCTCTGCCATCTATAGCTTCAACTAATACTCCTCCCCATGTTTGAGAGGAAGCATCTGTTTCAATTATCAAGCTACCATTTCTAGTTGGCACGGACAGAGGAGGCAGATCCATAAATTTTCTTTTTATCTTCTGGACTGCTTCAGACATGGCTGCTGACCATTTGGGCGGATTCTTTTTTTAACCTTTGCGGCAATACAAAAATTTCAGCTGCTTGACCTTTATAAAAAGGTCTGATATAATTCATAGATCCAAGGAATCTCTGCAACTGAGTTTTTTCCAATATTTCATTAGGAAAATGACTAAAACATTGCAGAACATGTTCTTGGAGAATAACTTGACCCTTTTGGATTTTGAATCCAAGAAACTCAATTTTTGTTTTTCCTATTTCCATCTTCGGCTCGGATAGAACCAACCCATGTTTAAATATTAATTCATAAAACTTCTGCAAGTGCTTCTGGTGCTCTTGCAGGGTCTTAGAACAGATGAGTATGTCGTCAATAAAAACTAATGCGCAACTGAAATCATGGAAAATGTCCTCCATTCTTTTCTGAAATTCAGAGGGTGCATTATTAATCCCAAAAGGCAACACTTTCCATTGGTATTGGCCGTAAGGTAATACAAATGTTGTCTTAAAACGATCTTCAGGTATTATGCCTATCTGCTAAAATCCTGATTTAAGATCAAATTTACTAAAGATCATGCAACCTGTAATTCTTTGCAACAAACTGGATTTATCTAGCAAAGGATACCTTACCTTTTGTAAAGCTACGTTAAGCGGCTTATAATTTACAACCAGCTCGGGCTTTCCTCTTTTCTTCTCAGAGTGTTTATTAACCACAAATGCCCTACATGCCCAAGGGCTCTTTGAAGTCTCTATTAAACCTTTTGCTAATAGTTCTTTTATCTCTGAGTCACAGAACTGTCTTTCTGTAGGCGACATTAGTGCCGCAGAGGCTTTCATAGGTTTTATGCCCTAGAGAGGGTCATACGGGAGAGAAACGAAATATTTCTCCCTTGTCCAGAATGCATTAGGACTATCTGAGCAGCAATCTTTTCTTAACTTCTCAGAAATATCTTTTAATGTTTTTTCTCCATGAACATCTGAGAAGACCTTACTTCGCTCCATCTTCATAAGCTGAGCTCTGTTAAGGATATGGACAGGCTTTGGCTCAACTACTTGGCATTTAGGGATAGACCTGAAAGATATAGGTAAGGTAATAGATTGTCCGTTTAAGACACAGCTAAAAGTCGTCTTTTTGTGGTCGATAGAGTAAGGGCTTACTCTATGAAGAAACTATGCTCCTAGGACACAGTCTTCGCTTAGGTCATCCATTCTATAAACTGTTAGTTTGTCTGGTATGCCACTAAAATTTACAGGGAATAGTTCAGATTTGGCTTGAAGGGGAACTAGGGTTCCATTTATTGATGTTCCACCATCAGTAGTGTTCTCCCAATCGAAGGATGGTAAAGCGGGACCTCTGGCTAAGTTAACTTGGCATCCTAAATATATCATACAACTAAGAAGATAAGGTTTATATTCACAAGGATGGAACTGTACTGGAATATACACTTTAGGGCCTGAAAGCATAGAGAGGCTAGGGTTAGGAGGAGGTTCAGGATATTCTTACCTGGTGCTTTCAAGACTCATAGCACTCTCATAGTGCTTGCTTAAATCTTCATCTGAAGATTGGTCACGCTCTGTCTGAATTACTTTTACTGCATTCTTTAGATCTTCAATTTCAGCACAGAGTTGCTTCAGCTGCTGCTGCTTTTCTCTTATTTGTAACCTGAGCTTAGTCTCTCTGTCCAGACGAAACTTTTGCCTTTCTGAATGTCCTTCAGGATAGTTATGGTATAATTCAGCAGGACTGTAAGATAGTGAGGTTACATATTCGACTTTCTCCTTTCCGTTTGAGTGCTCAAGTTGTCTGAGCAACTGCTTCTTAGCTTCTCTGAGATTTGCTCTTTTTTGGTACTGATAAGGCTCAATATCAAAAAGCTGTAAATCTATTGCAGCAATTTGTTTTTCAATCTCTTGATGCTGTGACAAAGAGAACATATTAAGAGCAAAATGAAAATCAGGGACTTCATATCCCCCCAAATTTCGTTCTGACTCAGAGTCGGAGGAGGAGGAAGGAGAAAATTTGTTCAAGGCAGGCTGAGGATCAGGATCTGATTCGCTGGAGGAATCAGAGTCTTCAGAAGGAAGAAAGAGAACTTCCCCGGATGGTGATTCATTATGATCTGGCTGATCCTACCATCTAGGATCCAGATTAGCACAGAAAGTGGCTAGATTAGGCTTAGACACTTATTTGCCCAATGGCTAGGTTTACCACAAGGAAAACAGGCTTTACTATCGGCTTGATAGGGGTGGCATTTGATGAACTTTCGAGTAGCCTTTTTAGGAAAAGTCTTTTGGAATTTAGACTTAGGCTTTTTGTTATACTGTAATGGTTTGTCTGGGAAGTGATCTCGGGGACCACTGGAATAAAACCCTTTTGACTTTTTCTTACTATGGCATTTATATGAAGGTTGTAAATGACCTCGGTTGTGTGCACCACAACCCCAATTAGGCATCTGCACAACATTCTTGCAAAAAGATATAGTAAACATGTCCTGATGTCTTTTAAAATATTTGGAGACTCGTTTTTCCAAGCAATGTTCCAGCCATGTCTCAAGAATATGGTGGTGAAGCTGTGCTATAGAAAGATCTCTGTAATTAATGTTTTTCTCTTTCAGATATTGTTCTACAGCGTCAGGAACATGATCGGGAAAGCTACGCGAATATTTCTTTAGATAGGCTGGATCAGTAGCTTTACCTGACTGTATGAGTAATTTCTGCATGTAGCAGAAATAAGCTTCGACTTGTGAAAGATTACAGAGCCGAGCTGACATAAATAGTCAAGCCAAATGTTCTATATCATCTATTTGATCTTCACCATGAAACTGTTTTCCAAGAGCCTTTAAAATTTGTTGGTGAGCATCATTTGATAACAACATCTCATTTCGTGCCTCAGCAGGGAGAAAACGCCACCAGTCAGATGCAAGACCAGAGAGTCCGAAAACGATTAGGCTCCCTAAATATTGGCCAGTTAAGGAAGAATTCTTTGTCCTCTGTGCAATTGTCCAATGAAATAATAAAGTAATTGCAGTTTTTATTTCTTCTCTTGTTTGGCATTGGATGTTCAGTACTGGATGTTCTGGCATCTGAGATATAATGTTACTAACCGAATTAATACCAAAACTTGTGTTAAACTGTAGAGCAGTTGATGCAGAAGGCATAGAGGTATCATTCAGAGCTGAGGAGTGGAGAAAGTTAGATGCTTCAGTTTTGATTGGCTATGCTGACATCATTTGGAGATATTTGGGCTCAAGGGCAGGTTTACAGGATTTAAAGAATCCTATCCAGTCTTGGACTTCTTTTAAGACCGCTTCATTTTGACCAAAGTCAAACTCTGGTCTATCATCTTCTGTTTTTGCGCTGAACATTCCAAAAGAGAAACTTCTTTCCAGCTTAGGTTCGGCAGACCTTTTCTCATATCCTTTAGTGGCTAATGCAAAAGCCATAGGACTTACCTTGGGAACTCAACTTTTAAGATTATTCATCTGAACTATGAGTTCTTCAATTCTCTCCAACCTTTTTTCTATCTTGACTACGGCTTGGGAGACTGCAGTCTTAATTTCCTCTGAATCAAATAAAAGATGGTTGAGAAGATCCATATTTGTTTCTAGGAGGGAGACCTTATCTTTTTCATCAAGGATAGTGCCTTTAATTTGCAACAAATCTAGAGCCATGTCATCTAGGTTTTGAGCTGTAAGTTTATGCTGCAGATTTCCCCAATTTGCAAGTTTAATTTCATCTGAGGTAGACTCATCTACTCCAGCGGATTTATGAGGGAGAAATTATTTCTTTGTATTCCCATCAGAAGAGTATTGTCTGAAGGGTACGTCTGGCAAATTCCTTCCTGGATGGAAAGATTTTTTTCCTTGAATGGTTGCCTCTATGGCATTGTTTTGTCTGGGAAGTGAGAACATTCCTAGACTTGGTCTCTGTTTTTGGTGCTGTATTTTTTGGAGAGTCTTTCTACAGGCTGGACAGTTTTTTTGCTGTCCTCTGTGTTCATTGTCATTTAAACCTGTGAAAGAGGTAGTCTCAGGAAGAGAAACAAAAGGATTTCTTTGAATGGTTCTTTTGTCTTCAGACTGAACAGAAGAAACAGAGGAGGTACGTGGGAAAAGAGAGAAAGCAAGGGCAGGTGTGGAATCTGATTCAATGTGTCTGAAAGAGCTAGTTTGTCTGTTGAATCTGAGAGGCCGAGTAGTTAAGGCACTTCATGCGGCATCTATATTTCTAAGCTCATTGTATCTTATCTCCCAATTCTAGGGGTACTTAATACCAGTCCATTCAAAAGTAACTGGTTGTGCTTGCTTAGATTTGTCTTGTTCCACCACACTCAGCAGGTGTGAACTCTGATGAACATGAGAACGGAGAGGAGGAATGGTATCATTACCAAACCTAACACAAACTAAACTCTTAAGTTGAATTATTTTTGAACCAGTCATCATGGAAAAGCCCTGTGGTAAGATATAAGCCTTAAGTAAATCATAGATGTGAGGATCATCAAGGCTAACACTATATTTGGGGAAGATGGTGCCAATGGCTGGACCATCATGAAGAGGGTCGGTAAAGCCACCAATGATAACATCTACAAACTGAGTATGATGCGTATCTACAGCTACACACAGAGAGGATACTGGAAGGTATGGGCGAACTAAGGGACCAAGGCCGAGTTTAATAGCCCCAAGATGGGCATATTTATATCCTTGTTTCTTTGCCCAATCAATTTGTCTTTTTTCTAATAAATTAATATGTACTGGCTCTTCCGATTCAGTGAACGACACATCGACAGAAGATACTTTAATATGTGTGCAGGCAATATATTCCCAGAAGGATAATTTATAAACGTCTCTGGGTAATATTGCAGGAAGTTGCCATTCTGAAGAAGGATTTATATTATCTATGTGAATAATGGATGAAGAAATATCAGAGTAGGAACATTCTGCAAATGAACAACGTCTCTCAACAAGAGATACTTCACCATTGTCATTTTGCTGACAGTCTAGTAATGTGTGAGAAGCAATATCCATCGAAGGATCCATTGTAAGAAGGTTCAGACTCACTTTTGGTCAAAATAAACGGGATTTACAGCGCCTAAATCCAACGGCTATTACCCTAATAATGACCACTTAGAAACCCTCAGGATTATCTTCGATTACTCAGCAAACCATTTCCACTTTCCTATGGGGAAATTACTTTACTAGAACAAAATCAACAAAGAGTGATAATAGTGAGGATTTATGCAAGAAACTTACAGGTGAAAATTAAGCAGAATAAACTGATGCTAGCTCTGATACCAACTTCTACCAGCGATCGTCCATCAGTGCAAATCCAAATCCTTCATATATTAAAGCCATTTCAACTTACAATGATTACAGGCTATACCTTACAGACTCTGATATGCAGATCGCCTTCAGGTTGTGAAGGTCGTCACTATTGACACATATAAAACCTAACCAAAGATTTTGATGCGATCTTCTAGCTCAGAGCCAAGTCACAGAGCATACACTTTGTTACAGATGCAAGCCTAATATACTTCAGAACTTTCTGATGCAAGAAAAAGTCAAAAGGGTTTTATTCCAGTGCTCCCCGATATCACTTCCCAGACAAACCCTTACAGTATAACAAAAAGCCTAAGTCTAAATTCCAAAAGAATTTTCCTAAAAAGGCTACTCGAAAGTTCATCAAACACCGCCCCTATCAAGCCGATAGTAAAGCCTGTTTTCTTTGTGGTAAACCTGGCCATTGGGCAAATAAGTGTCCAAAGAAAAAGTCTAAACCCGAGCTAGCCACTTTCTGTGCTAATCTGGATCCTAGATGGTGGGATCAGCCAGATCATGATGAATCACCATCCGGAGAAGTTCTCTTTCTTCCTTCTGAAGACTCTAATTCCTCCAGCGAATCAGATCCTGATCCTCAGCCTGCCTTGAACAAATTTGCTCCTTCCTCCTCCTCCGACTCTGAGTTAGAACCAAATTTGGGGGGATATGAAGTCCCTGATTTTCATTTTGCTCTTAATATGTTCTCTTTGTCACAGCATCAAGAGATTGAAAAACAAATTGCTGCAATAGATTTACAGCTTTCTGATATTCAGCCTTATCAATACCAGAAAAGAGCAAATCTCAGAGAAGCTAAGAAGCAGTTGCTCAGACAACTTGAGCACTCAAAAGGAAAGGAGAAAGTCGAATATGTAACCTCACTACCTTACAGTCCTGGTGAATTATACCATAACTATCCTGAAGGACATTCAGAAAGGCAAAAGTTTCGTCTGGACAGAGAGACTAAGCTCAGGTTACAAATAAGAGAAAAGCAGCAGTAGCTGAAGCAACTCTGTGCTGAAATTGAAGATCTAAAGAATGCAGTAAAAGTAATTCAGACAGAGCGTGACCAATCTTCAGATGAAGATTTAAGCAAGCACTATGACATTGCTATGAGTCTTGAAAGCACCAGGGAAGAATCTCCTGAACCTCCTCCTAACCCTAGCCTCTCTATGATTTCAGGCCCTAAAGTGTATATTCCAGTACAGTTCCATCCTTGTGAATATAAACCTTATCTTCTCAGTTGTATGATAGATTCAGGATGCCAAGTTAACTTAGCCAGAGGTCCTGCTTTACCATCCTTCTATTGGGAGAACACTACTGATGGTGGAATAGCAATAAATGGAACCCCAGTTCCCCTCCAAGCCAAAGCTGAAATATTCCCTGTAAATTTTAATGGCATACCAGAGAAACTAACAGTTTATAGAATGGATGACCTAAGCGAAGACTGTGTCCTAGGAGCAGAGTTTCTTCATAGAGTAAGCCCTTACTCTGTTGACCACAAAAAGATGACTTTTACCTGTGTCTTAAACGGATAGTCTATTACCTTACCTATATCTTTCAGGTCTATCCCTAAATGCAAAGTAGTTGAGCCAAAGCCTATCCATATCCCTAACAGAGCTCAGTTTATGAAGAGGGAGCGAAGTAAGGACTTCTCAGATGTTCATGGAGAAAAAACATTAAAAGATATTTCTGAGAAGTTAAGAAAAGATTGCTGCTCAGATAGTCCTAATGCATTCTAGACTAGGGAGAAATATTTCATTTCTCTCCCGTATGACCCTCTCCAGGGCATAAAACCTATGAAAGCCTCTACGGCACTAATGTCGCCTACAGAAAGACAGTTCTGTGACTCAGAGATAAAAGAACTATTAGCAAAAGGCTTAATAGAGCCTTCAAAGAGCCCTTGGGAATGCAAGGCATTTGTGGTTAATAAACACTCTGAGCAGAAAAGAGGAAAGCCCAGACTGGTTGTAAATTATAAGCCGCTTAATGCAGCTTTACAAAAGGTAAGGTATCCTCTACCAGATAAATCCAGTCTGTTGCAAAGAATTACAGGTTGCATGATCTTTAGTAAATTTGATCTTAAATCAGGATTTTATCAGATAGGCATAATACCTGAAGATCGTTTTAAGACAGCATTTGTAGTACCTTACAGCCAATACCAATGGAAAGTGTTGCCTTTTGGGATTAATAATGCACCCTCTAAATTTCAGAAAAGAATGGAGGACATTTTCTGTGATTTCAGTTGGGCATTAGTTTTTATTGACGACATACTCATCTGTTCTAAGACCCTGCAAGAGCACCAGAAGCACTTGTAGAAGTTTTATGAATTAGTATTTAAACATGGGTTGGTTCTATCTGAGCCAAAGATGGAAATAGGAAAAACAGAAATTGAGTTTCTTGGATTCAAAATCCAAAAGGGTCAAGTTATTCTCCAAGAACATGTTCTGCAATGTTTTAGTCATTTTCCTAATGAAATATTGGACAAAACTCAGTTGCAGAGATTCCTTGGATCTCTGAATTATATCAGACCTTTTTATAAAGGTCAAGCAGCTGACATTTTTGTATTGCAGCAAAGGTTAAAAAAAGAATCCGCCCAAATGGTCAGTAGCCATGGCTGAAGTAGTCCAGAAGATAAAAATAAAAGTTCTGGATCTGCCTCCTCTGTCCCTGCCAACTGGAAACGGTAGCTTGATAATTGAAATAGATGCTTCCTCTCAAACATGGGGAGGAGTATTACTTGAAGCTATAGATGGCAGAGAACACATCTGTGGTTATGGATCTGGATCCTTTAAAGCAGCGGAACTGAATTATCCATCAAGTCACAAGGAGATTTTGGTTGTCAAGAAGATAGTCCAACATTTTTGTCTATTCTTAAAGCCTGTAAAATTTATTATTAGAACAGACCTTAAAATCATGCCTAGTATTCTGAAGAATGAAAGTTTAATTGCAGAAAACAACAGAAGGATATTAAAATGGTTTTTATGGCTTAGTAATTTTGATTATGAGATTGTTTATAAGCCTGGATATCTTAACTGTTTGGCTGATATGTTGACTAGAGAATCATCTCAACAGCAGCCTCCTGCTTTAAATATGTTTTCATCGGGAGCTTCTAGTTCTAGCTCTAGAATAGGCGGCAGCAAAGCCCCAACCAACCAACCAACAACTTCCATCATCCCTACACCCTAAGGCGGACTATACCTCTATCCATGGGAAGATGTTTTACCAGAAAAAGTAAGGGTTAAGCTACTTGAAGAGACCCCAAGAGATGAAGCCGAACGGTTTCTCGATCTCTGCACTATTCAACGAATCCAATCTTCTCCCTTAAAGCTGAATATTTTAGAGAGATTGGAAAAGGGTGCTTTCCTTAGCTTTCAAAATTCCAAGGACAAGCTTATCAAGGCTAAAGATGTCTGGATCGATTGCAATCCAGAAAAGGAAGGCGAAGTCTGGTATGTTGATATTGGCGAAGGAAGACTATCCTAGCACACCTACAGCCTCATCCTACAATTTTGCAGAGAACAAGGCAAGATAGTCGTTTGTGCTGATCCTTTAAACTTAAGAAACAAGGCCTGGACCGGTTGGACTGAGATATTCTGGGACCGCTTCTATCCAAGAATAGACTGGGAAAATAGACATGCTAACTTTATAGCACATATGGAAGCATATATGCAAGTAGCAGATCAGAACCATCAGTGGTTTACATTCTTTCTAATTCATGAAGGTGGATCCTATAAACCCCTCAACCATGAAATATATATAAATCAGAAGTTTATCATGAAAGATGAAAAGGGTAACGATAAGCACTCTAAAATAATAACTCAGCAGATGCCACTAAACTACTGAGTTGAATCTCATTTTAGAAGTGAATATTTGTATGAATCAAATCCCTTATTTTATGGCTCTGACATAGAACAATGTTTCGGAGATCAGCTCTATAATCCACCAGAGTTTGTTGAACAGCCGCCTTACATGGAAGATTCCCAATTTTACTATGATTTCGATGAGGAGGAAATGCTCGGGTGTACATGTGGGGGACTTGATATTGATGGCTACCGAAAATGCGCCTGTTTCCAAGGATGTGATGGATATGACTAAGTAGAAGCAGTGGTGGGCCATATCTGAAGGCTGAGTAGGCCAGCTCTGCCCTATATTGATTCTGTCATGGACCGGATTAAAGCTCCACCGTGTAATAGTTAGGATTCTTGCTATCATGGGCCAGTTTTAGTTCCACCTTGTAAAATTTTTGAAGTCAGTCTGTCAGAAAAGAAGATTTCGGGTCCCTGTAATGCCGCTGGCTAATTAAGGGACGATATAACGACAAATGGTAGTCCCCACTTGTCGCCCCAGATGATTCGGTTTCGACCCATAAGTGTCAGTCTTATTACTGGATCTATCGACTGACCTGTGACTGTCAGTCATAACTCACCGGGTCACCGATTTAAAATTGTATAAATAAAGGCTCCGAGCCTCATTGTAGGTGTCACAAGTTTGCATTGAACAAGTAGTCCGCTCTGCAAGTCTAGAGTCTGCAAGTCGAGTCTGAGTATTGAGAAAGTAGTCCGCTCTGCACTTGAGTCTAGCGTCTGTATGAGGATTATGCTCTACGTCTTGGCCTTGCGCTATAAGAACGCATCAGAAACTCTAGTAAATTAGTCTGTAATCAGACAAGTATGCTCTGCAGGTTGGCATTCAGCTAGAACACTGCATCAGAAAGTTATGAAGTATCTTAGGCTTGCGCCTATAACAAAGCGTATGCTCTGTGACTTGGTTCTGAGCTAGAAGATCGCATCAAAATATTTGGTTAGGTTTTATATGTGTCAGTAGTGACGACCTTCACAGCCCGAAGGCGATCTGCATATCAGAGTCTGGAAGGTATAGTCTGTAATCATTGTAAGTTGAAATGGCTTTAATATATGAAGGATTGAAAAACAAATTGCTGCAATAGATTTACAGCTTTCTGATATTGAGCCTTATCAGTACTAGAAAAGAGCAAATCTCAGAGAAGCTAAGAAGCAGTTGCTCAGACAACTTGAGCACTCAAAAGGAAAGGAGAAAGTCGAATATGTAACCTCACTATCTTACAGTCCTGTTGAATTATACCATAAATATCCTGAAGGACATTCAGAAAGGAAAAAGTTTCATCTGGACAGAGAGACTAAGCTCAGGTTACAAATAAGAGAAAAGCAGCAGCAGCTGAAGCAACTCTGTGCTGAAATTGAAGATCTAAAGAATGCAGTAAAAGTAATTCAGACAGAGCGTGACCAATCTTCAGATGAAGATTTAAGGAAGCACTATGAGAGTGCTATGAGTCTTGAAAGCACCAGGGAAGAATCTCCTGAACCTCCTCCTAACCCTAGCCTCTCTATGCTTTCAGGCCCTAAAGTGTATATTCCAGTACAGTTCCTTTTTCTCTTAATATGTTCTCTTTGTCACAGCATCAAGATATTGAAAAACAAATTGCTGCAATAGATTTACAGCTTTCTGATATTGAGCCTTATCAATACCAGAAAAGAGCAAATCTCAGAGAAGCTAAGAAGCAGTTGCTCAGACAACTTGAGCACTCAAAAGGAAAGGATAAAGTCGAATATGTAACCTCACTATCTTACAGTCCTGCTGAATTATACCATAACTATCCTGAAGGACATTCAGAAAGGCAAAAGTTTCATCTGGACAGAGAGACTAAGCTCAGGTTACAAATAAGAGAAAAGCAGCAGCAGCTGAAGCAACTCTGTGCTGAAATTGAAGATCTAAAGAATGCAGCAAAAGTAATTCAGACAGAGCGTGACCAATCTTCAGATGAATATTTAAGCAAGAAATATGAGAGTGCTATGAGTCTTGAAAGAACCTGGGAAGTTTCTCCTGAACCTCCTCCTAACCCTAGCCTCTCTATGCTTTCAGGCCCTAAAGTGTATATTCCAGTACAGTTCCATCCTTGTGAATATAAACCTTATCTTCTCAGTTGTATGATATATTCAGGATCCTATTAAACCTTATATGAATCTACGGTAGTATCCTATTAAACCCATAAATGATCTTATATCATGCACATCCTTTGGTGCAGGCCATTCCAATATAGCCTTGATTTTTGTTGGATCGACTGCTATTCATTTTTCTGAAATAACATGTCCTAAGTATTGTACCTTTTTTTAAAGTCACACTTACTTAGTTTTGCATATAGTTGATGCTTTTTTAAGGTTTCCAAAACCTTCCTTAAATGCTCTTCATGCTCCACCTTATTCTTTGAATATACTAGAATATCATTAATAAATACCAATACAAATTTATCCAAAAACTTACTCAACACATTATTCATCATATTCATAAATGTTACAAGAGCATTTGTTGAACCAAATGGCATTGCCACAAATTCATAGTGTCCATATCAGGTTCAGAATGCAGTTTTATGGATGTCCTCATGTTTAACCCATACCTGATGGTACCCTGATCTAAGATAAATTTTTGAGACTATTTTTTCCTCATTGATCTGGTCAAACAGATCATCAATTATTGGTAGAGGGTATTTTTTTAATTGTCATTTTATTCAATTGTCGATAATATATGCACTTTCTAGAAGTTTCATCCTTCTTTTTAATTAACAACACGGGTGCTCTCCATGGCGATACACTAGGTCGAATGTATCCTTTGTCTAATCATTCATGTATCTACATTCTTCATTCCATCTATTCGGGAGTAGTCATACGATAGGGAGCTCGGGATACCGGTGCGAAACTTGGAATTATATCTATGGTAAAATCTAAATCTCTTCTAGGTGGTAATCTAGGTATTTCCTCAAGAAATACTTCCTAAAATTCCTCTAGAATAGGGAACTATCCCATTGTTGTTGGTGTATTTTGAGATTCAATTTCTTTAAATATGATGGCATACAACTGACATCATTTCCTAAGGAATTTTTTTAATTGTACTGCAGAAATTTGTCGTGTAGAAATAGGTCTGTAAATTCCTTTTACTATATGAATTTTTCCCTCCTCATCCATGTAATCAAAACTTTTATGTAAACAATCAATAATGGCTCTATGAGCTTCTAACTAGTCCATTCCTATCAGAATATGATACGATCCTAAATGAAGTATGTTTAGATTTACTGTGGTATCCAAGCCATTGAATCTTACTCTGCAATATTTAACTCTTTCAGTAACTTTCATTTTCATTCCTATCGCTAACTATACCAACCATGCATCCTTTTGTTTTTCCTTACTAATTTTACATTTTTCAAGTACTCTTGGTGCAATGTAACTTAAACTAGCTCCTGAATCAATAAGTATAGAAACAGATGTAATTGAGATTTTACCTCCTACTTCCAGCATGGTGGACAAAATTCGCCTATATATATTCCAAAGCTGCATTTATTCTAGGTATGTTCTTGGCTATTTCATTGACAGGGGAAGATTCATGTATCATATTTATGGGAGCCATTTTTTTGTGGGATTGTGAGGAAAATTCCTGTACATATGAGTTCCATTATAACCCCAACATTTAACTTCTTTGGAAGTATTTTTCTATCCTCCATTGGAAGTTCCAGTACTCTTTATACCACTATTAGTAGTTGTTCCTGGTTTATTGTAATTGTTATCAGTATCACTTATTTTTCATTTCCTAAAAGGAGAAGGTTTAAATTGCTTTTTATACTGATCCATCTTCTATTTTTTTTATTTTGCCAATTTTTAGTTAATTCTGATCTTTGTTTGAACAAATGGTAACATAATTTGGCTTTTCTGATTGCCTCATCCATGGTCTTAGGCATTTCAAACTCAATCTTTTCCTTATATGTTGGGGGTAAGTAACTGATAAACCTATAAACCTTAGCTTTTTCCTCATTCAAATAAGGTACATAGCGTTGTAAATTCACAAACTTGGTTACAAATTCATCCATGATTAATGCGCCTAGTCACAGATCATTGAATTCTTTGGCTTTCTCATCATAGTACCGTTCAGACATGTATTTTTTTAAATAACTTTAAAAAAAAATTCCAACTCAACTCTTTACTGCGTATATTATTTACACTTTTGGCCTCCTGCTACCACAATGCAACTTTTTGCTCAGCTGAAAGATTGCTAAGCATGCTCTCAAATTGTCATCATACCTATATAACTGAAAATACCTTTTAATATTGAGTAACCAAGCTTTAGATGCCTCTTCTGATTTTCCATCAAACGTTGGGGGTCTTAACTTTTTAAATTCTCCTTGTAGCTCTATACGATGTTCTTTTTGTTTTTCAACTTTTATGTTCTTTTCTTTCTTTAGGTCTTGGACAATGACCAGGATGTTTTTTTTAGTTTCTTCACTACTAACACCTTGTATTGCACTTTTCCTCCCTTTTCCAATACTACAAGAGTTTTGACCATTGTTTTTTGTGGCTTTGTCAAGCTTTTGAGAATAAATCTATTTAACTCTTCTTGATCTGATTTAGCATTCAGTAGTTTAAGGTTATCTGCCTTAAGGATTTCCATATCTGCTTTCAAACTCCTCATTGTCTCTAACATCTTTGATTGCATGTCTGCATTATGTTTTGCTCCAATCTCCACAAAGAAACTTGCGTTCTCCATAGTTGTCATATATGTTGGTACTTCTTCTTCACCCATATTACGCTCGGGTTCTTCTACCATTGTTACGTCTGCATGTAACAATAATTATTCTTTTGTTATTTATAGACATTTAAAATAATTAAATTATTAATTATTTTATATGTATTACTATGCAGTGTCCCAATAGGTCGCAGTATTGTAACCTCACTCTGATACCATTTTGTAACGACCCAAACAAAAAACAAATATTATTTTACATACATCTCATTGTTGGTCCTAATCTTTAAAGGTTACAGTTTGTGCCAACCCTTGGCTTAAGAATTTAAACCATTACTTGAAGGAATGTTTTACCTGTACGTAAAGATGTTATTTATGGGCTGATGCACAATCATGGACTCCTTTAAAGACACTTTAGATTCCACATAATACTGGAATAAACGGAAAACTCTGACTTTAGGTGACAATTAGGGGTACTTCCCTAACTTATTTGAAGATGAAGTAAAAAGAGAAAAGATAAGAAATTGAATAAACTTTCATAATATATAGCATTTATGCAAAGAAAATTTGTGTAAATGATTATAAAATTAGTTTCCGTGAAAGTGGGTTTTCAAATTTTTAGCACATCTTAACATATATGTTTGTGCGGGTGCAGCAATATATGAGGTAAATGATGTCAATTTGGGATAAAATCTTGCAGCCATATAAAGGACATATGGGCCTAGTGCAACACTATTTATTCAGAATTTTTCATGAATTATTTTTTTATTATTAATTATTGAAGTCATAAAAGCTTGAAATTAAAACCTTATGTGCGGGTGCAACACTTTCGGGGCAAAAATTAATGAAATCCTTGATTTCTAAATATAAGATCGTAGAGCTTGATCTCATCTAGTGTACCATATAGTTTTATCGGGAAATGGTGATGGAAATAAAAAGTTATATAACAAACAATCGATGTATGTATTTTCAAAAACTGACGTGTGTCATTTAGAAAAATAATTATAAATAAATAAAACATAGTTTTGAAAGAAAAAATTACATATTCAAAATCGTAAGATCGTACTCTACAATATCCTAATTTCCATAAAAAATATTGTGCATGTCATAGCAAAACACGCCATCTAAACTGAGCATATTGATAGAGTTCTAAAAGACATGCAATAGCCTTGGTTTATTTGTCCTAGCCAATAGGTTCAGTAGTCCGAAGCTATTTCCGAACCTAATGCCAAACCTTATTCCCTCCAATTATTTTAATTTTAAAATAACGCATATGTGTTATAGCTTATTCATATCGCATATGCGATAAATCTAAATGGTATTATAATGGGATAAGGATGCCATTACTCTTGTTTACTCTTGTACCAAATTAGTTAAGAAATAACGCATATGCATTTTTTCTTAACTAATTTGGTACGAGAGTAAAAAAGAGTAATGGCATCCTTATCCCATTATAATACCATTTAGACAACACTATGATGGACACAAATAATTCCTCTTTTTAACGGTGAACAAAGCCATGGGTTGTGCATCCAAGAAAATAGGACGGTGAACGAAGCCATGGGTTGTGCATCCAAGAAAATAGGGCAGTGAATGAAGCCATGGGCTGTTCATCCAAGAAAATAGGGTGGTGAACGAAGCCATGGGCTGTGCATCCAAGAAAACAATAATTCCTCCCGTCCTTCGATCTATTTAGCTTCAAGGGAAAATTTGCAACATTAATAGAGAGATTGAAGATTGATTTATGTCAGCGCTCAAAGGACGTTATAAAGTCATGAGAATGCTTGTTTGGTAGCTCTTTTGGATGTAAAAAATCCAGAACGAGTACCGATGGATCAACGCATGCTCTCACTGCAAACCACTAGTGATGATTCATCGATATGCGATAGGTGAATTTAAACAACATTGTTATAGTTATCGTGTTCTCTTAATCATCATCATCATCCTCATCATCATCATCACCCTCATCATCATCATAGTCATCATCCTCCTCATCATCACCATCATTGTTCATCATCACCCTCATCCTCATCATCATCACCCTCATCCTCATCATCATCATCATGGTCATAATCATCCTCGTCATCATCATCATCACCCTCATCCTCATCCTCATCATCATCCTCATCATCATCCTCATCCTCATCCTCATCATCACCCTCATCCTCATCAGCTTCATCATAGTCATCATCATCATCATCATCATCATCACCCTCATCCTCATCATCATCATCATAGTCATCATCCTCCTCATCATCACCATCATTGTTCATCATCATCACCCTCATCCTCATCATCATCATCATAGTCATCATCCTCCTCATCATCACCATCATTGTTCATCATCATCACTCTCATCCTCATCATCATCATCACCCTCATCCTCATCATCATCATCATCATCATCATCATCTTCACTCTCATCCTCATCATCATCATCATAGTCATCATCCTCCTCATCATCACCATCATTGTTCGTCATCATCTTCATCGTCACCCTCATCCTCATTATCATCATCATCACCCTCATCCTCATCATCATCATCATGGTCATCATCATCATCATCACCCTCATCCTCATCATCATCATCATCATCATCATCACCCTCATCCTCATCAGCTTCATCATGGTCATCATCATCATCATCATCACCCTCACCCTCATCATCATCATCATAGTCATCATCCTCCTCCTCATCACCATTATTGTTCATCATCATCACTCTCATCATCCTCATCCTCATCATCCTCATCATCATCATAGTCATCATCCTCGTCCTCATCATCATCACCATCATTGTTCATCATCATCGTCATCATCATCATCATCGTCATCATCATCATCATCATCATCATCCTCCATCATCATCATCATCATTGTCCATCGTCATCGTCGTCATCACCCTCATCCTCATCATCATCATCATCATCATCATCATCACCCACATCCTCATCAGCTTCATCATGGTCATCATCATCATCATCATCATCATCACCCTCATCCTCCTCCTCATAATCATAGTCATCATCCTCCTCATCATCACCATCATTGTTCCTCATCATCACTCTCATCCTCCTCATCATCATCATCACCCTCATCCTCATCATCATCATCATCATCACCCTCATCCTCATCCTCATCCTCATCATCATCATCATCATCCTCATCCTCATCATCATCATAGTCATCATCCTCGTCCTCATCACCATCACCATCATTGTTCATCATCATCGTCATCATCATTATCATCATCATCCTCATCCTCATCATCATCATCACCATCATCCTCCATCATTATCATCATCATTGTCCATCGTCATCGTCATCATCATCACCACCATCATCATCCTCATTGTCACCATCGTTGTCATCATCATCATCATCACCATCATCATCATCATCACCACCACCCTCATCCTCATCATCATCACCATCATCATCATCGTCGTCATCGCCACCCTCATCCTCATCATCATCATCATCATAATCACCCTCATCCTCATCATCATCATCATAGCCTATCATCCTCCTCCTCCTCCTCATCATCATCATTATCATCATCATTATCATACTCAACCTCATCGTCATCATCATCATCATAGTCATCCTCCTACTCCTCCTCCTCCTCCTCCTCATCATTGTTCATCATCATCATCATCACCGTCATCGTCATCCTCATCGTCAGCATCATCACTATCCTCATCATCATCATCATCATCCTCCTCCTCATCATCATCATCATGGTCATCATCATCATCATCATCATCATTAGGGGAATTTTGAGGTCTAAAATGGGCCTCCTAAGAGATATAATAAAATATTATGAGTTTGTCATTTTGTGAGGAAGGTATACTTACAACTCACCTTTTGCACTATAATCTATGTAACTATAATTAAGTTAAAATGAAAAGATGTCTAGAAATTAAAATAATAAAAAACTGTCTTTGATATGATTAGAAATAGAAGTACTTTTACATCTTAAATGTAGGAAAATAGAGTACTCATTAAATAAAATAAAGTAAAATATTTTAGTTTTGAATTATAATCTTAAATTAAATATAAATAAGTTGACTTTAATAATTGTTTATATATATAATTCTAATGTATATTCACTAAAACACAATCTAATATATTCATTAAATAAATTTTAAATTTATATTTATAAATTAAATCAAATTAACTATGTATTAAATTTAAAAAATAATTAATTTAACTATAATTTAAATCCAGATATAATTAAATGATATTATAAAATTTAAACTTAATAAATTAAATTTCATAAATAAATATAAAACTTAAAATTTTGAATTATTACTATATAAATCTAACCTATAAAATTTAAATACATCGATATTATAATGTTATAAAAAAATGTTTTATATAATATGATAATAAATATAATGCAACGTGTACTTATATTTTATATGATAGAAAACATTATGACCTAATCTTAATTTATAAATACAGATTTTAAAAAAGGCAAAGCCACTTAGAGGATCATGTTCCACACAAGTTTTACATTACATGCTATGTATGGAAAGTTTTAAGGTTTCTGATTCCGATAAAAGTAAAATTAAAATTGTAAATGTACAAAATTTTGAAATTTGACATGTGAATTCGTGTCATATATAAAAAGTAAGTGAAAGTACACAATTTTGAATTTAAGTTAAAATTATAGTATTAATAATATTTTATAATTAAATAAATAAAGTATTTATTTTTAATAAGTATTTTTACAGTACTAAAGGATATATATTATATTCATATATAATTAATGATTATTTTTCTATTATGAATATAGTTAACTATGGGTTTTCATCTATCTATAAGAATTTGACAAGTAATGATCTTTAACTCAACCAATTATTCCACCTCAACTATAATAGATGATGCCATTCTTTAGAATGTGATTGGTTCTTTTAAAGTTGATTTTGATAGTACATTTTTTGTTTGGAGGCCCATTTTAGACCTCAAAATTCCCCTAATGCACCTCCATCCTCATCATCATCATCATCATCACCCTCATCCTCATCATCATCATCATAGTCATCATCGTCCTCATTATCACGATAATTGTTCATCATCATCTTCATTGTCACCCTCATCCTCATCATCATCACCATCCTTATCATCATCACCCTCATCCTCATCATCATCATCATGGTCATCACTATCATCATCATCTTCATCGTCACCCTCATCCTCCTCCTCCTCCTCCTCCTCCTCATCATCACCCTCATCTGAATCATCTGAATCATGGTCATCATCATCATCATCATCACCCTCATCATCATAGTCATCATCCTCCTCATCATCACCATCATTGTTCATCATCATCTTCATCGTCATCATCATCCTCATCCTCATCATCGTCATCATCACCCTCATCCTCATGATCATCATCATGGTCATCATCATCATTATTATCATCATCATCACCCTCATCCTCATCATCATCATCATAGTCATCATCCTCCTCATCATCACCATCATTGTTCATCATCATCAAGTCATAAACATAGATAAATGTAAATTGCATATATTCAATGAGCACTAAATCACATATGCAATATATCCCATATGCACTAAATCGCATATGCGTTTTGGAGAACATGTAAAAAACCTGCTCATTCATTAAAAAGCATTATATCAATATCGCATATGCGATATATCGGAGGTGCGTTATATCGCATATGTGATATGTGTTGTATACAAAATGTTGGGTTGCGGGCTGTAGGCCAGGTTTACTGTATCAAAAGACATAATTCGTCTGAACCCACGCACAGATAACTGTTCAACGTCCAATTTTTTATCATTACTTACATAATTCCATAGTTTTGTACAGGTTTGGGTGGATTTCAATGGGGAATGTACGTAATAGAGGACGAAAGTCAGCAAGGAAGGTGCTTGCACCAGAAGAAGCAGAAAAGAAAAAAGAAAAAAATAAGGAAGATTCAAGAAATCATCGGCATTCATTACATGAGCAAATAGTTTCCATTCCCCCTCAACAGATACCTGACGTAGAGGCTGAGAAATATAATGCAACATTAAAGGAAGTTGGTTATATGGAAGTTGATATTATTGATCCATTAGTAAACGGACAATCTTGTGAAGAGTTCAATAATTATGTTACTCTCGATGAAAATGTGACTCAACAACAACCATGGTCGGTGGTTCAATCTCCTAATCGAAGTTGTGAGCCTGTAGTGGATGTAAATATCACTCCAGCATTTCAAACAGCAACAAATTTTGCATCAAAACGAAAGAGAACTCCTAAACGAATACAAGTGGACGAGAGCGGATTGACTTCCATGGAAGGTAAGGTGGCTAAATGCACTATCCTTCGTTATTGTTCTCAAATAATGAAACAATATTTTGATAACAAATTCGAAGCCGGTAAATGCCAATTGTTTTTAGCTTTGCTTAAATCTAGAAATATGGCAACTGTTAGAAGAAATTTAGGCATAACAACAATGAAGAATATCGAATCAAGTAATCACATTGTTAAATCTCTTACTGCTGCATTCACATTGATTGGTAAAAAAACTCGTTCACAAGACTGTAATGTGGCTCGTCGTGTATTAGCTGAATCAATTGTATGTAGATCCACAAGACAACGTCGTTTACTTAAATGCACTTCACAAATTGTGCCTTTACATCCAAAGACACTTAAAAAATATTCAGTAAGAAGAGACAACCTTGATGTGAAGGAACAAATGGAAACATTATGGGCATTTAGGGGTAGGTTTCCCCGCAAATACATGAAGTTAGTCGAAGCAGTGAAGGGCCTAGTGCAAACATTTTGGCATGATAACACTAGGCCTTATTCTAACACGAAGGATGTGTTAAAACATTGTAGGGTTTCTAGAAACACTAAACCTCATGTTAAACATTATCTTGACATGACACAAACTCAATTGTTTGAGATGTTTAAAGTTGCCCACGTAGAGCTAAGGCTCGGGCAAAGATCTTTTGAAAAATGCAAGCCTTGGTATGTTAAAATCAATACCATCCGGAACACTTGTTGTTGTAGATACCACATAGAGTTTGACCTATATTACCATACATTTGCATACATACGTCGTTTTTTGCATCCTAACAATGTGCAGGAATGCTCAAGTACAGTACCGCCAATGTCATCCAAAGATTTCACCCATAGCATAATGTGTCCGAGGCAAGATGGGCACACACATTACTTAAAACAATGTGTAGACGGTTCTTGCAACAATTGTGGTGGGCTATCATTATGGTCTGATTGCATCCATGAAAATGAAGAGCGTCATTCGGGAATGCAATTGTCGAGAAGCAGAACTATCAGTATGAGACATATCAGCTAAATGATGGGAAAGAAAGCAGGACGATTCAATTGGTGACTTCATAGGTAAATTGTTGAATATTGACATATTAATATTAATGTACACATTTTTTTATGTGGTTTATTGACATATTAATATGCATGTACCAGGTGCGAGTATGTGATTTTATTCTAGAGTTTCGTGGAAAGATCCAACAGTACATTCAACATGTCGATATGGCACGGTGGCAAGATGAGCAATTCAGAATATGTCAGGACACCTTCCCTCTCGGAACAATACTATCAGTGGTTGACTTTGCAGAAAATTACACCCTACAACCACAAAATGAAATTCAAAGTCAATACTATCACTCATAGCAGGTGAGTATAATGGTGCATATCACGTATCAACATGGGCAAGATAGCAATGAAGAGAAATGTGTGATACTGAAAGAAAGTCACTTCTACATAAGTGACGACCGGACCCATGACATCCATCACGTGCAACATTGCTTTAAATTATTCTATGATCATGTGATAGGTATGGATATACCATTTTATCGTCATTTCATTTGGTCAGATGGTTGTGCTGGACAGTTCAAGAATGCACATGTATTTGAATGGTGTTTGTTGCACATAAAATACAAGGTGCCACATGTATGGAACTACTTTGAAACTGGTCATGGAAAAGGAGAGCACGATGGTGCTGGTGCATGCATAAAACTGCCCTTCGAAGGGAAGAGATGAAGTTTACAAGTGCTCGCCTTCAAGACGCTGCATCTATAGTCGAATGGTGTGCATCTGTCATGGGAGAACAAACAACAAGGAAACACTTAGTGCGAAGAATATTATGGGAGGTGACAAATGTGGACCAATCACAAACACATCGGGTGAACATAGTGCATGAAACTCGACAGTTTCATTCAATTAGAAGCTCAGACAACTCGTTCCTACAAATTTGGACAAGATTGAAGGCTTGCTTTTGCAGTTCCTGTAGCATTGGTGAATGGGATGATTGTGAGGATACGGATGCCATTGACACATGGGATCGAGTGACACTTTGCACCAATTTCAACGGGGTTAATGAAATAGACCATTTGGAAGATGATCAGACACATATTTCTACAGACTACAATCACATATCGAATCTCATACAAGCAGGTACATGAGTAGTACCTAAATAAGAAAATGCATTTATATATTGTTTACTCGACCTATGTAGAATTTAATTTATGTAGAAATTAGAAATGCAAGACCTTATTTACAAAATGTATTGTTAACTCGACCTATTTCCTTTCACAGGTCAGATATATGTAGTGGTTTCCCCAAAAAATAATGAATGGGGTTCTGCCTATTGGTTGGCACGTTGCTTAGAGAAGAAACAAACCATTCTCAAACCTATTACAGATGATGAAAATATTGAATTCCCAACTGGCTCGATGGTTATAAAAGGGGAGTACTTGACACTTGCAGCACAACCGAAAAGGAAGGGTGGGTATGTATATCAGGATGATAGACCAAGAGCTATTGTATACCACTTCACCAACCTAGTAGTTGGTATAAACATTAAGTTGCGTACACTTGGTCACAAAAATAGGTCACATGTACGATACTTGCTACCTCATATAGAGCACGAAAGATTGATGGACACCATCGGACCCAGAGATGATCCAGATGGCCTACTTGTATAAGTGCATTGTCAGGGGCATTATTTAACCTTTAAAGTGAATTCTGAAGCACAATTTCAATTATTTAGCCTTACTTTATTACAAATGTAATAAACCTTTGATTGACAGATCCCATTCATAGACATAATATTATTCAGAGGATACTGGACACTATAAACACGATTGTACAACCTCGGGTGAATTATCTATAAATCATGTTTGCACATTTTCATTGGGTTCTCTTTTCTTTCTTGTGATGTTACTAATGTCTAGCCTTTCGTGTTCCCGAGATACAAACACCATCTATGGCACATTGGAGGCGCTAAGAATGGTGTCTTTAGACACCACCAAATAGAGTTCGGAAAATAACAAGCTCTCGAGTTGTTGAAATTTACATTTCTTGATTTTTTTAGTTTAATATAGATTTAATTACATTGCCATGTACAAATCGGAAACCAACTAGGCTTACATGATCACCAATACTTGCATGCACCAACTAGGCTTTCATGAACACCAATTTGCATGCACCAACTAGGGTTGACAAGGTATGAGATGGAACTAGGGTTTAGTGAGCAATCATGCAAGTTAGGAGAGGGAACTCGAAACATATGATCACCAATACTTGCATGCGCCAACTAGGCTTTCATGAACACCAATTTGCATGCTCCAACTAGGGTTGACAAGGTATGAGATGGAACTAGGGTTTAGTGAGTAATTTGCAAGTTAAGAGAGGGAACTAGAAACACATGATCACCAATACTTGCATGCACCAACTAGGCTTTCATGAACACCAATTTGCATGCTCCAACTAGGGTTGACAAGGTATGAGATGGAACTAGGGTTTAGTGAGCAATTTGCAAATTTGGAGAGGGAACTAGAAACACATGACCACCAATACTTGCATGCACCAACTAGGCTTTCATGAACACCAATTTGCATGATCCAACTAGGGTTGAGAAGGTATGAGATGGAACTAGGGTTTAGTGAGCAATTTCCAAGCTAAGAGAGGGAACTAGAAACACGTGAGCACCAATACTTGCATGCACCAACTAGGCTTTCATGAACACCAATTTGCATGCTCCAACTAAGGTTGACAAGGTATGAGATGGAACTAGGGTTTAGTGAGCAATTTGCAAGTTAGGAGAGGGAACTAGAAACACATGATCACCAATACTTGCATGCACCAACTAGGCTTTCATGAACACCAATTTGCATGCTCCAACTAGGGTTGACAAGATATGAGATGGAACTAGGGTTTAGTGAGCAATCATGCAAGTTAGGAGAGGGAACTAGAAAAACATGATCACCAATACTTGCATGCACCAACTAGGCTTTCATGAACACCAATTTGCATGCTCCAACTAGGGTTGACAAGGTATGATATGGAACTAGGGTTTAGTGAGCAATTTGTAAGTTAGGAGAGGGAACTAGAAACACATGATCACCAATACTTGCATGCACCAACTAGGATTTCATGAACGCCAATTTTCATGCTCCAACTAGGGTTGACAAGGTATGAGATGGAACTAGGGTTTAGTGAGCAATCATGCAAGTTAGGAGAGGGAACTAGAAACACATGATCACCAATACTTGCATGCACCAACTAGGCTTTCATGAACACCAATTTGCATGCTCCAACTAGGGTTGACAAGGTATGAGATGGAACTAGGGTTTAGTGAGCAATTTGCAAGTTAAGAGTGGGAACTAGAAACACATGATCACCAATACTTATATGCACCAACTAGGCATTCATGAACACCAATATGCATGCTCCATCTAGGGTTGACAAGGTATGAGATGGAACTAGGGTTTAGTGATCAATTTGCAAGTTAAGAGAGGGAACTAGAAACACGTGGCCATGTACAAATCAGAAACCAACTAGGCTTTCATGAACACCACTTTGCATGCTATCATTAGGGTTGACAAATAATGAGATGGAACTAGGGTTTACTTCAACCAATTTAGGGTTTGTAGGGTATGATGTTAATATTGTCGGGTATGATGTATGTTAGTATGGTATGATGTTAGTATCATAGGGTATTACAGGGTATGCAATGGTATATATTACACATGCATGCATGACTTAGTGTTATGGTATATTGTTAGTATGTTATGTTGTGGTATGTTATTGTATGTTAGTATGGTATGATGTTAGTATCATAGGGTAATGTAGGGTATGTTATTGTATGTTAGTATGGTATGATGTTAGTATGTTATGTTATGGTATGTTATTGTATGTTAGTATGGTATGATGTTAGTGTCATATGGTATTGTAGGGTATGTTATTGTATGTTAGAATTGTATGATGTTAGTATCATAGGGTATTGTAGGGTATGATATGGTATATATTACACATCCATGCATGACATAGTGTTATGATTGTTAGTGTATGGTATGGTTATGATGTTAAAAAGTTGAGGATAGCCATAATCTTAAAAAGTTGATGAGTCGTAAATTCTTCCTTTAAGTATTGGAAATTCATAAGTTAGAACACATGTGAACCACACATATCATTATATCACATAGGTGAACCACACATATCATGTTCCAAGATCAATTCAACCATATCATGTTCCAAGATCAAGTCAACCATATATGTATAAATTTGAACCTTGCTTTATATTATATATGTATAGAAATAATGTTACAAAAATTGTCATGCCACATGGCCATAATACAAAATAGTGGATCAAAAAGTACATATGTGTGTATATGAACAAAAAGTTACATCTATGTATTCCCCCTATACATTTATTCTAGTTATCCCCCCTTTCGCTGCCACTGCCAATGTCTTCAGAGAAGTCTAGCTTTCCTTTTCGACTGTTCACTGGTGATCACCATCGCTGAACAAGAGGGATAGGTCGCATCAATGCAGACTGCAAAAAAACCAAATTTTGTAAGTTAATTTACCAACCTTTAAAAATTATATGTACATTTGTTCAAATTCCAAAACCAAAATAACATTTTTACTTACTGTACGTGAGTAAGTAATGGTGGGTCGTGGTGCCTCACTAATAGTGACCCTAATTGGGTGCTCTTCAAGCACCACTTGCTCACTATCAAGTTGCAATAAAAAAATATATATGCCAATGTCAACAAATATACATGTACCTTGGGGGGGGAGAGGTGGGTCACCAATTTGGGTCTCTTCAAGCACCAAATCAGAGAAATCGATACATAAAAGTACAAAGAAAGCGATACATAAACATACATGATGGCTCGTCAAAGGTGGGTCACTGATTTGGTGCTCTTCACGCACCGGAGCCTCACTAGGGGCCGACATAAAATAACATATATGTCAATTTCAGATAAAATAGTGAATTAGAGACATATATACTACATGGGTGAAAAATGATGTTACCAAAGAAAGCTAAACATACATGTACCTGGCTGGGGGGAAGAGGTGGGTTGACAACAACCTCGCTTTGGTGCTCTTCAAGCACCACTGTCTCAATCAATTCTTGCATAAAGTAACATATGTAAAAGCGGTACATAAACCTACAAAAACATACAAAGAGAAAGCACCAAATCAGGGAAAGCCATACATAAACGTACAATGAAAGCGATACATAAACTTACCAGCTACCTTGTCAGAGGAGGTGTGTAACTAGTGGATCGATTAAGTAGGAACGAGAAAAAAAGACTTCTACTTGTACTAGCGAATAAGCTCTCTTTTTGGACATATTATTCTAACTCACGTTCCTACGAACAAAAGGATAAAGATACAATTAGACAATTTCAAAAAATTTAAAAAGTACATGTTGAATCATTAGAATCACAATTAACAGAAAGTGATACATAAACGTACCTGCTGGCTCGTGATAGGTGGGTAATCAATCTAGTGCTCTTCAAGCACCGGTGCCTCAATAGAATCTTGCATAAAATAACATATGTCAAATTCAAATAATAAAAAGAATCTTAGACATATATACTACATGGACGAAAACAAAGAAAGCAAAACATAAACGTACCTGCTGGCTTTTGATAGGTGGGTCATCAATCTGGTGCTCTTCAAACACCGGTGCCTCAATAAAATCCTGCATAAAATAACATATGTCAAATTCAGATAATAAAAAGAATCGTATACATATATATTACATGGACGAAAAATGATGTTTTCAAAGAAAGCGAAACATACATGTACCTAGCGAGGGAGAAGAGGTGGGTCGGCAACAACCTCGCATTGGTGCTCTGATGGATGAAAAATGATTTTTCCAAAGAAAGCAAAACATAATTAAAATCGTATTTAAAATAATACCTGTGTTTGGGAATCTACCTCTGCATGAGAGGGAATAGGATGAGATTCAATGTACTCATCCTGGTCACCCTGCATAAAACATGTTGTATCAAATTTAAAATGTATTGAATTTTATAATCTATACTATAAATATGTAAATAAAGTTGACAAATTAACAAGTATAGTTCTTACCCCTATTGGTGAAGAACCAAACCCATATGCAATATTGACAGTCGCATCAATGTTCTCAACATTGATCGGTGGACTATGCGACTCTGGTGTGCCATGGGACACCAGCTGTATATTTGTTCACATAATTTGTTAGATAATTAAATAGAAATAAATTGTGAAACAATTGAAAATTTTGATATGAAACAAAATATAATATAAAAATAATGAGTTTTACTTACAAAGCGAAGTAATCCATCGTCTCGGAAGTTTAAAGCAGGGCCATAGCATATGTCTCCAGACGATGTGCAAGGGTGTGGAGTAACACGACACTCTGAATGCTCTGCATATCCTGTGTGATCTATATATGGGCCTGCCTTAGAAGTGTTGATGTAAATGTAACTTCGGAATGTATTCTTCTATGTATTTTATATTATTGTAACCCGATGTTTATTCCGGGATGTTTCTATTATGTATTTGAGTCATGTGGTCATGCCTTGATGTTCCGATCGGGAGGATTATAATGTAAACAAGTCATATCAAGTCATTGGGTAAGTCCCCACTGTTTAGGGGCACTTGAGTTATTATACACTAATTA
>LPNX010114082.1:1010085-1039253 GCA_001517045.1 Pseudotsuga menziesii
AGGTTCAAGCATAGATGGTCGAGGCTTTCACCCTAACCGCCCATGACCTTCAACTCCAACGCTGTTGACATGAAAAATGCAACACATTGCAGTCGTCGCTGCTAAGAAATTCCAAGAAAAACGCAAGGTTCACAAATTCTAATCCTATGCAAATTGCAAATTTGCAATCCATATTATCCATTCCAAATTCTAATTCCATCAAAAATTCGAAATTGTACCCACGGCCACTACTACATTGATATCACAACACTGCAGCCTGCAGGATCCATTTAAAACAAAAACAGTGGCAGCTGTGAGTGGACTCGTCACTCGGGGGAGGAGTTAATATGAAATGATAGATTACCAAATTCCAATTTAGTGATTACACTGATTTAAATTAGCTTGATTCACCGAGGTCAGAAATTCAAATCACTGTATAATGTATTAATAATTCAATTTCCAGGTGGGACCTTCCCAATGTCCACATGGCACAAGCTGCCCCAGATTCAGCCCACTAAAAAACTATTGACGGGCAGATTTTGGATCAGCCCTTCCAGTGAAATTTTTAAAAACCTTTTACCATTTCCTGATTGACGGGCATATTCAATAATTGAATTTATTTAGCATGGTAAAAAAAAAATGGGTCTTCTATGACGGGTAAAAGGGCCCTTGACGGGCCCTGAAGGCTTCAAATTTGGAGCCTGCACTGAACCGAAGCCCCTTTGGTACATCTATATTTCGTTCAGTTCTATTATTTTTGTGTAATTTTTTTCTGTCCAACTTTTGTAATTGTAATATTATGGTAATTTTTTTTTAAGTTTTAGCTTTTTTGGTTGACATTTTATTGGTCGAGAAAATATGATGTCACGTTTTGGGATTCATCTTCAGCGAGTTTATGTAAGTTGTTATTTGTCATTTTCTGTGTTTTTTTGTGCCGATCACCAGGTGGCTTTTGTGTTGGACTTTGGGTGGGTTGACAGTGTATCAGGCCAAAATCTCACACACTTACCGAATTTCACTGCTTGTACTACTAGCCTCGGATACAATGCAATTTCACGGTCGACAAGACTTTTCTTTTTTCCTCCATGAATTCTACTCATTTCTTTCTTCCTCCATGATTGAATTATTGTTGTTTTAGTTGTGTTTCAGTGAATGATGGCTTAATTCAGTTTTGCAAGGAGGAATGGAAAACTAGTATTTGATCAGAGTAGACATGGATCTTGTAAGCTCGTGAAGGTTTGAGTTAGAAATTTGTGCAAGAGTGGGAACATACCTTGATTTTGTAGTGTTGAGTGAGGAGGAGAAATTGAAGTTGAGCAATGGTGACCTGGTGGAGGTGTCCAACGATGAAGAGGGTTTCAGAGGGCCTGGTTCTGTGCACGACTTGTAAAAAAACAGGGGGCGGAGTACTTAGTGGAGTACAGAGACCTTGTGAACGATGAGGATGACACAAAACAACTAGCTTACCTGGAGCTCTCGTTCTTTTCCTCGCTTAGTTGATTTATGAGTTTCTTCCCCACTTAAGCAGAGTGAGTGTTGGATTTGGGACAGGTCGTGCCGATATGATTCACTTTGTGAAGCACATCCGATGGTTCTCAATCCCTCTTCCTATGCTGGCAGTTACTCACATATTCATATCTCTATTCGGCTTACTAGGCCCCACTATCGATTGTTTTTGCTCTATCAGACCCAAGGCAATCGAACCAGACAAAAGGTCGTATTCATTCGGCCTCACTATCACAACTCATAAAAGATCTTGGTGGCCAATGCCCAATGAGCGAAGTGATTAATCGGTTGAAGGGAGAGAGTAGATGAGTTTCACATAAGGCCAAGCTCTCCGGAGCGGAATAAAGATCAGTTTACTCTATATGAGGAATTTGATGCTTATGAGAATACTCGGTGTGGTCACGAAGGTCTTTAACAATCACGAGTATATAATATTTCTTGCAAAAAAAGAAGAGATGGTATTTAATCATGCCAAACTGCGCCACCATCTTGAATTCATAGATAACAAATGGGTTGAAGCTTTCAAGGTATGCACATTACTTCTGTTCTTTCACTTCACATGAATTGGTAGTGTTTTTTTAATGAATGACATGATTTTTTCCCTTGGCTTAGTCCTCAAATGGATAGAGTGTTTTTAGGTTTGTTGTTTTCCCATAGTTTTCTGATTTTTCTGTAATGTTCATTTCTTATTTCTTCTTGTATCTAGGATACCATATTCATGTCCGAAGATTTTTTTTTAACACATTAGGTCCAAGTATCATGTTCTAGAGTGACATACTTCTAAGTGGATTTGTTGGTACCTCTGTCAATCAGGATGTTGAGGTTCAGATGTTTTCCTTTATAACTGCTATTATTCATAATCTAGTCAGTGTTGTAGATAGAATATTGTTCGTGAGTTGTGAATATTAGACAAGACAACAGTCAAGGGGTGGGTTAAGGCTGAGTTTAATGTCCCGGAGGAGAGCCGTGAGGGACTGTTGTAGTTGCATAGTTGCTGCACCAATTTGCAGAGCTCGGCTGAAGAGAAGAAGAAAATGTTGGGCCGGAAAATGACCCAACGTCCAAAGCGAGCATCAAACCAGGCACCTGGCAGGTTTAGGGTTTAGCGAGAATGGTGTTTACGTTGCGTGGGGATCCACCGAGGATGTCTCGTGGCGTCCATGCCTAGCCTAGGGATAAATAAAATTGTTTTAAAAATAAATGAATTGTAAAAGGATGTCGTGGGGGGATCCTGGAAGGACCCATGGTCTTCATTCTGGTTCCTTGTGCAGACTTATATGCGCAGTATAGCTAGTATTATAGTGTTCATATCGTGATGAAACTTGGAATTTGGTTTAATTATGATATATATATATATATATATATATATATATATATATATATTAAAATTTCCAATTCTATTATTCTCAAGCAATTATTAGGTATTAGCCCACCAACCATGGAAAGGGATAGTGAGTTAATATATTGGTTAATTTTTTTCTTGGCATAGAATCTGTGCCAAAACAATCAATTATTAGGATGATAAGAAATTAAGATCACATGCCTTAATTTTGTATAGCCTCTCAGAGGTTTGGCGAGTAGTTGGACCAGTCCAAGTATAAGTAGCACCCATTCTAGATTAGGTAAATTATAATTGTGTCAAGCTTATTTATCACTAATCTAGTTGAAAGGAGCTTCATTGTAAGCATTTTAACTTTCTATCTCCACTATCCACACCTTTGTCAGCATCCAATGATAACAGTAGTGGTGCATGATGTCATTAGGCAGTGCATTGGGCAGTCACCTGGAGCCTCCTGCTTGAAATTTTCTCTCAAAATATATCAGTGTTTCCATACTTGGCAGCTCTTAGGAATGCGTCACATTAGAGGGGTTGTGACCACCAAGGTGGGTGTGAAATTTCAATATTTAAGCCAGGTGGTATAGGAGTTCATGGGTGAACTTTCTCTACATATTTAAATGAATATGCCAGGTCTGTCATAGATGTGAGGCCGATCCACTCTATAGAGAATCATTTATTTTTTTAATTTGAAAAACCCTAATTAGAGAGGAACAAAAAAAATTGTTATAACTGAACTTGACATTGAGCTAGCTCCACCTCCACTTGAAGCTCTGGTTGGAAGCCATTGTTCATAGCTTAAACTTGGGCATAAATGAATAGGATAGCCCAATAAGAAATTTAGAGAGAGAAAATGAGCTCCGAGAGGTAGGCTATAATTTGTACTCTGTAAATTAGTTTAAAATGGACCTTGAGCTTACCTGTTGGATGCTTGGAGAAGCCCAACTGTAATTTGTTGGAGGAAGAAACAGAAGGCCTTAGGCTTGTCAGCTCTGCAAACCCTTGAACCATGAGTGGGATTTCCATTTGATATAATTTTGCAGACTAGAACTCACAAATTCCAAAGTAGGCACTTATGCAATTGCTTTGTATCGAAGCAATTGCAACTGTAATAGTAGCAAAGCAGAGTATTTGTACATAATCTCTCTATATACTGATTTCTTACTATGAATTTCTTCCTCGTGCCATTTGTTTTAATGTCATGCAGCTATATGTAACACCCCAGTTTTGACCCCGACTGCATTAAATGTATATGATGTATATATTGTAATTAATCGTGGTGTGGAGCTAAAGGAAAAATCCCCACCATTGATTTATCGTTTTATGTTTCGACGATTAAAATCGTTGCCGATAGTATTTTGTGCTAGCCAGGCACAATATAATTTGGACATCTTGTACATATGCATTTTAATTAAAATACCCACAACTAGCTATGTCAATGCAACATTAAAAGAGATGGGGGCATGATTCCTAAGGATAAGGGGGGGATGTTTAACCTTTGGGACCATTGGGGAAAAGCCATGCGTTAAGAGGAGAACACATATAAACCAACTACCTTCCCTTGTCTTATTAACCAACCCAAATTAATTCCCCATGAGTTGGTTGGGTAGTTATTTCCCTTAGGGGACGAATGCATGGGCAGCCGTCATCTCTGGTATAGCCTAATAAACCCAACTGTGTTGGCTTGGCTGAATTTCTGATAAACCTTGGCTATGTGTGAGCCTGCTAGTGTTCCCTTATTCCTTGTGGGAATCATTCCCAACTCACGGGTGCTAATGTTGCTGAGACATTGATGAGTGCACTGGCATATGGTTGGGTGGAACGTTGTAGCGACATAGCTGGTTGCGGGACGAGCTTCTTCATAAGATAATTATCATGTGTTGATCTATAATCGTGTATTTATTTATCAATTATTATGAACATGTTGAATGTATTGGATGAATGTGAATGTTTCCGTTATATAATTGCTTGTTTATACTTCTATGTATGTTTTATTTTCCATGCATTTTATTATGATGTTCATGGGGCTAGATTTCCCAGACAGTTAGTTGTTGGGTCACATCCTCTTCGTCGGGCTGCGGGGCGGGGAAGTGACAGATTGACATCGAAGCTCAAGGTTACAGCTATGGGCCTCTATGGGCCATGAAGAGAAGTTAATAGAGGTTGGAAATCCATCTCTGAGTTCAGCAAAACAGTAGCAGATAGACAAATTTCTAAATTTTTTCTAAGTATGGGTACTCTGTTTGGTGGCTGAGAAAGCCAAAGCTGAGCCGCGGTAGCAGCTGGGGTGGCTGAATAGGAGCCGCAATGGCGATTGGATGCCCCCTTTCGTGCCGGCATGACGGATGATTATTGTTGTTGGGTCTTTGGCTGTGGCCGCAAGAATAAGGTCGAGTCGTTGTAGCAGCTGGGTCTCTAATAGGGAGCCGATACGGCGGCCGCATTGGTGAGATGGAGCCGGCAATAGGTTTGCCAAAGTCGAGCCAACACATGTCGGTTGAGAAGAGTCAATGCGCGACGGGTGGAAGGCGGGATTTGAGTTGCAATGGCGGCCAAGTTTCCCAGAGAGGAGTCGTAGCCGTGATGGAAAGAAAAATAAGTATGAGCCACAGCAGCGGTAGAAAGAAGAAAAGAAAGAAACGTTTGGCCACAACGACGACGGAGAAGGGAAGACGGAGTCGCAGCGGTGCCTGGTTGGCTAAAAGTGAGCTGCTTCAGTGGATGCATTGTCGGGTTTTCGCTGGCACAATGGACGGTTCCGCAGGAAAATCCTTTCGACACAGAAATAAAATGGGTAAAACATTTCTCTGAGTGTTGAACATCGGCAGTAGAAAGTCCAAGACTGAGCCGCAACGCCGGACGAAAGTTGGGAAGGGTGCCACAACAGTGGCTGGTTTGACAGAAATCGGGTCGGCGCAGTGGCGGTTGAGAAGATCGAAGGCTAGGTGCTACGACAGATAGAAATTGGAGTTTGAGCCGATGAGTGACGGATGAGGAAGGAAAAGAGAGCCGACAAAGGGCAGAAGGTGGGAAAAAGAAGTCGGAGCTGCAACGGCGGCAAAGATGTCTGAAGTATAGTTGCAATGATAGGTAAGCTACTCTCTCTTGCTGACGCGATGGACGAAAAGAAAAAATGAGTCGTTTTAGTGGCTGGGTCGCCCAAAGGGAACCGACGTGGATCGTGCCCAATGTGCGACAACTGGAAATGGAAAATCTTTCCGATGCATGATGGTGGTGGAAGAGAAAGGAGGAAGGAGCCGACAACGACGGAAGATAAAGGAAGACGAAGTCGCAACGTGGCAGAAGGAAAAGGGAAATGGAGCCGCTATGGTGGCGGAAGAGAAAGGGGAGAAGGAGCCGACAAAGCGACGGGTGAAAGTAGAAGATATTTCCGATGTAGTGGAAGAAAACTGAAGATGGAGCCAAAACAGGGTTTTGACAGGGAAAATCAGCAAGTTTTTAGAGAGATCTACAGGGGCCAGAAAGATGGGAAAATGACAATCATTCTTTGGGGAAAAGAAATTTTTTATGTTCTGACAAGTTGTCCATATGATATTTTTCCATGTGGAGGTAAGTAGCGTATGATTCATATGAATATTATGCAGCTAACAATCGTGTTATTAACACATTTTGCAGAATTATTGTCACCTTCAAAAGGGCAACATTCCATATAGTGCAAATCAGTAAAGTTGGGTTTTGGTTCCGCCATGAGAACCTATGACAGATATGATGCATGGGATTCCTACGAGCATGCGCAAGATGCTATGGGGGAAAACGTCTAAGTTGTAAATGATGATATACAATCTAATTGAAGGAGATTTCAAGAGACGCCGCCAGACATTGCAACCACCATGAGAAGCCTGATTAAAGCTTAGGAAGAGAAGCATCAGTTGAATGCTGCTATGTTGCATATTTTGACAGACTTGCAAAGAAACATGGACTCTGGGCATGGAACAACAAAACCAGAAGGTAGTAAGAACCGTACCAAAAGAAGAAGAAGGATATGTCCTAGTGAGTCATCTAACTTCGAAGGATCCACTGATGGTTCAAGATCTTCTTCTCATAAGAGCAAGAGAAAGAGGCACCACAGGGATCGCTCTCGGGATGAATTTAAGAAAGATAAACCTCCTATGTTTGATGGTGAGGTAAAGACAAGACAAGAAGCTGAAGCTTGGCTTCTTGGGATAAAGAAGTATTTTCAAGTTCAGGACTATTCAGGAAACATGAATGCAAGGGTTTCCATATTCAATCTGATTGGAAGGGAATCTATTTGGTGGGAGCACCTCAGACAAGTAAAAATGATCAATGAAAGAAGACTTAAGTGGAAACAGTTCAAGAAGTATTTCAAGCAGAAATACCTCTCTGACAGGTATTATGATGACAAAATTAAGGAGTTCCATGAGCTGAGATTGGGACAACAAAACATGGAAGAGTATGCCAACAAGTTTTTGGAATTGTTGAGGTATGTCAAGTACATCAAGGATAAAAAAGTGAAGATCCAGTGTTTCCTGAGTGGATTTCCTCAGTCTTACAAGGACATAATTGAGTTCTATGAGCCTAGGACTCTGGAATTGTTGAGGTATGTCAAGTACATCAAGGATAAAAAAGTGAAGATCCAACGTTTCCTGAGTGGATTTCCTCAGTCTTACAAGGACAGAATTGAGTTCTATGAGCCTAGGACTCTGGACATTCCAAGAGTTCTATGAGCCTAAGACTCTGGACATTCCAAGGACAGAATTGAGGTCTATGAGCTAGAAAGCAGTACTTTTGGCCAGGAATGAAAAAGGATATGTCTGAATATATTTCAATGTGCATAAAATGTCAACAGGTAAAGGTTGAGCATCAACACCCAGCAGGTTTGTTGCAGCCTTTACTAGTTCCAAAATGGAAATGGGGATTTATTTCCATGGATTTCATTACAGGATTACCGATGAATTAGAGACAACATGATTCCATCATGGTTGTGGTGGACAAGTTGACAAAGTCAACGCATTTCATACCGGTTATGTCTATGTATAAGACTGATGACATTACAAAGATATTCATGAAGGAGATTTTCAAATTGCATGGATTTCCTAAGGAAATAATCTTTGACATAGATGTCAAGTTCATTTCCAATTTTTGGAAGGGGTTGTTTGCATATTTGGGTACGAAGTTGAACTTCAGCACTGCCTACCATCCTCATACCGATGGGAAGACAGAGAGGGTGAATCAGGTGCCTAAAGACATGATTTGTATGTATGTAATGGACAAACCGACCAAGTGGGAAGATTATTTACACTTGGTAGAATTTGCATATAACAATGGATAGCAAGCACCATTGGGGATGAGTCCATATGAAGCTTTGTATGGTAGAAGGTGCAGGACACCAGTGACGTGAGATAATCTAGTGAACATGGCTGTTCTTGGGCCAAATTTTCTCAAGGAAATGGAGCAAGAGGTTATAAAGGTCAGGCATAATCTGAAGGTAGCCCAAGACAGACAAAAAAGCTATGCAGATAAGCATAGGGTGAATAGAGAGTTCAGTGTTGGGGATCATGTTTACCTGAGTGAGGGAAAAGAAGAGTTCCTTGAAGCTTGGAAGTTGTGCCAAGCTGTCACCTAGATATTGTGGGTCGTTTGAAGTGCTCAAAGAATAGCGATAGATTCATATAGACTTGCATTACCTGCTAGCACTAGAGCTCATAGTGTTTTTCATGTTTCTTTTTTTAGGAAATATGTACATGATCCTAACCATGTGATAAATTGGGATGTGATTCAGGTGGAACCCGAGGGAGAGTTCCAAATCGATCCAATGCGCATCCTCGAAAAGAAGGTCACAATGCTTCGGAACCGGGCCATAGGGCAGGTAAAGGTGCAATGGGAGCACTATGGTCCTGAAGAGGCTACATGAGAGCTAGAGGATGTCGTGCAAGTGGCACATCCATTTTTGTTCAATTATGCGGAGCACTGAGGCGATGCCAATGTAGCACTTTTGTTCAATCTTGTAAAGCACTGAGGACAGTGCTATTGAAGGGGGAGGGGAATGTAACACCCCAGTTCTGACCCCAAGTGCATTAAATGTATATGATGTATATATTGTAACTAATCGTGGTGTAGAGCTAAAGGTAAAATCCCCACCATCGATTTATCATTTTATGTTTGAACGATTAAAATCGAGGCCGATGGTATTTTGTGGTATCCATGCACAATATCATTTGGACATCTTGTACATATGCATTTTAATTAAAATACCCACAACCAACTATGTCAATGCCACATTAAAAGAGATGGTGGCATGATTCCTAAGGATAAGGGGGGGATGTTTAACCTTTGGTTTCATTGGGGAAAATCCATGTGACAAGAGGAGAACCCATCTAAACCAAATACCTTTGCTTATCTTATTCACCAACCCAAATTAATTCCCCATGATTTGGTTGGGTAGTTATTTCCCTTGGGGGACGAATGCATGGGCATCCGTCATATCTGGCAGGACTGTCAGTCCTTTGACCACACACATTCCCCAAAGAGGAAGATCACATTAGTTGCCTCATGTAGGTAGGAAAACCTCAATTCCACAATCACGTAGGAGAAATTTGGGGGCCTCGAGCATAGATTGGCATTATGCATTTTCCTTTCACAACCGAGCTTGGTGTATGATTTTCCCTTACGTTTGGGTTGTTTCCTTCGTTACACGCAGGCAAGGAGTTGGCCTCAGGCGTTCTACATTCCTTTCATGACGGGTTATTTGTGTCTGAATCCCTTCATGATTGGGGCCATGTTCTTCATTTTACACAGGCTGGGATATCGTGTTGTCTTCCCCACAAATTTTGGGGTGCTGTGAGTCGTTTTGGCCATGTTAGAGCCATAAACGACTCTGGAAATCAATTTTCTCAGTCTGAGTTGTTTTAACCAATTGTCGTTCTGACTTGGCCTCTATGATTTTCTCCTTTCAATCCTAGGGATGTTATTTGATGTGTGTATACCGTTGTTGTTCTTTGGACTGTTTTGGAATGGAAATGGGTTCTGAGCTTATTTGACAAACCTAGTGTGTGAAGGAGCCTCACAGACAGAGCTAGAGGGATGAATTTCTTCTCAGCACCCCCTGAATAGCACTGGAAGGGAAGGCATGGCCCAAGGTACTGCATAGCATAGAAGGGGATGCTTCCTTGTGTTGGGTGTGTGTGGATGTCTTAGTAGTCAGGCTAGTTCTGATGCAGGTGTCCATAGCTCTTGGATTGAGCTCACTAGCTTAGTAGTTAGCCTTTCCAGCTCTGGTATAGCCTGATAAACCCAACTGTGTTGGCTTGGTTGAATTTCTGATAAACCTTGGCTATGTGTGAACCTGCTAGTGTTCCCTTATTCCTTGTGGGAATCATTCCCAACTCGGGGGTGCCAGTGTTGCTGAGTGATTTATGAACGCATTGGCCTATGGTTAGGTGGAACGTTGCAGCGACATAGTTGGTTGCGGGACGAGCTTCTTCATAAGATAAGTATCTATGTGTTGATCTCTACTAGTGTATTTATTTATTAATTATTTTGAAAATGTTGAATGTATTGGATGAATTTGAATGTTTCTGCTATATAATTGCATATTTATACTTATGTGTATGTTTTATTTTCCATGCATTTTATTATGATGTTCATGGGGCTAGATTGCCCAGACAGTTAGCTATTGGGTCACGTCCTCTCAGCCAGGCTGAGGGGCGGGGACATGACACTGTAGCATTGGCATTGTCATGCCATTTGTTGGCATTGTTTGTAACGCCTTCAATTATATTTTTTTTATTTTTCCAAACAATTGTTTTGGGGACTTGGGTTTTCGTTTTTTTAAGGGATGGTTGTTTTCTAATAAATACCAAGGTAGAAAACTTGTGTACATATAGTCTAATATGCAGTTGAGAATTGAAAGAACTTTTAGAGGTTGTGAAGCTTGAACATGCACATTTGGCTTAACGCAAATGGCCAATATATCAAATTCAAGAAAACTGAAAGCAAATGGATGATATATCAAATTCAAAAAAACTGAAACTGGAGATATATATGAACCCTAGGATCTATACCTTATAATATTCCGCATTACATGATCTCTTTTTGCGTATTGTGTGTATAAATTGAAGAGAGGAGAAGGGAGCAAATGAATTATACCAGTGAACCCATTCTCGCATGTTCGGTTCGCTAGGGCTAGGAGCATATGGGTCTGCCAGTGAACCCATTCTCGCATGTTCGGTTCGCTAGGGCTAGGAGAATATGGGTCTGCCATTACCTGATCAATGTAAATGAATGCAGTCAAAGAAGAAAGCTCATGTTTGAAATATGATAAAGATAACAAAACTATATATTCATTCTGTAAAAGAAAAGTTGAGGGATGTTGGAATTAATTATTCATAAAATGGGTATCAGAGTATAGAGACTAGACCGTAGTCAAAGTGTCGGCCTTCTATTTGCACATTTGGGTGGTCCACAGTTGCAGAGGCCTTGATTTCACAGCCATTACTAGCCTGCTTGGATCAATAGTAAAGGGCGATGTCCATAGGAGGCACAAACATATCATTAACATCCCCTATCACTCTTCCTACTACCAGGGGATCTGTTGAACACAGCATTGAAGCAGAATACTCCCAAATATTTCTTCCCCTCTTTCTTTCCTCTCAACAAAATTCATAGTTGAATTTAGAGTGAACTGGCGAATGTATCAGAGGTATCTAAAGGCATGTAAATAAAATGAATGAAATGGATCGACACATTGCCTACCACTTGTGCGACAATAAGGAGAATTCGTGGAGCACCACGTACCTGGCCTCAGTAGAGTATCTGGGTTTGAAACATGTCATCTATATGCACCAACCCCACGTCTTACGTTTTCTTTTCATGCCTTTTTAATTGATTTCAAGAAACCTAAAAAAAATCCCCGCATACATTTATTATTTAATTTATGTTGTACTTTCTAATTAAATTAGAAAAAATATAGCGTTACCTCAAATCTAAAATTGGGAAATATCAATAATTAAAAAATGTGTTGTAAATTGGAATAGTTGGGTCAAACTCAACAAATTTGATCACTTTACCTGCAGAGTGAAAATATTTACCTACATAATTTACCCTTAATTTACCCTTGATTAAATGCTTTGTTATAGAACTGTTAAAAAGCAACTTTTCCAGTATACCAATGGTTATAAAGAAACTAAGAACTTATTAAGTATGATATCTTCAGGATTTTCATTCTAAAATGAGTGCTTTGTGAAGAATTCTAAGTTCAATGATTCTGTGACTCGTAGCAAGGAACCGTATATTCCAAGTGCAAAGGCATTTCGACAATTTCACAGAGAAGGAAAAAAGATCGTCCCTCCCTCCAAATGCAAAAAAGTAGTTCATTCGAAAAACCTAAAGAAAACAAGAGTTTAGAAAAAAATGGAAATACAAGTTTCCAAAAAAATGCATTGCAGAATGCATTCTTTGTTGGAATATTGAATACATCCACTCACCCGACATGAGTTTAGCAAAAACAAATGGAAATACAATAACTGGATGCGCAAAAATAGAGTTTGTTTCCGCTAATTAGACAATATTTTATGTATCCCCAATAATTCCTTTTTGACAAAGAAATTGATGCTTACACTTATCCCAAGCCTGACCTTCACCAGTACTACCAATTTGGCTACTTGGTTTAATTAAAAATTAGGTATCATACTTATTAGTTTAGTAAAAAATAAAGTGTTCGGACAATAGGGGATTTTGAAAAATAGATTTGTTGGGAAGTTCGTGATCTCGTAACTTATAATATAGTGCCTAAAAACATATAAACATGTGAATGATGTATCAAATGGTTTAAAGATTCAAAATGGATTGTCATGCTTGGGTTTTTTTACTTAGCATTGTTCCTCCTTAAGCCTCCAACCAGCCACTTTATATTCTTATTGTAATTTTATATTTGAATCAAAGTTCAATTGAATCACTGATTTCAAATTTTATTTGAAAGCTTCGAGATCAGAGAAGACAAATATATGGCTCCCCTGTAAAAGTCCATGTGATGCTCCTTGTTCTTTTATGCCAAATTTACACCCTCAATTTGGAAGAGGTGTTTATTTTAGTTGTGATAACTTGTTCATTCGATTAGGATCGGAGAGTCTCCCCCTCTATCATTTTCAAAGATTATATGAATGGGTTCTTGTGATCTTTTTTATTTTATTCTATTGCATACAGTTTTGATAAAATTCATGTTTTTGAATGTTAAGTTAGTTAGACATCTTTTACAGTTTTGATAAAATTCATGTTTTTTAATATTAAATTAGTTGGACATCTTTTAGCTTTGGCTATATTGTTGATGAATTCTTTTAGACTAGTTAGAATTTTCTTCAATTTCCATATGGATGATCCTTTTTTATAATAAAAAGTTGAAAGCTTTTCTTTTAATAAGACTTGGGTTTTGAAATATCACATAGTTAGTTGGGAATCATTCAGTAATGTCATATGGCATTTATTTATTTTTTTAAAATATGGTTAGGATTCCTTTATCATTATGGTGTGGAGAAATCTATAATCGTTAATTTGTATTGAGAAATTTTTTTAAATATACAATGATGTAAATAATATTTAGTATAGAAATATCATATAATTTGAAAGTTGCAAATCTTTCAAATATATGTGTGTGTGTGTGCATAAAAACAATTGTTCAATTATTACATAAAATTATTTTAAAATATGCATTGTCTAATAGATTATAACATCCATCTCTATATGTTGATGCAATACAGTATTTTACAAACTAAAATAAATTAAAATAATAACGCACGATTTTCAAACCATTTTTTTAGTGGGTTTTTTGGCCTTAACAGTTTCCAGGGTCAGGGACATTGCCACCTAGTGGCTCTTGTTTATTATTATTTTTGCATGAGATTGGTCCTACATGATGGCCACCTGCTCACTCTCACCCATGGAATGAGACTGGGTTTTCCCCTCCCTTTAATCACTCCCAAACCCAATTTTTGTTTATTAATCTCAGGTGGATCTTCACAACTCGAGCTCGGCTCCATTGTTACTAGATCGACTACACCCGAAAGAAATCAAAGAGCTAAACCCAGTTCATTCACAGTGCATCCCATTGAAGGTTCATTCCCTTCTTTGCTAGGGTTTTAACACCACATTTTGTTTCTCTAACTATTAATTTCGCTTTCTTTTTTCGTTATTTTTTTTAATTGTGTCTGTTCCTCTTGGTTGCTTGGTAGAAACATTCCTATTGTATGCTATTATTTTCAATATATTTATGTATTTTCTAGTTGTCTAATCATTTTCGATAGGGGTTTCCTCTAGCTCTAGTTCTCACCCCCCTTCCTCTTATCTTCATGTGACTTAGCATGGGCATATCCTTCACATCCATGCTCTACCACTACTCATTCCTATTGTTCCTCCCATGCGAGGTTCCCTTATCTTACCTCCATGGCTAGTGTGCAACACAATGTGCAAGAAATCCATGTAAGATGAGCTATTGAGTATGGAAACATTGTTAGCTTGGAACTCAAGCACAACCACAGGAACTCCCATAATGGTGTCTCCATATGTAAGGGAGTTGTGCCTCTAGGGCTGCCAAAGGGCGTGGCCCTTCACCCATGGAATGCATTGGGAATCATACTTTCCTGAGGCTTAAGTAAAGGCTTGTGGGTATCAAGTTATGTGTTGAGAAATATAATTATCCTCCAATGCGATCTCGAGCTTCGAAATATGACATGGGGTTTAACTATCATACTTGGAATTTGTTCCTTGACGATTATAAATCAACTGAGGGGATAGAGAAACTTGCAATATGAATTTTGATAGCCTGCAACCAATACTCAAGAGTTTCAAAGGGACAACCTCATGGACAACTCCTGGACTGCTACTAGCGCAGACTGGTGGAATACTAGATTTCAAGTCTTCTTTGGGGTGCAGCGACCCTTTGGTGCTTCGTCTTGATAGTGGGTTGAAACTATTTGTTTTTTTAATAGATTTTAAACTAGCATTTGCACCGAGAGGTGTAAAGAAACACCGAGAGGGTAAAAATCTGGTGTCTTTTTTCAATTGAAACTTTTTGCAATTAAGTATTTCTGCAACTTGTTCGCAACTCAACATTTTCGCAACTGAGTATTTTTGCAACTAAACCTTTTCGCAAGTTCCCTTTTCGCAGGTGCCTTTCCGCAACATTGTTTCTGCAAGCTCCTTTCTGCAAGTTCCTTTCAGCAACACTGTTTCCGCAATAGAGTTTTTGCAACTCTGTTTCTACAATATGGAGTGGTAATGCACACAAACCCCAAGCTCTGTCCCTTATATTTTATCAATTTACCTTTCCGCATTACGCAATGTGGATTGCGGAACACTCAAAACCCTTACAATTAAAACCATAAACCAACTAACATCGAGGATAAAAACTCAAGTGATATGGCTTATTTAAATAAATATTATTATAAAATTAATAAAATAATGTTGTAAAAATTTATTTAAGAATCATATATATATATATATAATTCTAATGAAAAAGAAATGGTTTGATATTTATTTAGAAACGGAGAACCACGAAAACATATTAAAGTAAACACTTTTTTATAAAATAAAATATGTTGAAGCTATAGAAAGTATACTTGGGAGTGGTAATGCACACAAAGCAGAGGCCTATAAATTTTCTTCTTTCCGCATTTCGCAATGCGGATTGCGAATTGTGGAAACCTTTATATTTTATCAATTTACCTTTTCCCTTTCCACAATGCAGATCATGGAAGTCCTTTTTTGCAAATTTTCAGAAATCTTTTTCCTGCATCCCACAACCTATAAATACGAATTACAGGAGTTAGAATTTTCTTTCAATAAAAGTTTGTCTTTCTGCAACCTACAACCTGCAATGCAGATTGTGGATTGTAGAAATATTTTTCGAAGTAAAACTTTTACCTTCTGGTTCTGCCTTCCGCATTCCGCAATGCAGATTGCGGAAAGCGGAAAAGTTATGTTTTGCACATTTTTATTCTTTTGGTTCCGTAAACCGCAACCAGCAATACGGATTGCGCAAAGTGGAAACTCAATAAAATCATCATTTGTAACATTGCTTACCTGTAACCTGCAACCTGCAATTTTTTGCGGATTGTGGGTTGCGGAAGCTTAACAATTTTTCCTTGGTCAATAATTTTATCCCCCATTTCGCAACCCACATTGTGGATTACGAATTGCGGAAATCATAAAATCCAAAGTTTTTCGACTCTTTTCTCTTCCACATTTTGATTTCCTACCTTGACCTCAATCATCCATTTCTGCAATATCTACGGCCTAGATCTATTTTGTCGTTGAGTCTTGGATTTTTTAATTCATTCGAATTCACGAAATCTTCACCATTTCACTTGTGATTTTTACTGCATTTAGATATTTTACTGTGCATTTCTCTCGTTTGAGCTCACCAATCTTCTGATCTCCAAGATTTTTTATCGGTAAGTGTCTTACCCTTCACGCTCGTTTTTTCTTTTATTTTTTAAATGCAGTAGATTTTAACCATGGTTGCCAAATTTTTACCAGAATTTACCTCCAAGATGTCCACAAAAACCAGGTCTAAGACTACTCTCCAAGAGCAGAAGAGAAAGGATCCCAATTCAGGAATTTTCACTAACACCAGTGGGCGTGTTTCAGAAACCCTTCACCTGGATTGGTCGATAATTTACTCAATATTCGACAATGGTGATTTCTCTACAACTCCCCATGACCAAGCGACGTATGCCAAAATTAGGATCTCTTGTCTTCATTGGATTGCAACTCGACCTCTGTTCATGCCCTATACCGACCCTGTCAAGTGGGAATTCGATCATGCAAACCCTAAGGAGCGTTCCTTCCACTACCATACTCATACCCAAGTGGTGTCTTTCCATCCTGATGTTTTCTTTAGGGCTTATTCCCTTGGACCTCCTCAACATATTTTGAGTGCCCAATTTCTTAATAAGGCCATGTCCCAATTTAATCTTGAGGAAGTATTCAAATCCTAGATGGAAACCCAGCTGAATATGTCCCTAAGGCAACCGATCCTTACCCTGTTTCATGGTTTACGGAACCTTTTTCCTTGCTTGCGGCCATGTTTTGTCGGTTATATGGATTTCCAAATTGTTCGGCATTCAAAGCCGAATGGGTTCCTGTAGCCCACCATTTATTGCTCACGGGTGAATATTTTAATTCGGCACAGATTTTATATGTGAATTTGAAAGAAAAAAATGAGAAATATCAGAAGACTTTAGCCTCAAGGAAGCCGACTTTCTGCATGTCGGGTTATGTTATGGATGTATTTTGCGCCACTTCTTCTTTTTCGGCCATGGGCTGGGACTGGAACAAAAATTCACCACCGGTACATATCTACTGCTCAGATATGTGGGAGGACAATTTCGTTCCCCAAATTTATGAAATTTGTGTCCTGCTTCTAGGGTCAATGTACCAGAATATTTTCAAGGCAGATGCTCCAACTTTCTCTAAAAGGGCCAGATCTTTGATTGCACTACATGGTGATTGTTATATGGGAGAATATTTCTCCTACATTCGCATTTGGGGTGGCAATACAGTTCACCTGTTTCCTAGAATAGTCTCAGATCGAATGGTTTTACAAGAGATAACGTTCAGACTGTTATCGATGGGGTTTTTCCTAAACCTACATCATCCAAAAGGAGGTCTTAGCCCAAGTTTCCCTTGAACTTGGGATCTCTTGTTTTGTAAAATTCCACTCATGCAACTATCTTGGGTAGAGAGATTGCTGATATTAACGTAGGGAAAGCACCGAAGAGGATGCATGACCCTAATTCATATATGGCCAGTCTCATTGTGCAAGAGCATGTTAGTATTCAATATGCTCATCAGGATGAACATGATGATTCAATTTACATAGCAGTTATTGATTTCTAGGATGTATTGAGTAAGATTGTTGATCCCAATGTCAAAGCTCATATTTTTAAATATCAAAAGGATGTGAATATTTATGCGCTCCATTTTAGATAGGCAAAACTGACAGTGAAAGAGAACATGAAGAGGTAGAATCTGGAAAAGGAGGCCAAAGAGAAAGCCACTGGCTCTTCTTCTGCTCTTGCTAGTAAATCAAAATACAAGGGTAAGTTTTTTCTTGAAAGTACTAAAAGAATTCATCCTTCTCTCATGATAGAGACCCTACACAAAGGGGTAGAGTTTAAGAAAAGTCTTGAAAATATTAGCTTGCAGTTACAAGCACAAATAGAAGTGGTTGAACCTCAGCATGAGAAGAATCATATTCAACTAGTTCCTAAACAGGTACATGTACAACTAGAACCAACTTTTGATCCACAACCAATGTTTTAAGAGGTTCCCAGGAAAGAACAACATGCTCCACATGAACAAGTACCCATGCAGGTTCCTCCAATTCAGCAGGTACAACCTTTCCCTCAGGCTCATATTGAGATTCATGAGATACACACTGACCAAGAGGAGAAACATACTCCTTCCACTTGCCCTATTAATGTTTATACTTCCATGACATCTTCCATTCCCATCACCCAGTCATTTGTTATTTTTATTGAGTCATCATTTCCACAATTTTCTTTTTTCGAGATCAATTTATCTCTAATTCTTTTGGCTACCACTAGCACTCCTTCAGTACTAATTGATGTAACTAGATCTACCTCCCCCCTTACTTCACCTATTCTTTTTACCTCATCACCACCTCACACTACCCCAACATCCCCACATTTTTATTTTCCCCAACTAGACATCCCTTCCATCTATATAGTTTCTTCCTCTGAAATTGATACACCTATCCCCACTTCTATCTCTTCATCCCTTGCACCTATTTCTTCTAAACCCCCTATTATTATTTCACCCATTAGTGTGGAAGTCCCTGTTTCTCAATCCCAACCCGAGCCTCTAGTCACTGTTTAGGAAGGAACCATCTCGGCTACATAGGAGATGGCATATTTTGGCGAGGATGCAGTGGTTTCTCTTGGTAAATATTTTTGCAGCAAGAAAGAGAAATCTATGGTTAAGAAGGGAGCCAAGCGGAAAAGAGAAGACACACACAAGCAGGTGGCATCTCTTAACCAAATTATTTGGAAAGGAGACTCCTCCGACACCAAACAAGAAGCCTTGGATACAACAACTTCCATGGGAGCCTTTGCTAGGGAAAATTTTGATTTAGTATACCAGCTGAATAAAGAATTTTAGGACAAAGAACAAGAGCTACAAAGGGACAAATAAGACCTAGCACAAGCTAAGGAAGACCACAGGCAGGAAATGCAACTTATCAAAGAGAAATATGAAGAGAAGTTAAATTAGCTCCAAAAGAAGAATGATTATCTCAAGCAACAACTTGAGAAGGCTGATCTCTTAGCTGAAGGGCCTACAGCTTGCATCCTCTACCTATTCAATCTCAAAATTTACAGAAGAGGAGTTTAAACAATTAGCATACAGAGTACATGATCAATTTTATCAAGGCATGGTTAATTTGTATAAATGATTCAATCATATGCAAAAGTTGTATAACTCATTTGAACATCAGTATGATGTCCTCAATGACCATCACAAAAGAATACAAGAAGCCACCAAAGCTTATGATTCCATTATAAACTGGCAGAAATATATTAAAGAAAGACCAGAAGATATGCTAATGTTGGATAAGCTTAAGCTTAAGAAAAATCAAGTGGTAATTGAAACATGGGAAGGAACCTGTGATCTCATGGAATCCATCATCAAAGATGGACAAGTTGCTTGCAAAAGGAGGTGGTTTTCCTCAGAAACGTTGCTCAAGTATCTGGACCTGCCATTCTTAGATCCTATCAATGAGGCTATGCTTTCGATACTGAAACTGGAGCAGATTGAGAGGGATTTTTCCAAAGAAAAGGAGCAGATCATGGAGATGACTCAGCTCACTGTGGAGGAGATCAAGCGCTAGATTGTGACACCTCTTGCTTCGTTAATGAAGATTGATCTCTTCCTCAAAGAATGATCAGATATCAACAAGAAGGATATCACATCCTTAATATGTAAAGATCAATTACATTTGGAAAATGCTCAGTTTAAGGACATCCAAGATTTAATGGATACTTATGCTAAGTGGCGTTCTGCCCTTAGCAAACCATGAAACCGAAATATCTTGTAAACCCACATCCTCGGAAATTTACTTTTTTGTAAATTTAGTAATGTTATTTAAAGGGAGGATATTTCCCAAGCAAAGGAGGGACTAGCAAGATTAAACCTAAGAGAACTATACAGGTGATAAGACTACCAAGATCATACTAGGGAAGCTTTGTAATTTTGTACTTTGTAATGTTTTGCAATTGAATAATATTACACTGTAATTTATGTAATGTTTTGTGGTCATTCATCAAATGCCTTTCATGATTTTTAGTGTTTCTTCTATCTATCTGGCATACTGGTTATTGGTTGCTTATCTAGTGGATGTGTTAGTTGGTGTATTGATTTTTCCTTACAATTTTAACACATTAAATGTGCATTGAATGAATGTCTTTATTTAATTCACATGCTATGTTTTGCAACTGATGACTAGTTATCAATCCCTAATACTAATCTGTCAATAAAAATTTACCTAATAGGACATGTTGTAGATCTATAACATTTTGGATAAAGCTTTGCAATTTTAATTGTTTAGGTTTATTTGAAGTTGGTTAAGGAAATTGAACTTGATTTACATTTATGTATGTTGAGTAATCAGTTTCTAGTTATTTATTATGTATTACAACTTCCATGTCCAACTCTGTTACGCACACTGTTTAAGTTTTCTTGAATAGTTAGTCTAGATTCCAGACATTTTAAATCATTCCCACTTGTCCTAAGAGCAGATCTTATTGATATGAAAACGTTTGTGCCAGTGGAGGCCTTGTATCCATAGGATTTAGTCATCGCAAACAACTGGGGGATAGAATCTTCTCTTCCTGGGATCGATTCGAACCCTTTTTGGTTTGACTATTTCCTTGTATTGACTCCCTTGTATATCTTCTAGCAACCTATAAGCCCTGGCCACCAATAGTATCTTGTCAAGAAAAATTACTTGGGCGGTATTCATAGTCATTCTCCCATATTTGTCTGCATGGGAGAAGAGGACCGTATCAAATTTCAACTCTCATTAGGTGGGGGATGTGGCATGGTCATCGAGAATGCTCTGAAATTCAAATCATGTCTCCTCTTCGTTGAGGTATACAGTTTATTGTCCCAATTTTTTATTTTTTTTATTTTTTTTGAAAAATCTAAGAGTTGTGAATGCTATATTTTTTTGTAAGTAAATCCTTGAGATTTATTTTTAAAACTTTTTAAATAAATTAAAATTAGTAAACTTATTTAACCAACCATTTAAATGGTTTATCATGTGAAAATAAAAATAAAGTTGGATTATGCATCTTTAAAAGGTTGGATTATGAATCTTTAAAAGGTTAGATTATCAATATTTGCTAAGTTAAATTGTTTATTATGTGAAAAATAGTTTTAAACAGTTTATCATGTGAAAATAATAGTAAAGTTGGATTATTAATATTTGTTAAGTTTTAAATTGTTTATCATGTGAAATTAATAATAAAAGTTGCATTATGCATCTTTAAAGTTTGGATTTAAAATTTGAATTATCAATATTGGTTAAGTTTGAAATGGTTACGATATGAAAATAAGTTTCAAATGGTTTATAATTTGAAAATAATAATAATAATTGGACTCACCTTAAGGTTTTATGTTTTTGGTTCTTCCTTCCGCATTCCGCAATACGGATTGCGGAAAGCAGAAAAGTCGTTTTTCGTATTTTTTTCCTTTTTCGATTTCGCAAGCCACAACCCACGATGTGGATTGCAGAAAGCAAAAACTCAATAATTTTTTTTTTGCAACATCGGCTTCCTGCAACCCGCAATCCGCAAGTGTTTTGCAAATTGCGAAACTTTAAAACTTATTTCTTGATCATCAATATCATCCGACATTCCGCAACTTGCAAATGAGGATTGCGGAAATCAGAATATCTAAATTTTTTGGTTGTTTTTCATCCCCGCATTTTAGTTTTCCGCTTCAATATCAATTGTCCATTTTTTAGAGATCTACAGCCCAGATAATTTCTCTCGTTTAGTTGTGACTTACCGATAAAAGCTTGGAGACCAGAAGCTTGGTGAGCTCGGAAAAGAAAAATATAAGTAAAATCTCAAACACAGTAAAAAATATCAAGTGAAATGGTAAGGAATTTGTACAATCAAACGAATTAATTAATGCAATGCTCAATGGAAAAATAGATCTAGGCCGTAGATCTTGCAGAAATGGGCGACTGAGATCAAGGCAGGAAACCAAAATGCGGAAGTAAAAATAGTCGAAAAACATTGGGTTTTATGATTTCTGCAATCCGCATTGTGGGTTGCGGAATCTAGGATGAAATTATCAACCAAGGAAAAAATGTTAAAGTTACACAATCTGCAATCCACAAAGATTTGTGGAACTAAAAGAACAAAAATGTGCAAAAGATGACTTTTTGCTTTCCATAATCCGCATTGCGGGATGCAGAAGGCGGAACTGAAAGATAAAGTTTTATTTTGAAAGATATTTCCGCAATCCGCAATCCACATTGTGGGTTGCGGGAAAGACAAAAGTTTATTAAAAGAAATGCCATGTTTATTGTGTATGCCACTGTTACAAATTAACTATTCAGGTATATTGATTCCCCAAGCTACATTTTTATTTTTCTCTTCTCATGTATCATTTTATTTTCTATCTAAATGTTAATGCAAACATAAAGGCTTGGTTACGTTATTTGATAGGTTCAAGGATTGGTTGCGATGTTCATAGTCATTAATGAACTACAATGACCTAACTGTCAACCACAGGTAATGTTTCTTATTTACTTTTGCATTACTTATGTCAAGTGATCTTCATTTCAATTATGTTGGTTACCACCATGAAAGAAAATGGAACTTGATGCTAACAAAGGAATATGTGATTAAGTTATTATTTGCTTTGTTGAATTGAACCAAAAAATTGGGAAACATGTAAGTGATACATCTCAAGAAGAAGCATATTCTATTTACTTTGAAATTGTAGCAATACATTAAATAATGGCAACTAAAAGAAGATAAGTCTGAACATTAGAATAAGTATTATAATAGCAAACATATGTTTAGAGGAAAAATAGTACATCTATAGAGGAAACAATGAAAAGCTTCAAGCAGAATTTGGTTTTAAAGAGTTTGAAGCAATTAACCTTTTCTCCTTTTTCCTTCGTTGGACATGTGGATTGTCTTGCATGCGAGAGTATCTAGAAAAAAGAGAAAGCTAGAGAAATGCGAAGGCCCGACAAAGATTTAACTCTTGATATTGTTGTGAATGTAAGCCCTTGTCTATCAATGCTTCCAATATATATTGTTGCATTTTGTAGGGTCATACCTTGTGGTTTATGAATTGTTAAACCCCATGCCATACAAAGTGCTAGTTTCCTACACGTTCCTCTTGTTATGAGAGAGATGGGAACATAAGTAGGATTAGAAGTATCCCATAAGGCTTTTTTGTAGTGGAGGAATTCGACAACAACAAAGGATGGTAAAGTACTGGGAGGATGTTCGTTGGCATTGTCTAAGTGAGTCGTTACCCAGGACTGCTTCAAGCCATAAATTAGCAATTAACATTACTTGTTGACCAATAACAAGAAGGACATATAATGGTAATTGTTCATCATCTATTGATTGGCGAACATGTATGTGCAATTGGCATATTGAGGTGTTTGAGCATGTGTTTGTTGTGCAGTGCAACAGAGCTATTAGTGGCATACAAGTGGGTAAATTGTTCAAATGAACAGTTTTCTGCATGTTAAATGGATGTGGTTGTTCTTATCATTAGGATTTCCTAGTCCTCAAGAGTTTTTGTTGCGTTTCGAAGGTTTAGTAAGAGTTGGTGAAAGGAAATTTGAGAAGCACTATCTCCTTATTGTCAGAAAATGGTATTGAGCGTGACAAAAGTATCAAATGTACGTTAGAGAGAAGTTCCAAGGGATCAACCTGCATACATGGGGATGTCCTTTACTGGAGACATTTTCCCGAAGTCACCAAGAAGAATCATGGAAAATATACCAAACGGGACTATACAGTGTGAGGGGAAAGCTTGACGTAAGAGTGCATCAATTTGAGTTCACATTTTTTTTCCAATAAATCTCATTTCATCGATGAGAATATAGTGAATATGTCGGAGTTCTTCTTGAAGCTTTGAAAGGGATTAGCCTTCAAGAGGGTGCATTTCAACAATGGGTATTTGAAGAGTAGAATGTATTGTAAGTGCATGTATGTTAAAGGCATCAACACCAATTGGAGCTAGGAGTGTTGATGTATTTGTAACTTCAGAATGTATTCACTTTTATATCTTATATATTGTACCCCGATGTTTATTCTGGGAAGTATCTATAATGTACTTGAGTCATGTCATGCCCTGATGTTTTGATCAGGAGATTCAATAATGTAAAAACATCATGTAAAGTCATTGAGGTTAACCCTTCATTGTAAGTCGGGGCAATAGTCCCCACAATTGAGTTATGTTTAACCCTCCTTGTTGATCGGAGGGAAAAGTCCCCACAATTGTGGGGCACTAGGGTTATTAGACTCTCCTAGAGATGTCGGCCCTGGTAAGTAATTGTTAAGTGACACCGACTTGTTGGAGTGGACATTAAATGAATGAAAGAATATATATAGAGAGTGATCCTCTCTATTTATCACACACACAGTCACTCACTAGGGCGCATGAGTGAGAGAGGAGAAGCTCGAGTCAAGTGAGAGAGACAGAAAAGCTGTGGAGATCATCTTTTCTGTCTTTGGGTTTTATTGTTGCCATTGGTGCTCATTCTATCTCTAAGGAAGTTGTGGGGTTTTCTACTTTATGGTTTCCCCGAGGAAAATTCTTTGTGTCTCTTGTCTCTTGTGATTTTTGTTGTGCATGTTATTCTCTTAGATAAAATCCTAGATCATATTTCTTAAATGATAAAAATGTAACATGGTATCAGAGCTAAACTAAGAAGAAGACATTATGCAGCTGCAGAAGCTTGGGCTTCTTACTTTTTAGTTATCTCTCCACAATCCATTAGCAAAAGAAGTCTATCTAAATGTAGTCATTACGCAGTAGAAGATTGATTATCCAAGGAAGCTGTGTTAGCAAGTTGAAACTCTTGATGTTTCGATCCTTGCTCTAGGATCATCATCAGGAGACAAACGAAGACTGTGGTGATGTAAAATAGCCCGAAAAGTTATTAATACAAAAATTTGTGAGGAAATTGAAAGTTTAAAGAAAAAGAGCATCAGTTCTAGGTTTACAAAAGGTTTTTAACAATATTTAATTAAAAATTTTTGAAAATAGATTTTAAATCAAAAAAGAATTATAATTTGAAATTAGTTAAAATTAAACCCTAAATAAGTTACAAAGTGTTTTTTTAAAAGGTTTTTTAATTAAAATTTTTCTTTTAGTTTAAAATTTTTAAGGTTTTTTTAATTCTCTTAACCTTTATAAAACTTAATATTAAAACTTCTTAATATTAAATTTTCACAAGTTTTATTTAATATTAAACCTTTATAAAAGATTTTTATAATTTTCAAAAAAATTTAATTAAATTTTTAAAAGTCTAAATCTCAAAACTTGTTAAAGTTTCTTTTAAGAGAAAAAGGGTGACAACTTTCAGGTCTCTAATATATATATATATATAAATCTTTTGTTTAAGTCAAAGGTGGATGGGTTAATTTGAATTCTAAGAGAATTAAAATTACTATATAAGAGTTTTTAAGAATGTTTAGGGAATTTCTTCTTTAAAAAATTTTTTCCATTTTTAATTTTTAATTTTAGGAAGGTTTTAATAATTTAAAGGGAAGGAAGAATAAATTTTTTTAAAGAACAACATGTTTATCAAACTTAGAGGAGGTATGGAAAGTGCCAGAGGAGAAAGGTGACGGGACGGGGTTTACCTATTACGGTTTTCTTGTAATTGCAGGGATTGAAGCAGTGGTTTCCAAGAGTCACTGATCTTGGCACCATCGTCCCTGTTGCGACAATTCACCTTGAGGTTAATTTCGATTTTCTCTCTAATCTTTCTTTTGAGAAGGTTGCCCTCCCTAGCGATGACTTTTGCGTTTTCAAGGCAAATGTGGTGACCAGTTATGTGCGTGTGTTTTTCCAGGGCTGACTTCTTGTGTCTATTGTGTCTCAGGTCGGCGCTATGTTCTTTAAATCTCATCTCCATGGAACGCCCAGTTTCACCTATGTACAGCTTGTCACAGGAACAAGGAATGGATTATACACCTTTGTATGCTTTAGGTTCAATTGGATCTTTCAAGGAGTCCACCAAGTTCCTAATGGTATTGGGAGGTGTGAAGAACACTTGGACTTTTTGTCTTTTCAGGGTCTTGGCTAATCTGTCTGTGGTACCCTTTATGTAAGGGAGGAAGACTTTATTAATGATGTCTTCATCCTTGTCCTTGGTCCTACTTCTCCTGGGTTTGTTAGCAAAGGATAATATTTTCCTAAATTGTCTATCGCTATATCCGTTATCCCCAAAAACTCTTCCTAAATGGTCAATCTCCTCTTGGATATGTTCTTTGTCAGATATTCTTAGGGCTCTAGTTACAAGGGTATTAATTACTCCAATTTTCTATGGCGGGAATGATGGGAGTCGGCATGTAGATACCTATCGGTGTGAGTCTGTTTTCTATAAACTTGGTGCGAAATAGAACCATCGTCTCTTCTTGAGATAAGGGCATCGAGAAAAGGTAGTTTATTGTTCTTTTCGATCTCCATGGTGAACTTAATATTGTTTTTTTGGTTGTTAAGGTGTTCGAGGAATTGGTTCAAGGTATCTATCCCATGTGGCCAAAACACATCCGTGTCGTCTACGTATCGTTTCCACCTTTTAGGTTTGAGGGGGAAAATGTCAATAGCTCGTTTCTCAAACATCTCCATGTAAAGATTAGCTACAATTGGGGAAAGAGGTGAGCCCATAGCCACACCCTCTATCTGTTCGTAGAAAACTTGTTGGAATGTGAAGAATGTGGATTTTCTTGAAAAATTGCAGAGACAATAGGATCATCCCTCAATTCACCATGATCAAGCACTGCCTCAAAAACGTCCAGGAATCAGTCTATGTTCAACGAGTTCAGTATGTCACTCATTAGAGCCGAGGTTAAGAAGACACGTTCAGCGTTCCTCCAATTGTCTGAGACAACGTTTAGACTTCACCTCAAGCTCGCAAATTCCATCAACGCAGAGCGTTGGCACCGATTGGACTCTGCGATGGGCATGAAACATGACTGCGCACTGAAGAGAGCCTCCACCAAACAACAGTGCAAGTTTGAACTCCTCCTCAATGCGCAGAAACCTAAGACAGCTGGTCACGTTGAAAGGAAATCGAATGTAGTCAACCTATCTCACGTTTCCTTGAATGACAGCGATACAAAGGTCCTGGAGTACGGCCTTAATTTCGCCATCGCGCCCAACAGAATTCCTCTTAAGGAGTTAATGTGCAGCATTGAAAACGCTGTCACAAATTTATCAGAGGAAAGTGCCGATCAAGCAAGACAAGATTGCGCTCTGATCCTACGCCATGCGAAACCAACGAAACCGAACCTGTCCAAAGAGGAAAGAACAACATTGTTTGAACTTAGGAAAAACCAGCAAATCAAAATTGTTAAAGCTGATAAGGGAAACGCCATAGTAGTTCTAGACACTGTAGATTACAATAGAAAAATGCTTGAACACCTTTCTTGTGGGAGTTATTGACAGCTAAGCAAATACCCAAGCAAGAAATTTCATAGAACCGTTCACAATGCCATTATGGACTCTAACCTAGACGAGGGTTTGAAAAAGAAATTACTCCCGAAAGAAGGTAATACCCCTCGTATCTACAGGCTTCCTAAAATTCACAAAAATGGTGTTCCCCTCAAACCAATTGTGAACACAATAGGCTCCCCAACCTATAAACTAGCTAAATACCTTGCTACCATTTTAAAACCCCTCGTTGGAAAAACAAACTCCTTTGTTAAAGACTCCACTAGTTGGGTGCAAGAGATTTGCAATGAGTCTTTAGACACTAGTGACATCCTCGTTAGCTTTGATGTAGTCTCCCTACACACAAAAATTCCGGTCGATGAGGCAATTGCAACAATTAGAGACTTGATAGATGTTGATACAGCCAAACTCGTAGAGGTGTGTTTAAAATCCACTTTCTTCACATTCCAACAAGTTTTCTACGAACAAATAGAGGGTGTGGCTATGGGCTCACCTCTTTCCCCAATTGTAGCTAATCTTTACATGGAGATGTTTGAGAAACGATCTATTGACCTTTTCCCCCTCAAACCTAAAAGGTGGAAACGATACGTAGACGACACGGATGTGGTTTGGCCACATGGGATAGATACCTTGAACCAATTCCTCGAACACGTTAACAACCAAAACAACAATATTAAGTTCACCATGGAGATCGAAAAGAACAATAAACTACCTTTTCTCGATGTCCTTATCTCAAGAAGAGGGGATGGTTCTATTTCGCACCAGGTTTATAGAAAACAGACTCACACCGATAGGTATCTACATGCCGACTCCCATCATTTCCCACCACAGAAAATTGGAGTAATTAATACCCTTGTAACTAGAGCCCTAAGAATATCTGACAAAGAACATATCCAAGAGGAGATTGACCATTTAGGAAGAGTTTTTGGGGATAACGGATATAGCGATAGACAATTTAGGAAAATATTAGCCTTTTCTAACAAACCCAGCAGAAGTAGGACCAAGGAAAAGGATGAAGACATCATTAATAAAGTCTTCCTCCCTTACATAAAGGGCACCACAGACAGATTATCCAAGACCCTGAAAATACACAAAGTCCAAGTTTTCTTCACACCTCCCAATACCATTAGGAACTTGGTGGACTCCTTGAAAGATCCAATTGAACCTAAAGCATACAAAGGTGTATACATCATTCCTTGTTCCTATGACAAGCTGTACATAGGTGAAACTGGGCGTTCGATGGAGACGAGATTTAAAGAACATAGTGCCGACTTGAGACACAATAGACACAAGAAGTCAGCCTTGGCAGAACACACGCACATAACTGGTCACCACATTTGCCTTGAAAACGCAAAAGTCATTGCTAGGGAGGGAAACCTTCTCAAAAGAAAGATTAGAGAGAAAATCGAAATTAAACTCAAGGTGAATTGTCTCAACAGGGACGATGGTGCCAAGATCAATGACTCTTGGAAACCATTGCTTCAACCCTACAATTACAAGAAAACCGTAATAGGTAAACCCCGTCCCGTCACCCTTCTCCTCTGGCACTTACCATTCCTCCTCTAAGGTTGATAAACATGTTGTTCTTTAAAACTTTTTACTCTTCCTTCCCTTTAAATTATTAAAACCT